>BSBK01004289.1:782500-972500 GCA_027943335.1 Chamaecyparis obtusa | reverse complement strand
CAAATCTACTTCTAGCTTTTCTCCTACTTTTGTATCCCCTCATCCTACTGCTACCTTCATCAGGCTTCTCCCTGCATGAGGAGTGACTATTGGGCCTCATGATAAGCAGGTCCAAGTGTTCATCTCTCCTTCATAGGAGCCACCATTGATGACCGCCCTACCACACATCCTGTCATTTCTAGATCTAGTAAACATTTTGCACATGTAAATGGTATTTAGCGTAATGATGTCCATTCAACTTTCATTTTCTCCATCCTATGATCTCCATGCTAGATTCTTGGATCTATTGAAGTTCATTACAATGGATTAGAGGGATTCACTTCCATCTTTTTAATAGGAATTTCAAGCAGGGCCCTATCCTAGAGTTTAGGAATCAAAAGTCTTCTCTAGTAGACCCTCTTTCCATTTCAATTCTTGCAATGGAGCAAGCTCAAAATTCTCCTGATTTCATCTCCACCCCTTTCACAGAGGTCAGTGGGGATGCTTTTTCAACCCAATCTGTATAATTATAACACAACCCACCTAACAAGGTTATGCTAATAGTCTCAACATCACAGAAGGGATTTTTAGTCTCGATAGCCACTATGACTTCATTGCTCTTAATGCAAGGTATTGCAAGGTAAAAAAGAGAAACATGCTAGACACACACATACTAGTGAGGAATTAATTCAACATGATGCTCACAACCACAACTACATAAGTCCTCAAGAGATTAAGGAAACCATGCAATTTAGGAACATAATTTATTAACCCAAATGATCTATTGTATAATATTAATTTCACTTTTTCTTACCAATGTATGCTTCTTCTAATGAATGCAATGGTACATAAATATTGATCTTCAAGTGGAATTCATTTCAATCCAATAAATATGATGTCAGCATATAAAACATAAATCATTTAATTTACTCTCACATTAATGTAGTAATCACTAAAATATAGCACACCACACCCCATAGGAAATCAATAAATAAGCACTCAAGGCCTTTCATGGACATCAATTGGTAAATCTATCCAATGAGGGTCACACAAGAAAACAAGCCACTTAAGGGAAACTCAACATCTGAAGTGATCAAGAATCAATATATACATATTAGCTATCATGCTATAAAAAAATCATAACACAACCACAGTCGCCATGGAATCCATGTACTCAGACCACACAAGAGTCACCAAAAATCAAAACCCAAGAGAAACACACCAAAAAAATGGTCCAAAGTTCTTTGAAGAGGTTCTCAACCAAGGGTATCATCCATCCCTGATAGATGCATAGATCTAGGAGGTACTCTTCCTCTACTACATGCCACTCTGGTCGGTTCTTTTAGAACACTCAAGAATTCCACAACTAAGTACCCAAGCAACAAGCTACCACTAGATCACAATACTACACATGCCAATGACATCCACTATGCAGGAAACATATACCGAGAGATCCCAACATATGAACATAGGCTCTAATACCAGATGTAATGCCCCACCAAGGAACCCTTATAAACATAGGGTCAATTATGCACTCAACAATTTTTTTTTGTGAATATAATGATGCAACATCATCTTCAAGTGAAATAAAAACCAATAAATGTAATCAATGATAACAAAAATGATCATCAAATGATCGTGCACAAGTGGAAGACTAGAAAACACAACCAAAGGTTCCAAGACAATCCACAATACGAGCATGAATGGTTAAGTCATGTTCAAGTCACTACATAAGAGTCCAAACTCCATCCACGAACCTTACGGGTCATGACCAGACCATCATCAACGATCACCGATTGAGGAGACAAGTTCATCCTTATTACCATACAATTACTAGATAAAGTTTAAGACCAAATCAAGAAAAGTGATTAAAATTATGCCATATCAAATTAGAAAACTAATTGTGAATATATGAAAAGCATCTAGGGGAAAAAGGGTATCCAAATATTAAATTATCTTTTTGATAGACTGCTAGGAAGTGCACATTATCTCATATGCACTAAGGAAAATGTGCTAAAATAAATTGCAAATGCACTACTTTGTATAACGTATACATTAGACTAGTTATCATATGTGACATTTTGTATTCCATATGCATTGGAAAATATAGTGTATGTGATTAAAAAAAATAGCATATGTGCTGGAAAACATAGCATATGCATTGGAAAACATAATGTATGCATTGGAAAACATAGCGTATGCACTAGAAAACATAGTAAATGCACTAGATTGTCCTACATAATACAATTTTAGTCTAAAAACACTTTCGAATGAGGTTCTCTTAGTTTGATATCAAGGTGGCTTTTCTAACACCAACGTATGACTAAAATACAAGGCTTTCTCCACACCAAGGAGTACCAGATAATCAAATTGAGGCAATACTCACCTGATAACAACAAAAATAGATAAAGAAACTAATCTAAAGAACATGCAATCAACCAATAAATACATACATACATACGTACATACATGTACACACACACACACACACACACACACACACATATAGCAATGAACCAAGAGTAAGGGGTGGCATTGAGCACTCAATGCTTAAAATCTTTATTTATGGAGGAATATCATCACCTATACACCAATCCTCACCACTAGTAAAGTGAAATGCCACCCTACCATGTGGAACCCTTAAGTCTACCCCACCATACTTGTAGATATAAAAACCTGACCAAAAAATCAAGGTATATACATGTTATAAGTAGTGGTTTCTGTTTCACCAAAATATCGACTTGTTAATGGCCGATACAACAATTAGACTTATAAAAGACACAAGAGGTGATTAATCCATGTCACAAATCATGAGGGGAGCGCTGACCCTTATGCCAAAAATCTCCCCCTTAGCACTACCTAAGGGGATTTGAACTCGCGATCAATCTCTAATACCCCTTTTTAGAGGTAGTGATTGCCATTGCACCAAAAGATCAACCTATTAATACCTGATACAACCACTAAACTTATAGGAGACACAAGAGGTGATTAAGTCATTTCATAAATCTAGAGGGAAGCATTGACCATTATGCCAACAAAACACACACACCAAGAAGGGATATCACACATATCTAGTAGATTCATAACTCATATGATGATAATAGGTCCCAATGCAATCACAAGAATACAGATACCATAATGCAAGTAGGTCAGGGTCACTACATAGAGCTAGATAGGCTACAATGTCAAGACTCAAGAATGGAGTGTCATTGTATGACTCATGGAAGCCCGTCATACGATCTTGAGCATTTATTCTCCCATCAAAAAAGTTCAACTATGTCAACTAAATGTTTACAAATGACCATGATTATTCTAGGTCAACATCTACAAATAGCCATGGCTACGCTAGCTCAACATCCATAGATGGCCACAGTTGTACTATCTCACATCACTCGAACGACCAAGATACTAATATGACTTTATCTTCTATTATGTGTTTTAACCTCATTTTATTTAGTGTTATCAGTTGTTATTCTTAACTCCACCAAGGGTTACCCTAGGATCCCTTTATGTCCAATCTCACCTTGGGAAGCCACTTCATCTCACTACTCCACACTTACCGGTCAAAAGCAATGCTCAACAAACACAAAGAAAATATATTCCATGAAACAAAATGAGGAGACAAAGTATGCTTAGTTGGAATTTCCAAGAGCTCGGGTGACTTGGACCTCAACATAGGAGTGTAGCTCTACTACATGCCTAGATGCGGTGTCCACCATACATCTGTATAGCAAAAAGGTCTCACACCCAAGGACATGGAATAGGGAGTTCGTCCACTTGGTCTACACCAAGGATGAGATAACCCATAGTTTGTCCACTCGGTCTACACCGAGGAGAAAAAGCACAAGATGAACCATCTACTTTGTTTACACAAAGGACATGAAATATCATAAGCATCAAAATAAAATAAAAAAGTAATAACATGAGGCCAATTCACTCTCCAAATACTCAAGGCAAGAAGACTGAGTAAACGCAAAACTAAGCCAATTAACAAGTTTCTCACTTGGCCACTTTTCCAAGAGAATAGATTCCCATGGAATCCATTAATCATCTTGTGAGAACACGAGGAAGGCTCAAAACATCCAAAAGCATTAAAAATAGCAATTTTTCACAAAATTCAGAAAAGTACAATATTTACTATTTTAACATCAAAAGGGAAAGTTTGAATTGTGATAGCTATTAATTATAGTCTCCTCGATCCATTTTGATAGAACAATCCTACTACAATCATGGAGTACTACAACATCCAACAATTCAATCATGCCAAACATGGTGATGGGAAGCATTTGGATATAAAGGAAAACAATGCACCCATGAAAAATTCCAAAAATCAAACTCAAAGCCAAGGTACAAAATTAAAACCCATTTGTTCTTATGGTCCAACTAAACCAAAAATACAATAAAATCCTAAATCTACCATAATAAGAGAAAAAAAAACAACATCATAGGGAAAATTTTCAAATAAAAAACCTCTCATCACATATAAACCCAATTGAGTGAAATAAATGTAAATGAGAGTAGGGAAATTACTAATTATCATCTTATAAAGAAAAATAAAACATAAACTAAATGAAAAGGATGAGGAATGATTATAATATGAGAGACCATACCTCTCTCAAGGCTGAAGGCACTGAAATAGATAGAAGAAAATAAACTATCCATAGAATCACGAATGGCTCCAAAGGAATAGAAGAAATTGTATTACGGTTCGACCGAGCTACTACCCTCAAGGATCCCATGTACAGATCAAACCCAACAAGTAAAATAGTGATTTTGATTAAAGATGCTCCCCGTAATACCACAAACACATAACATAAATAGAGAAACAACAACCATATGCAAGAACATAAAATTGGCTTCTTATTATCTCCACAAATGTGGAATTACAAACTTTCAGAATTACAATATGCAAAGCCACATGGGCATTCCCTTACAATATTCTATAGGACAAAGCCTCGAATCAATACCCAGAACTATCCCGAACTGCCTAAGACAACACTACAACCTTCCTTATATAGGTAATTTTCCACCGCCTGGGAAGGTTCTAGAATTTTAGCCAACAAGGCCGACCAAACTTAAAATTATTTTATTTTACAATTTATTACATCAAAGTCAGCTCAAAATAAATTTTGAAACCCAAACATAAATTTTGAAGGAAAATCATTTTTCGTCGTTTCAGGTGACCCAACTTCCGAAGATCATAAGTCATCGTCAGTTGATCCGATTGACTATTATAACCCCAATTTGGAAAGGGCACGAGGAGCTCTACAACACTTGAGTCAAGCAAGCTTCATTCAGTTGAAAATTCAACCTCATCTGAGGCCTCTAAAGCCTTCAAAACTGAGTTCAAAGTTTCTGTACCTTGCTGCCAATATCGAAAATCTTCAATATCTTCAAAACTAGACTTGATCTATCCATGAAACTTTACAGGCAGGTTGATATGACTAAGATGAACCTCCACATGTGAAATTAGAACATTCTAAGATTGTATGAGAAACTTACTAAAAAATAGCAAGTTTCCATAAATAGTAGCTCTGCACAAGATAGCCCTTATTGAAAAAGAAACCAGAATTTTTTTTTTTTGGGGTGATGCAAGATTGCTCTTACACCCAGGATGCTCTTGCATTAGACACCTGGGGTAATTTGAGAAGTGAGCCTGTCATGACTCAAGTTTGAAGAGGAAAACTAAGATGGTTAACCTCCTCCCTTGTCAGCCATGATGAATCTTCAATAGGTCATCCTTTCCACTTGACCAGATATTCTTCATATGTCTCGTTCTGTGTGCTTCTACCAACATGACTCTCTAGTATGTCCTTAATCTCCTTGATATCTGGACTAGTTGCTGGAATATTCCACTGTGCTGCTATAATCTCATCTTCAACACCTCCCTCATGATACTCTGTCAAATCTAAAATGTTAAATACTAGTGAAATATTCAACTCAGTAGGCAATTCTATCTCATAGGCATTTTCTGAATTATGTTTGTTCAGTATCTTACATGGCCCAAACTTCTTCATTTTCAACTTGTTGTATGTACCAACTGGAAATTGCTCCTTCTGCAAATGAACTATGACTTCATCTCCAACCTGAAATTCCTTATGCCTCCTTTTCTCATCTTCCTTAGCCTTATACTGCACATTCATCTTGGTAATATGCCTCCTCATGTCCTCATGGATGTTCCTCAAGTGTTCTACAAAATCCTCAGCTTTAGCACTATTTATTTCTCCTTTATCTATCTTCCTCAACTCAGATGCATTTCTGGGACTACTTCCATATACAATTTGTGGATGATGTGATGAACTAAACTTCAAATCTATCTTCAACTCTTCACTTTCTGCTAGTGTCATTCTATGTGCTACCTTATTTGGAAAACTGGGTCCTGGAATCAGTTTCATCTGATGACTGATCTTTCTTACTCGTGGTAATCCATCAGGCACATTATCAGATACAATATCCTGAAACTCATTCAATAATTTTGCAACTTCTACAGGTACATCTTCTACTTCCTCTTTCCCGGCCTTTGAAATTAAGGTAAAACACATATGCTCATTCTGCATACCATCTAAGAAATTTCCTCTATCAACAAAAGTTATTCTTGCATTACCACATACCTTTTCTTCTATTTCCTTCAATGGTTTTAACTTATGTCGCACTCCATCCTTTGTCAAGGAATAGGTATTCGCACGACCATCATGTACATGACATCTATCAAACTACCACGGCCTACCCAACAACATATGACATGCATCCATAGATATGATATCACATAGTACCTCATCTTGGTACCTTCCAATCTTGAACTTCACTAGGCACTGTTCACTGACCATGACCTTGTGGTCATCCTGCACCCAGGCAACCTGATATGGATGTGGATGTTTCTACCTCTTGAGCTTCAACTTTTTCACCACCTCTTCTGACACCAAATTATCAGTACTACCACTATCAATAATCACATCACAACACTTACCCTCACACTTGTACCTAGTGCGAAACTGGCTCCTCCTTTGCTCAGGTTCATTCTCACCACTCAGCAGGACTCTTCTGTTAATCAACATTTCTCCTCTTTTAGCATCTTCAGAATGTGATGATCTAGAATCTTCATCTACATATGAAAATCTGGCCTGGCCTTCGTTCCTCCTATCTATCCCTCCTTGGCATTGAGGACATTCAAATGCCCTATGACCTTCTTCTCCACAGTGAAAACATGTTCCACGGAAGCCTCCTCTTCTTGAACCTTGTCCTCTTCCTCTTCCTCTCTGATGTCTATTGTTCTGATCTTGGAAATGATTGAAATTATCTCTTCTCTGATTCTGACTGTTACTGGCCTCATCCTACTTTTTCATATCTTCATTTTGATCTCTGTATGACCATCCACCAGATCTTCCATGATGACCTCTTTTGCTTTGTCTGCTCTCAAAATTCTTGTCCAGCTTTTCCTCTACTTTTAGGGCTGGTATGCCTCTTCAATACTATTCATTCAAACTAGATTCAACTCCTCCTGAATGCTCAGCCTCAACCCATTAAGGTAACGGGCAACTTTCTCCTTGTCAGCTTCTGCATGGCCTGTTCTGATGAGGATTCGATAGAACTCCTTTGTATACTCCTGAATAGATCTTCCTGCTTGCTTCAAACTTTGCATTTTCTTCAGTAGGTCAAGCTCATAATCAACAAGGATGAACTGTCGCTTCAATTTATCCATCATCTGCCCCCATCTTGTGATTTTATCCTTTCCTTTTCGATTTCGCTCCAACTAAATCTTTTGCCACCAGATCTTCGCATGACCCTTCAGTCTGGCCTTCGCAAACTTGACCCGATCGGGATCCTTGATATCTTCGTAATCAAAATATTCTTCACATTCATTGATCCAGTCGATCAACTCTTCTGGGTTAAGGTTTCCAAAAAATGTCAGGACCTCAATCTTAGGTCTCTTCCCAATCTTTTAAATGACCCAAAAAAGTCTTTCTTCCTCTCGGTTCACAATTTTGACTTCTCCTTCTTGATCTTCTTCTTTGGCTTCATCCTCACTTTCATCTCTGACATTAAGATTCATTCCTCTCTGAATCTCTTCTTGCAATTCTCGCACTTGTCTCTGGAGCGCTCTAGCCTTAGGTGTTACAACACCAGCTCTTCCATCACGTTCCCTTCATGGAGGCATTTTTGTGCTTCTCACTGAAACCCTAACCACGGTCCTAGTGAAAACTACCTCACAATCGGTGATCTGTTTACACAGAAACCCTAACCACAATCCTGATGCAAACTGCCTCACAATCGGTGATTTGTTTACACAGAAACCCTAACCCACGGTCCTAGTACAAACTGCCTCACAATCAGCGATCTATTTACACACTCAGGAAAACCTGGCTTTGATACCACTTGATGAAGGATGCTCCCCTTAATACCACAAACACATTATAGAAATAGAGAAACAACAACCATATGCAAGAACATAAAATTGACTTCTTATTATCTCCACAAATGTGGAATTACAAACTTTTAGAATTACAATATGCAAAGCCACATGGACATTCCCTTACAATATTATATAGGACAAAGCCTCGAATCAATACCTAGATCTACTACCCAGAACTATCCCAAACTGCCTAAGACAACACTACAACCTTCCTTATGTAGGCAATTTTCCACCGCCTGGGAAGGTTCTAGAATTTTAGCCAACAAGGCCAACCAAACTTAGAATTATTTTATTTTACAATTTATTACATCAAAGTTGGCTCAAAATAACTTTTGAAACCCAAACATAAATTTTGAAGGAAAATCATTTTTCACCGTTTCAGGTGACCCAACTTCCGAAGACCATAAGTCATCACTAGTTGACCTGATTGACTATTATAACCCTAATTCAAAAAAGGCACGAGGAGCTCTACAATGCCTGAATCACGCAAGCTTCATTTAGCCAAAAATTTGACCTCACCCGAGGCCTCTAAAGCCTTCAAAACTGAGTTCAAAGTTTTTGTACCCTATTGCAAATACCAAAAATCTTCAATATCTTCAAAACTAGACTTGATCTATCCATGAAACTTTATTGGCAGGCTGATATGACCAAGATGAAGCTCCACATGTGAAATCAGGACATTCCAAGATCGTATGAGCAACTTACTAAAAAATAGCAAGTTTCCATAAATAGTAGCTCTGCACAAGATAGCCCTTATTGAAAAAGAAACCAGAAATATATTTTTTTTAGGTGATGCAAGATTTCTCTTACACCCAGGATGCTCCTGCATCAGACACCTAGGGTAATTTGAGAAGTGAGCTTGTCACAATTCAGGTGTGAAGAGGAAAACCAAGATGGTTAACCTCCTCCCTTGTCAGCCATGATGAATCTTCAATAGGTCATCCTTTCCACTTGACCATATATTCTTCATATGTCCCATTCTGTGTGCTTCTACCAACATGAATCTCCAGTATGTGCTCAGTCTCCTTAGATCTGGACTAGTTGCTGGAATACTCCACTGTGCTGCTGTAATCTCATCTTCAACACCTCCCTCATGATACTCTGTCAAATCTGAAATGTTAAATACTGGTGAAATATTCAGCTCAGTAGGAAATTCTACCTTATAGGCATTTCCTGAATCATGTTTGTTCAGTATCTTACATGGCCCAAACTTCTTCATTTTCAACTTGTTGTATGTACTAACTAGAAATCACTCCTTCTACAAATGAACCATGACTTCATCTCCAACCTAAAATTCCTTATGCCTCCTTTTCTCATCTGCCTTAGCCTTATACTGCGCATTCATCTTGGTAATATGCCTCCTCACCTCCTCATGGATGTTTCTCAAGTGTTCTGCAAAATCCTCAGCTTTAGCACTATTTATTTCTCCTTTATCTATCTTCCTAAACTCAAATGCATTTTTGGGACTACTTCCATATATAATTTCTGGATGATGTGATGAACTAAACTTCAAATCTGTCTTCAACTCTTCACTTTTTGCTAGTGTCATTCTATGTGCTACCTTATTTGGAAAATTGGCTCCTGGAATCAGGTCCATCTGATGACTGATCTTTCTTACTGGTGGTAATCCATCAGGCACATTATCAAATACAATTTCCTGAAACTCATTCAATAATTTTGCAACTTCTACAGGTACATCTTCTACTTCCTCTTTCCCAACCTTTGAAATTAAGGTAAAACACATATGCTCATGCCGCATACCATCTAAGAAATTTCCTCTATCAACAAAAGTTATTCTTGTATTACCACATACCTTTTCTTCTGTTTCCTTCAATGGTTTTAACTTATGTCGCACTCCATCCTTTGTCAAGGAATAGGTATTCGTAGAACCATCATGTACAACATATATGACATGTATCCATAGATATGATATCACATAGTACCTCATCTTGGTACGCGCCAATCTTAAACTTCACTAGGCACTGTTCAATGACCATGACCTTGTGGTCATCCTTCACCCAGGCAACCCGATATGGATGTGGATGTTTCTACCTCTTGAGATTCAACTTTGTCACCATCTCTTCCAACATAAAATTATCAATACTGCCACTATCAATAATCACATCAGAACACTTACCCTCACACTTGCACCTAGTGTGAAACAAGCTCCTCCTTTGCTCAGGTTCATTCTCACCACTCAGCAAGACTCTTTTGTTAATCAATGTTTCTCCTCTTTCAACATCTTCAGAATGTGATGATCTAGAATCTTCATCTACATATGCAAATCTAGCCTAGCCTTTGTTCTTCCTATCTATCCCTCTTTGGCGTTGAGGACATTCAAATGCCCTATGACCTTCTTCTCCATAGTGAAAACATGTTCCATGGAAGCCTCCTCTTCCTGAACCTTGTCCTCTTCCTCTTCCTCTCTGATCTCTATTTTTTTCATTGGAAATGATTGAAATTATCTCCTCTCTGATTTTGACTTTTAACTAGCCTCATTCTACTTTTTTGGATCTTCATTTTGATCTCTGTATGATCGTCCACTAGATCTTCCATCACGACCTCTTCCACTTTGTCTTCTCTCAAACTTCTTGTCTAGCTTTTCCTCTACTTTTAGGGAAAACTAGTATGCCTCTTCAATACTGTTCATTCGAACTAGATTCAACTCCTCTTGAATGCTCGGCCTCAATGCAATAAGGTAACGATCAACTTTCTCCTTGTTAGCTTCTGCATGGCCTATTCTGATGAAGATTCGATAGAACTCCTCTGTATACTCCTAAACAAATCTTCCTGCTTGCTTCAAACTTTGCATTTTCTTTAGTAGGTCAAGCTCATAATCAATGGGGATGAACTGTTGCTTCAATTTATCCACCATCCACCCCCATCTTGTGATTTTATCCTTTCCTTTTCAATTTTTCTCCAACTGAGTCTCTTGCCACCAGATCTTTGCATGACCCTTCAGTCTGGCCTTTGCAAACTTGACCCAATCAGGATCCTCAATATCTTTGTAATCAAAATATTCTTTACATTCATTGATCCATTCGATCAACTCTTCTGGGTTAAGGTTTCCAGAAAATGTCAGGACCTCAATCTTAGGTCTCTTCCCAATCTTTGAAATGGCTTGAAAAAGTCTTTCTTCCTCCCGGTTCACAATTTTGACTTCTCCTTCTTGATTTTCTTCTTTGATTTCATCCTCGCTTTCATCTCTGACATTAAGATTCATTCCTCTACGAATCTCTTCTTGCAATTCTCACACTTATCTCTGGAGCACTCTAGCCTCAGGTGTTACAACACCAGCTCTTCTGCCACGTTCCCTTCATGGAGGCATTTTCACGCTTCTTGCTGAAACCCTAACCATGGTCTTGGTGCAAACTACCTCACAATCAATGATCTATTTACAAAGAAACCCTAACCACAGTCCTGGTGCAAACTGCCTCACAATCGGTGATCTGTTTACACAGAAACCCTAACCCATGATCCTGGTGCAAAATACCTCACAATCAGTGATCTATTTACACACTCAGGAAAACCTGGCTCTGATACCACTTGATGAAGGATGCTCCCCTTAATACCACAAACACATAACAGAAACAGAGAAACAACAACCATATGTAAGAACAAAAAATTGGCTGCTTATTATCTCCACAAATGTGGAATTACAAACTTTCAGAATTACAATATGCAAAGCCACATGGGCATTCCCTTACAATATTCTATAGGACAAAGCCTCGAATTAATACCCATATCTACTACCCAGAACTATCCTGAACTGCCTAAGACAACACTACAACCTTCCTTACATAGGCAATTTTCCATCGCCTGGGAAGGTTTTATAATTTTAGCCAACAAGGCCGACCAAACTTAGAATTATTTTATTTTACAATTTATTACATCAAAGTCGGCTCAAAATAACTTTTGAAACCCAAACATAAATTTTGAAGGAAAATCATTTTCTGCCGTTTCAGGTGACCCAACTTTCGAAGACCATAAGTCATTGCCAGTTGACCCGATTAACTATTATAACCCCAATTTGGAAAGGGCGCGAGGAGCTCTACAATGCCTAAATCAAGCAAGCTTGATTCAGTCAAAAATTTGACCTCATCCGGGGCCTCTAAGGCCTTCAAAATTGAGTTTAAATTTTTTGTACCCTGTTGCCAATACCGAAAATCTTCAATATCTTCAAAACTAGACTTGAGCTATCCATGAAACTTTACTGGTAGGCTGATATGACTAAGATGAACCTCCACATGTGAAATCAGAACATTCTGAGATCGTATGAGCAACTTAATAAAAAATAGAAAGTTTCCATAAATAGTAGCTCTGCACAAGATAGCCCTTATTGAGAAAGAAACCAGAATTTTTGTTTTTTGGGTGATGCAAGATTGCTCTTACACCCAGAATGCTCCTGCATTAGACACCCGGGGTAGTTTGAGAAGTGAGCCTATCATGACTCAGGTGTGGAGAGGAAAACCAAGATGGTTCACCTCCTCCCTTGTCAGCCATGATGAATCTTCAACAAGTTGTCCTTTCCACTTGACCAAATATTCTTCATATGTCCCGTTTCGTGTGCTTCTGCCAACATGATTGTCCAGTATGTCCTTAATCTCCTAGGTATCTGGACTAGTTGCTGGAATACTCCACTGTGGTACTGTAATCTCATCTTCAACACCTCCCTCATGATACTCTGTCAAATTTGAAATGTTCAATACTGGTGAAATATTTAGCTCAATAGGCAATTCTACCTCATAGGCATTTCCTGAATCATGTTTGTTCAATATCTTACATGGCCCAAACTTCTTCATTTTCAACTTGTTGTATGTACCAACTGGAAATCGCTCCTTCTGCAAATGAACCATGACTTCATCTCCAACCTAAAATTCCTTATGCCTCCTTTTCTCATCTGCGTTGGCCTTATACTACACATTCATCTTGGTAATATGCCTCCTCACATCCTCATGGATGTTCCTCAAGTGTTCTGCAAAATCCTCAGCTTTAGCACTATTTATTTCTCCTTTATCTATCTTCCTCAACTGAGATGCATTTCTAGGACTACTTCCATATACAATTTGTGGATGATGTGATGAACTAAACTTCAAATCTATCTTCAACTCTTCACTTTCTACTAATGTCATTCTGTGTGCTGGCTTATTTGGAAAACTGGCTCCTGGAATCAGGTCCATCTGATGACTGATCTTTCTTACTCGTGGTAATCCATTAGGCACTTTATCAAATACAATATCTTGAAACTCATTCAATAATTCTGCAACTTCTACAAGTACATCTTCTACTTCCTCTTTCCCAGCCTTTGAAATTAAGGTAAAACACATATGTTGATGCCGCATACTATGTAAGAAATTTTGTCCACAATTTTGGAGCAAAACCACAGTATGAAAAACAAGAAGTGAGGAATAACTCTATTTATTCCAATATAAGTCACTTTTCACAAAAAAGCATTTTAAAATAAGTCACTTAAATAATTAAGTGAGCTATATACCTATAAAAAAATATATCAAATCAATCCAGTAAAATGGAATTCAGTTGCGGCTAATTAGATGGTAAATGAAAATAAACGCTAAACAAAAAAATTAGCATTTAACTTAAGCTCATCAATGATAACTATAGAACTCTAAATGCACATACACACTCACTGATCTAACACAATATTTATATGAAATTTGGATTTACCAACATGTACTTGAGGGGTAATATAATAATAAGTACATCATCCATACAGGAATGATATTGGCCCAGTAATTAAATGTCGATGAAACTATCTCATATGACACTATTGGGGATATAGACACACTCTAATCCTACAACTCAATTAGAATGATCAGGTACTTGATCACTAAACACACAAACATCAAGTGCATCTACTCAGAATATAAATAGTTGAAGCACACATGATAATAATAAAATTCCTAATAGAACACTGCCGCGATCAAACTTAAAGAATGTTGTGGCACTGGTCGTTCCAGTTTCTAATCATTAATGTACATATCATTAAAATAAACATTACATTTAAATTAATTTTTAAAAAAAAATATAAAGCATTAAAATAATCATTTATGACCATATGAGCATATGGATCAATGAAAATGAATATTTAGAATATCCAATAGCATATAAGGCACAATATAATAGGGAATCCAATAAAATCATCTTGATAACATAATCCATAGTCTCAAATACAAAATACACTAGATATCATCATAAAGCATCATCATGTAGATATGATCAAAATGGTAATAGCAACATAATCTAACCTTTAAATCAATAATGATATCAGTAACCAAGATAATGTATGGTAATCATATGCATCACACAGTACAACCACCTAAGATCACATCACATAAAATAACAATCATAATCTAGTAGCCACTAGCACATACCTTAGTGGAACCATCACTCACATCATAAGCCATATAATCTACAACATGTCATGAGTCATATAAACTAGATACCCTCATGACCATAGTAGTAATCTCATAATGAACACAAGAATGAACTGTAATGTATACATCTCATAATGCCAATATAAAATCATAATATGGGAATAGTCACTAACTCACTAAGTCAAGATTAGGGCCAAATCCCCAAGAACACAATAAGTCCACATATCTTTGAATAAATGCCTCAGAAGGTCTAGTATCACGAATTAGATATAAAACCAACCACAACTTGATGGTTCTCACAACTAGGCATAAGGGCATACACAACTTGTCGATGCAACCACATAAATAAGATCACCCCAAAGGTACAAACATCTCATGGGTCCAACATGATCATACAAAACATGAAAACATACGTCAAGGCATAAGGTAACAAAGAGAGCATGGACATTAATTAGCCTTTGCCTGTTGTCCTTTTTGTTGTCTTTTCTGCTGTTGGTTTCTATTGTGTTTTAACTGTTTGGGATTGTTGTGCAGTCTTTTTCTATTTCTTTTTGTAGGGCCAAGTGCCCCTATTTTCTATGTGTTTTTCTCTATCTTTGGGATGATCAATAATGCTTATCTTCTGATACTTTTGTAAAAGGTTTTGGGATGTTTCAAATCCTACTTTTACTTAATCAGAACAAAGAGAACATCCCACGCCAAAATAAGGTATCACAATAGATCTCATCCAACAACATAGAAGCACAAATCACATAATGTTGAAGCCAAATCTATCTAGATGTCATGTAGAAAGAAAATGAGAGGCAGTGCATCTTAAACCATAGACATTTCCTCATGTTCTCTTACTTTTTGCAATAGTCTTTCCTATTTTCTTTTTAATCTTGCATCCTTGAAACCTTTTAGCCATTATCACAAATATAACTTACACTCAAGAGGTTATGTTTCAAACCTTTAGTATAGTAGACATCATGAATATGTATGTTTTCATCTAACAAAAAGGTTCCTAAGCCTTTAATCTTCCTGAAAGTATAATAACCAAATCTTACATTTCCACCTTCATAATCTTCAAGCCTGATGAACTTCTTCCTGTCACCGATCATGTGGTTTGAACAACCACTCTCAATCAGCCACAAATCCTTTTTAGCATGAAATGTATCCTCAACAAACATTGACTTTTCAACATTTTTTGTTTCCTTTGGTTTCAACACTAGTTTGAGCTTTATTTTCTTCTCAACATAAGTATTAATTTCCTCATTTTATTGATCAACATTCAATCTACAATACTTGGCTATGTGACCAAAGCTATTAGAATTGTAGCACTTAAAATCATTCATCATAAGAAAATAATTTCTATCCAAAAAAATTGATCTCCTTCTTATGATAACTCTACATTCAATAAGCTTATGTCCATACTATTTGCAATAAAAATAATACCCAAGAAAATAAGATTTAAACATGACTAGAAGTATTCCATGTGTAATTGGTGATATTTTGAACACATGATTGTTACCCTTAGCATGGTCATCAAAATTTGAACTTTTGAAAGTATCCTTGTGATCAGACTTTGAGGATATTTGTGCATGACTTATATTATTAGTTCCTATCATCTTTGAATATTGACCAACATCATACACTTTTAGCTTATTGTTACTTTCATATTGTATAGTAGAAAAAGGGAGGCAAGATACACAAGTGACTTTTCCACCTTTTTCTGATGGTCAATCAAAAGGAAGATGACCCAATAGGCTCAAGGAGGATTTAAGCGCTAAGTGAGTGCAATGATCCTTTGTGATAGTGATTAAGAATGAAATAAATTTAGGAAAATGATCTAATGATGAAAGATAAACAAATAAATAGGAAAAATTAAGCAGATTCAAAAAATACAGAGTGATGAAAAATAAACAAGAAGCTATAGTGACCTAGAATAGAAAATTGGAAGCTATGCTAACCCGAGATCTGAATCTAAAGGTGTTTTTCCAAGTACAAAACACTTGGGGTATTTTTTTTCCCAAGAGTTCTAGCTGAAAATTTGACAGTCAGTCATGTAGATTCCAAACTTTTTAGAATTTTCCCTAACAACTGTGCCATTTATACTTGCACATAGAAAATTGGGGAAAAGGTTGTGGAAATGGGTTTTTGCCTTGGTCAAACTCTTATTTAGCAATCAACCTTGATGATAAAATAATATTTCATAAAGGAAACTAAATATAAAGGTAAATATTAGATCTACCTTTCCAATACCTTCATGAATGGATATTGAGATCACACATATCCATGAAGATGATTGAGATGTAGTTGTTGACCTTGGAATGTAGAAAGCAATCAAGGAGGCCTTCACAAATGCATGGATCTATGAATGCTACTCCTAGATCTTCAATATTGTTATGCTTGATTGAATACTTTCTATGGAGAAAGAATGCATGAAAAATAAACAAGGGATCTTCTTTCTTTCTTGAGAACTTCTCTACTTGGCCATCATGAGAGAGAATATTTCTATGATGGAGAATATTATCTTCAAAATGTCTTGGATGCTTGGAGAAATGCTAGATCTTAGTTTCTTTCCTTCAAATCTTTAATTCATGCAATTGTTTTATTTATTCTTAATCATTTTGATTGTCAAAATGAGGAGAGAGGGTTTTTATATACCTCATCACACATTTTAGGATTCAAAATCAAGCCAGGCCGACCATGCGATCTAATTTCCCACTGAAACACCACAATGAGGCTCCTCTTCAAATTTGGGCCCAATCCTCAGGGAGAAAAATTTCCTAGACATTTTGTTCCTAGGAAAACAAAACCCTAAGCATTACATGCTTAGGAAAAGAACAAAAATATAAATGGGAATCTAGGAATATAATGTATATGTTAGATCAAGGGGAGATAGATAGCTGGATCAAACATAGAAAACATGAAATATTAAAATTTCTAAAATGGGGCCTAATTGAGCATCTAATTATGGGTGTTAACTTGTTAGGATGGTACATTTAGCCCCCACTTTAGTGGGAGTATAAGATAATATCATGCTCCCGATAAAGTAGATCTATGCATTGGAAATATTTCATCAAAGTTAAGGAGACAAGGAAGCATCAAGTCCCCAAGTGGCTTAGGTCCTCATCAAATCCAAAAACAAGATAAAAGAGAAAGAGAGATATACAAAGAGAAATGACCGACTATCTTAGTAGGGTATTTCCTTACTATGGATCATGCAAAGGGAAAATAGTGTTGCAAAAGATGGAATTCATAGTCTAGCAAGATATGAGATGCTAGTTAACCCATCAACAGGGACCAGTGCTTGAGGAAAGCTTATCTCCATTAAGGGATCTAGAAAAGTGGTCAATCAAAGGACCAAATGAAAATGGTCAGTCAAATGACCAAAAGAAGGAAGTCTCAATCTTAGGATCCACTAAATGATGCATAGGGCATGATAAAATAAAGCTGAATGTAAGGAAAACATTGTCTCCTTAGGCATCTATATAAGAGATTGCATTAAATCTTTGTGTGTGTATGCAAAATTTGAAACAAGGAGTAGAGTACATGCCCCCATGTTAAAGTGATTGCAAACACCTTAACATGATCAATGGATTTAACTGAGCATACGTGCACCCACAAGAGACGTTTCCACTATGAGATGCCTCCAAGTAGGGACAAACCAAGGGAAATGAACACATGATTAACTCTGGGGTCAGTATGATCATATGATACCTTATGTATATTAAAATTATATTAAAAAGAACTATCATCATCCCCCAAAGGTAGTAGAACTACAAGCATAATGGAATGTCATATAAGAGATACAAAGAAGAGTATTTTTGAGTTGGCATTATGAAGACCAAAAAGAATGGTATCTACCATTTTGCATCATATCTAATTAGACAACACAAAGGCACATTTATGATAAATAACACATGCATGACATAACATATACATGCCATAAAGAAGAAATAAGATACAAATAGAGGAATGTCACAATAGGTTGATTCCTTTATCACCTTGCACCAACAAAATAATAAGGGTTGTTTAAAGAAATCTAAACAAAACTTATAACAAGAAACAAATCATAGGAGAACCACATTACAATAGATAAACACAAAGGAATCCATATATTGTATAAGAGGAGATAATCAAGCATATTGCTTGCCCCCCATCTTGATCTGTATCATTTAGGGAAGGTGGGAAACACACAAGAGGAGAAACATTGAGCATGACATATGGAACAATAGCCAGTTCCAAACAAGGACCATGCTCTAAGGATGAGTCACTTTGTTTGTCACTAGGAGCAAGAGATAATTGTTTTGCAAATCTGGCTGGTAAATCATGTTTAATATCAATAAGCTCATACATATCATCATAATCACTAGCACAAACATTATTAGCATTAGAAACATTGAAATAATCATCAAGAGTATCTTATTCATCCAAATTAATCAAAATAGGATTTCTAATGAACTACAACTGATTTAGAACCTGAATGAAGAATCTGTAATTAAAGATTACTGAGGAGTTGATGATTAGATATGCAAGATGATTAAATTAGTATTATGTTGTCATTGATGTCAACTAACTTGACAATACTTATCTTGTAAGTTACTATACTGACAAATCTGAAGGAAGGTGAAAGACATGAAGAACAAAAATATCTACATGAGGAAGATGTACATGACAGATGAGGATAAGGAATACACTGAGTAACTTGTTAATGAGTCTATGACTTGATGAAATTGACTTTATTATGTTGCATTCATCTATGATGAAGAATAGAGCTGAAAGACACAAAGCAGTATTGTCGGTAAATAAAGCATTTTAGTATACACCAACAAAGTGTAGTATATACCAAGTGCAGTGTTAACCGAGCTTGTGTTCACTGACACATTTCTTTGTTAACCAAGAAAAATAGAAAGGAATTAAATGATCAGTTTAGCCGATAAAGTGATGAGTTGTAAAGTGTATGAAATCGAGGTAACAGATAAGGTTTGTTATGAAGATTGATGGCTAACATAAATCAAAAGGATCTAATGGAGTAGATTGAAACATGTTACTGACACATCAACCAAGCCTAGAGCGGAAAAATCCATGAATATGATTAAGTGACAAAATCTAATGGAGGAAAAAAAAATGATTTACTTGTCTATATAAGAGACATTGGTTTCATTATTAAAGAGAGCCGGAAGAAGAAGATACTGCAGAAATATCGTGTGAAGAAGTTTTCATGCAGTCTGATCATACTGGTTAATAAGAACCAAGCTGCAGAACAATTACCGAGCTACAGAGAGTTATTATCGATGGATAGTAAGTTGATATAGTATTGAATCTGAAGTGTTATATTGAACAAAAATATTTGAATGAGCTGAACATTGATCTGTAAACTAAAAACTGAAGTTGTTTTAAGATAGATCATCTACTATTACATATTTAACCATTGTACATAGTCAAATCTCTTAACTAAGTGGACTATGAAAGTCTTTTGATGTTTCATTCATAGAGTGAACATTGTTATCCTATCAACCCCAGAGTGATTGTTGGTTGGATGATAACTTCTGGTCTAAAATCCTCTAACAAGGTCACACCTAACAGTGTGTTTGTAACCTTTAACAGGGTTGGGTCTTCACCAACCTCACTTCAGAAGAGTGAACATTTTTGGGTTGTCGGTCCCAGGTGGTTTTTCCCTTCACAGGGTTTCCACGTTAAATCTCTTGTGTTATGCGTTGATTGTGATATTTTTTTATTATCATACTTTACATATTATATGTTAGATTTAATCGGTAACTATTATAAAGTTTAGACTGCCAATCAGTAAAAAGACAGACAGTGAAAGTATTTTATGTTTACCGAGTAGCAAAAGAAGTAGAATTATTTTGGATTATACATTTTAAATTGTGGGACACTGATAATTGATTCACCCCCCTCTCAATTATTCTAACAATTGGTATTAGAGCTGTGGTTTCTTAGAACATAGTTTTAAGGACTCCAGCAAAAAGGCCTCAAGATGTATAAGAGGGAAGTGCCAAAGCCAGATGAAGTTGCACATATCTGGAATTGGGAATTCTACACTAGAACTGATGGAGAATGGCTACATTGAACTGCCCACTGGTCCCTTAACTCTTGATCAATTGAAGGATAGGCATGAACATAATATTACTATGATGGAACTTGTTGCTGCCTGTACCAATGTTGAATTTGAAGATATCAAGGACTGTGATACAGCTAAGAAGATGTGGGACAAGCTGACTCTAATATACAATGGAGATGCGAATGTTAAGAGAGCCAGAGCAGAAATCCTAAGAGGTCAATTTGATGATATGAAGATGAAAGAAGGTGAGAACATTGTGCAATACAAAAATAGACTAAAAGAAGTAGTACATGCTATTAGAGCATCCAACGGAATTATTGATGTTGAAATAGTAATAAGAAAGATTCTCAAAACTTTGCTGCCAGTTTATGCAATTAGGATCTCTGCAATTCATGAAACAAGGGCTACATCCAACCTCACCCTTGACACTCTGATTGGTAAGCTTACAACCTTTGAATTGAATAAATTTGACAATAGTGTTGTACCTTCTATTGAATCTGCTTTCATGTCCTCTTTGAAGATTGGTAAGTCTAGTAGCAAGAATGATAAGAATAATGATAGTGATAGTAATATCGATGATGAAATTGATGAGCTTGAAGCTCTTATGGCTAGAAGATTTCCCAAAGGTAAGGGAAGGTATAGAGGCAAGTTACCTCTAGCATGTTTTAATTGTAAAGAAGTTGGCCACATTGCTGCTAGATGTCTGAATAATAAAGATGATGATAGATCTAAAGACCGATCCGAAGGAAGCTATGGCAGAAGAGTCAACAGAGGCTACTGACACAACAACATAGACAACCGGGATAGCTATGACAAAGGGAAAAATGTATGTTACATAGCTGAAGAATTTGAATCTGAATCTGACACTGATGATGATGTAGTAGTATTTGTTGCTATGAAGGATGATTCAGAGGAAGAAGAGAAACATGAAGAAACAACACTGATCTCTAAAGTAAGCAAAAATGATACATGGATCATAGATAGTGGTTGTACACATCATATGACTGGTGATATAGAAAAATTTGATCTAATTGATGAATATGATGGTGGATCTGTTAGAATGGGAAATGATGCACCTTGTATGGTAAGAGGTAAAGGTTCACTAATGATTAATGATAGAATAAAATGTGAGAATGCATACTAGGTAGATGGACCAAACTACAATTTGTTAAGTGTGGCACAACTGAACAATTCAAGTCACTGACTTGCTTTTGAGAGCAGAAAGGTAAGAATCTATGATGATGGAGGAAGACTTGTTGGAACCGGTACACAATGTAGAGGTAATCTATTTTATCTTGATATTGATCAGTCTTCTTGTTTATTAATGAAAGATGAAGATGCATGGTTGTGGCATAAGAGGTTATGTCATGTAAATTTTGATAACACGATCAAGATTAGTAGGAAGAAAAGAGTTAGAGGGTTGCCTAACTTGTCAAAACCAGATCATGCTATGTGCCATGAATGTCAGAAAGGTAAGATGACTAAGTCCAATTTTAAAATCAAAGACTACTCAACAAAGAAGATACTTGAGTTGGTTCATACCGACCTATGTGGTCCTATGAGAACTTAGAGCTATTATGGTGATAGATACTTTATCCTTTTTGTTGATGACTATACTAGACTAATGACTGTTATGTTCCTGAAAGAGAAATTTGAAGCTTTTAAGATGTTTAAGTGGTATAAGGCTAAGGTAGAAAAAGAGACTGGAAAAAAAATTAAATGCTTAAAATATGATAGAGGAGGTGAATTTATCTCTGATGAATTTACTAATTTCTATAATGAGAATGGTATTAAGAGACAGGTCTTTGCACCGAGAACACCTCAGTAAAATGGGATTGCTAAAAGAAGGAATAGGTCAATCATTGACTATGCTAGAACACTAATGATACAATAGAATGTTGCTTAGACATATTGGAGGGAAGCTGTCAGCACAGTTGTATATGTACTTAACCGAGTACAACTGAAGAAGGACACCAACCGGACACCTTATGAACTATGTTTTGGACACAAACCTACTGTAAGTTATTTCAGGATTTTGGAAGCAAATATTTTATTCTAAAAGATGAGAGAAATGGGAAATTTGATTATAAAGGTGATGAAGGAATATTCTTAGGATATTCTACTAAGAGTAAAGCATACAAATGTCTGAATAAGGTTACTAATAAGATGATTGAAAGTACTAATGTTCATGTTGATGAGTATGATGACAAGAACACAGAAGAAAGAAAGGAACCGAAAGACTATGGTAGATTCACTTACATTGAACTTCCTGATTATCTACCAAAGTCGCAACCTATTATAACTGGTTAGCAGGAAAATAACCCTGAGGAATAGGAAAGGGAAACTGACGAACAAGATGTTGCTACTGAGCAAGCAAATGAACCTGAATAGGATGAACAAGAAAGAAGAAACCAAGTATTAGCTAGTTTTGTCAGAAGACATCATCCTGAGACACAAATTATTGGAAACAGAGAAGCTGGAATGCAGACAAGAAGCAAAACAAGACAAGGTACATGTCTAGTTTGTGAATTTGAACCAAAGAATGTGAAAGTTGCATTAGAAAATGAAGAATGGGTTAATGCAATGAAGGAGGAAATAGAACAAACAGAGAAAAAAAAAACTTGGTCCTTAGTACCCCGACCTAAAGATAAGAATGTTATTGGTACTAAATGGATATTTTGAAACAAACTGAATGAAAATGGTGAAGTGACAAGAAATAAAGTGAAATTGTTATGCAAGGGATATGCACAGGAAGAAGGCATTGATTATGGTGAGACATTTGCACCTATTGCTAGATTAGAAGGAGTTAGAATGCTACTTGCATATGCTGCACATAAGAAATTTAAGGTTTATCAAATGGATGTGAAATCAACATTTTTGAATGGTATACTTGAAGAAGAAGTCTACATAGAACAACCTGAAGGATTCATTGATCCAAAAAATAGAAACATGGTATATAGATTATACAAAGCTTTATATGATTTGAAGCAAGCACCGAGAGCATGGTATGAAAGACTGCACACTTACTTGTTAAGTATTGGATTTGTAAGAACTAGTGAGAACAATAATTTGTACATGAAAGGTGATACTGATGACACTATCATTATTGCTAAAAATTTTGTTGATGACATTATTTTTGGAGGTCAAGATCATGTATGTAAATCTTTTTCTGATGACATGAGGAATGAGTTTGAAATGTCTATGTTCAGAGAGATTAAATTCTTTCTCGGATTACAAGTGATTCAGTAGAGTGATGGGATATTCATCACACAGTCCAAGTACATAAAGGAAGTCTTGAAGACATTTGGCATGGAAGATGCTAAACTTGTGGGAACACCGATGGCTACTGGAAGTAAATTGACAAAGGAAGATGAAACTATAGAGGTAAACTAGACACTTTACCGATCCATGATTGGTAAACTCATGTATGTAGTTCACAGTAGACCAGATATAACACATATTGTGGGAATTGTTGTTAGATATTTTTCTAATCCTAGAGAATCACACATGACTACTACTAAAAGGATCTTAAGATATCTAAAAAAGATAGAGGATTATGGATTATGGTATCCTAAGGAAGGTAAGTTTGAGCTAAAGGTTTATATTGATGCTGATTGGGTTGGAAATATGGATGATAGAAAAAGTACCACCGGAGGAGCATTTTTCTTTAGTGAAAGGCTTGTAACCTAGACAAGTAAAAAGCAAGCTTGCATTTCTCAGTCTACAGCTGAAGCAGAGTATGTTGTTGTTGCTACTAATTGCTCAAACATTGCATATATCAAGCAAGTGTTGGAAGGAATGAATGAGGTAATCACTGACCCGATGATCATATACTGTCACAACATAAGTGCTATTAATATTTCAAAGAATCCTGTGATGCACTCTAAGATAAAGCATATATCAATTAAGTATCACTACTTGAGAGAACAAGTGCAAGAGAAGCAAGTAAAGTTAGAATTTGTTACATCTAAAGAACAACTTGCAGACATTTTTACAAAGCCTCTACCGAAGGACACATTTGAATGTTTGAGGAATAGACTTGGGGTCCGTCCCCTGTCTATCAGTCACTAATGTGATCTGGATGTTGCATCAACCTATTTTTATTAGAAGATCATTCATGTTGATGCAACATAGTTCACACTTTGAATTTTGTTCAAGGTTGTGATTAAGTCTGAAGAACTGAAACAGATTGGGATATCAGTATACTAAGATACAGAGGAAGTAATGGACAACAGAGAGTTACTTAGCTACTATAGAGCTGATTATTTATTTGTTTCTTTGGCATTGTTGTCAAAGGGAGAGATAAATAATATGAAAAAGAAAAGGAGATATTCACCGATGAGAACTATCTAAGGGAGAGATAATCTGAAAGGAACTTGAAAGGTTATATCTATAGAATGACAAAGCTATATTTTATAATGTTGTTTTAGTAACATAGTGATTAAACATATTAAGCTAGGGAGAGCTTATACTACACAACATTTGATCACAAAGTTGTAGAATACATGTTTGGTATGTGTATGGTACATTTTATATTACTTGAGTTTCCATCAATGCCAAAGGGAGAGATTGATGAACTACAACTGATTTAGAACCTGAATGAAGAATTTGTAATTAAAGATTACTGAGGAGTTGATGATTAGATATGCAAGATGATTAAATCAGTATTATGTTGTCATTGATGTCAACTAACTTGACAATACTTATCTTGTAAGTTACTATACCGACACATCTGAAGGAAGGTGAAAGAGATGAAGAACAAAAATATCTACATGAGGAAGATGTACATGACAGATGAGGATAAGGAATACACTGAGTAACTTTTTAATGAGTCTATGACTTGATGAAATTGACTTTATTATGTTGCATTCATCTATGATGAAGAATAGAGCTGAAAGACACAAAGCAGTGTTGTCGGTAAATAAAGCATTTTAGTATACACCGACGAAGTGTAGTGTATACCGAGCACTGTGTTAACCGAGCTTGTGTTCGCCGATGCATTTCTTTGTTAATCAAGCAAAATAGAAAGGAATTAAATGATCAATTTAGCTGATAAAGTGATGAGCTATAAAGTGTATGAAATCGAGGTAATAGATAAGGTTTGTTATGAAGATCGACGGCTAACATAAATCAAAAGGATCTAATGGAGCAGATTGAAATGTGTTACTGACACATCAGCTGAGGAAGCCTAAAGAGGCAAAATCTATGAATATGATTAAGTGGAAAAATTTGATGGAGGAAAAGAAAATGATTTACTCGTCTATATAAGAGACATTGGTTTCATTATTAAAGAGAGCTAGAAGAAGAAGATACTACAAAATTATCACGTGAAGAATTTTTCATGCATTCTGATCATACTGGTTAATAAGAACCGAGCTGCAGAACAATTACCAAGCTATAGAGAGTTATTACCGACGGATAGTAAGTTGATGTAGTATTGAATTTGAAGTGTTATATTGATCAAAAATATTTGAATGAGCTGAACATTGATCTGTAAACTACAAACTGAATTTGTTTTAAGGAAGATCATCTACTGTTACATATTTAACCATTGTACATAGTTAAATCTCTTAACCGAGTGGATTATGAAAGTCTTTTGATGTTTCATTCATAGAGTGAACATTGTTATCCTGTCAACCCTAGAGTGACTGCTGGTTGGATGATAACTTTTAGTCTAAAATCCTCTAACAAGGTCACACCTAACAGTGTGTTTGTAACCTTTAACAAGGTTGGGTCTTCACCGACCTCACTTCAGAAGAGTGAACAATTTTGGGTTGCCGGTCCCAGGTGGTTTTTCCCTTCACAGGGTTTCCACGTTAAATCTCTTGTGTTATGTTTTGATTGTGATATTTGTTTATTATCATACTTTTCATATTACATGTTAGATTTAATCAGTAACTATTATAAAGTTTAGACTGACAATCGGTAAAAACACAGACAGTGAAAGTATAATTTTATGTTTACCGAGTAGCAGAAGCAGTAGAATTGTTTTGGATTATACATTTTGAATTGTGGGACACTGATAACTGATTCACCCCCCTCTTAGTTATTCTAAGAATTTCTAATATGAATAGAATCATCATGTATGTTCAATTTCATCTTTTTAAGATTAACTTCCTCCCTTAGGCTATGCATAGATTGACCAAAGGGAATCATACCATCATTAGGTGTCTTAGGGAAGGAAAGGCTTTGGGAAGCATGTTCACAAGATCTAGCACAATATTTACAGTGATGGTCATGAGAAAAATGATTATATTTGGTTTTGTTTGAAATTTGATTTAGTTTACGATCAATCAATAACGGGTCCTTTTCTTCATTAGGAAGAAGAATGTAAGGCACGACACTATGTTGAGAGGTAGAAACTATGGAACATTTATATGATATATGAGGTGGAAGAAAATCATAAATATGGGTGTGGAAGATGTCCAGGTATAGAGAAAGGAGATGGAACTATAGGAGAGGAATTGCTAGCTTAACAAATCTTCTTAATTTTGATTTTTTGGTAGGATAAAAAATTATTATTTTTTCGAGGTTGGACTAGTTGAGGCATGGAAGGCCAATAGAAGTTAAGGTCAAAGTTCCTTCGAGTAGCTAAATTTTGATATATACTATGGTTAATCATGATGATTTCTCCATCATGGGGAAATTTGAAACACATATGGGTAGGAAATACTATAGCATTCATGGAGGTGAGACAAAGAAGAGAAAGTCTAACTTAAAAGTAATCAGAAGTTGGGATGAAAAAAAAGGTGACATCTAAGGTTTTCTTACCAACATCTATGGGAAGAGTAATGGAACCATGGGTAGGATAAGTGAAAAAATTGAATGTTTTGATCATCACATCAGATTTGTCATAAAAATATCGTTGGAGTTGTCTAGTGTAAAGATGTTCTTCAATTATAACATTCACCATACAAGTAGAATATATAAGGACTCCACAAGAGGAAACACCATTACTCTTCACAACTATATAAAGAGGACCATCAAGTTCCCTAATATTCTCATTAGGATCAAATTCAATGCAAAGATCATGCTCTCATTTGGGTGCAAGTTTAGGTTTGGATTGATCAATAAGGTTGACAATATTTTTGGCTTCAGTATACTTAGTGTCATAGATCACAATAGTAGGAGAGTCAATAACATGGGTAGATGAATAAGGAATGGACTCAATGGTATTGGTTGAATGGGACCACAGAGGGTTGGTATAAATTTGTAAATTTTGATTGGGAAGGGAATTTTTTTCCTTTATCATTAACAAACTCAACAAATATAGAATTAGAACCAATGGGATCTTGAATAATAGATCTCAAATGGAAACACTTCTTAGTATCATGGTTACGTTGATGATGATATTGGAAAAAATATTTGGGATCAAAGTTCTTGTTGGTTTTATTGGAAGGATCAATTAGCTTAACGGAAGTGTTAAGACATTAGAATTAATCAATTTAAATATCATATTATGCAAAGATTCAGAAATAGGTATAAAATTATGAGAAGGTTTAAAATAGGATAACAAAGGAGCCACACCTTTTTATGTTGTTGCCACTTGCGCATCAATGTTGTTTGATGAATTGGTGATCTTGATGAACCTTTTGGTTTTTGAAATTTTTGAAAAGGTTGGGATGAAACATCACTCTTATCAAATGGATCCATTGGAGTGGTGCTCTCAAATTCACTCACTTTGAGCTAATAATTATGAAGCATTGTACATAATTGAGTAAAAGAGGAGAATTCATAAAGCATTAGCTAATATCTTTTTGTAAATTAGAAATAAAAATACATGAATATCAACATCATGCACAGGATAAGAAATCTTAGCATGCAAATGCTTAAATCTACCAATGAAATAATCACTTTTTCTTTAACAACTTGTTTACAATGCATTAAATCAGTTAAACAAATCTTAAGACAAATATTATTTTTAAACTGTTGAATGAAAGCATTAGCAAGTTTTTGGAATGAATCAATGGCATAAGGATGTAAAGAACAATAGCATTACAAGGGATTATCTCAAATTTTTTTAGTAAAAAGTCTAGCCATGAACCTATTATCATGATAAAAGTAACTATACAATGTTTGAAAGGTCTTAACATGGATCAAGGGATCACCTTTACCATTACAAGTCTCCAAGTGATATATTTTCATGTATTGAAGGAGAAAGGCACTAGTAATGTCCAAGGACAAAGGGTTAGCAATGTCACATGTGGAAATGTTGTATTTGGATTGATTCATAGAGTAATTTTTTGTTGCAAGGATGAAATGGTCTAAGCAAGACTATTGATAGTGAATTTAGTGGAGAGGTTTGTATGAGACATATGTGAAATATTGGGACCATTATGGGAAATGGAAGGGACATTGGAATATGAAAATGGACCGTTATTGTATGTAGGCATGGATGAAGGTTGGGAAACACATGGAATACTTGAAGGAGGAGGAACAATAGGATTAGGAATGCTTCAAAGACTAACATGTATAAGATTAATGTTTTAAATGGATGTACTCACAAGACATGGAGCATAAGTAGAAACACTGGGTAAAGAGGTAGGGATGGGAAGGGAAGTCTCAAAACTACTGGGAGGTTGAGTTAAACCTGGATCTTGAGAATAATCCTTAAGAGTTTTAACATTACTATCAACAAGGTGGGAAATATTTCTTAACAAGTTGATACCATGTTCATCATTTTGAATCAACTTCCTTAAACCTTCTACTAAGGAGATAGCTTCTGGATTATAATTTTCTTGACTTGACTATTGTTCAAATTTTTCAAAGTCATGGAAAATCTTTTGCACCTGGGTAGGAGGAATTCTTAAAGACTCCTCTTCATCATAAGAAGAGTGGGAAGAAGGATTCTCAACCATAGTAGGAATGTTTGTAGTAGGCATGTGTGTCTCATCAAGATTCCTAGTAAATAAAGAGGGATCCACATTAAAAGAACCCATAAGTCTGCAACTTCTCCTAAAAGGAACGCTATAGGTAGGACTCAATGTTAAATTAGTCATGCATAAGAGAATAAAGAAAAGATGGATCTAACAATTGCTAGTATAACATTTTAAATGGATATACAAACACTCATTAAATTTATGCAACATTAATTGAATTGCACATAAAATCTAATGAATTGTACATCTAATTATGAAATGAAAGTGAGGATCCAATGGACATAAAGGGATATAACCACCAAAATTAAAATGGAAATGTCATGCGTCGAGCTCACCAAAATGTACAATAGAAAAAGGGAAGCAAGATACACAAGGGATTTGTCCACCTTTTCCTAATGCACAATCAAAAGTAAGATGACCCAATAGGTTCAAGGAGGACTTAAGTGCCAAGTGAGTACAATGATCCTTCATGATAGTGATTAAGAATGAAATGGATTTAGGAAAATAATCAAATGATGCAAGATAAAGACTAAAATAGGAAAAATTAAGCAATTTTGGAAAAGACTAACTGGCAGAAAACAAACAGGAAGCTATAGTGACATGAAATGGAAACCTAGAAGTAGTACTGACTTGAGATCTAAATATGGATGTATTTTTCCAGGTACAAAATGCATGGGACATTTTTTTCTAAGGAGTTATTCTCAAAAATTTGATAGTCAATCCCACATATCCTAAACTTTATGGATTTTGTCCTAGCAGTTGTGCCACCTATATATGAACATAGAAAGATAGGGAAAAGGTTATGGAAAGGAGTTTGCATTAGTCAAACCCTTATTTACAAATCAACCTTGAGAATGAAATAATATTTCATAAAGGAAAGCAAATATGAAGGTAAATATTAGATCTACCTATCCAATACCTTCATGAATAGATATTGAGATCACACATATTCATAAAGATGTTTGAAATGTATTTTTTGACCTTGGAATGTAGAAAGGAATAAAGGAGGCCTTCACAAATTCATGCATTTATGAATGCCACTCCTATATCTTAAATGTTGTTATACTTGATTAAACACTTGCTATGGAGGAAGAATGCATGAGAAGTGAACAAAGGATCTTCTTTCTTGCTTGAGAACTCATCTACTTGGCCATATGAGAGAGAAAATTTCTACAATGGATAAGATTGTCTTAAAAATGTATTGGATGCTTCGAGAAATTTTAGATCTTTCATGTTTTCCTTCAAATCTTTAATTCAATTGATTGCTTGATCACTTCTTAATCATCTTGGTTTTAAAAATGATGAGAGATGGGGTTTTTATATATCTCATCACATATTTCAAGATTAAAAATTAAACCAAGCCAACCACAAGATCTAATTTCTCACCGAAACACCGCAACAGGGCTCTAGTTCAAATTTGGGCCCAACCCTTGGGGAAAAAAACACCCTAGTCATTTTGTTCCTAGGAACATAAAGCGCTAGTCATTATGAACCTAGGAAAAAGTACCAAAATTTAAATGGAAAGCCAAGAAGATAGGGTATATGTCAGATCAAGAGGATATAGATAGTTGGATCAAGCATAATGAACGTGAAATCTCAAAATTGCCAAAATGGGGCCTAATTGAGCATCCAATTATGGGTGCTGAACTTTTAGGATGGTACACATATCTTTAAAGCTTTTTTTATCAAAATAAAAACCTTTTCCTCCATGTTTTGATAGTCCTTTTATTTGAAATTCAAATCTACATTGATCACTTCTTCAATGTTCTTTCTCTCCTCAAGTTGTATCTTCAAGTCAATAACTAATTGTTCTACGTTTTTCACCTTGCAATTTAGATTTTCTCTTTCTTTCATAGCTTGATCTTTTTTTATACGAGCCTCCTTTTTCAATATTTTAATCTCCTTAATAGTACAACAAAGTTCACCCTTAAGATAAACTTCATCCATTTTAGATTCACTATCTATATCATGACTATCTTTTTGGTTTGCATGAAGATTTTTAACTACCATAAATAAAACTTCTTTACTAGTAAAGTATTCTGAGTTACTATCTGACACTATTAACATATAGAATCTTTTTCTTCTTGGAGAATAAATTTATTCTAGTATTGAATGGATTTTTATTGCCTTGTGTTTCACTACTCTCTTCATCATCCTTGAGTTCATCATGAGGGTACTTGGCGGCAAAATTTCCTATCCTGCCATATTTGAAACATTTGATATTTTTCCCTTTATACTTCCCTAACCCCTTTCTCAACTTTCTAGAAAGACGAGACTCTATAACATCTATGTTCTTTGAGTCTAAAAGGGTTTCTTTATCCTTTTACTCATCCTTGAAAGCTCCCTCTCTATTAGAATAATCCTTACATGTTCTTATCTCATAAGCTACAAGAGTACCATGTAAGTCATCCATATAATACTTATTTATATCATTTTCTTCTTCTATTAGAGATACTTTAGAATCATAATTATATGGAAGTGATCTTGACACCTTATTGACTACATCTATATCATTTATCTCTTCTCGTGGACTGCAAAGAGCATTGACAATTTCATCAACCTTAAGAATATAATCTATTTTTGTTCTTCCTCACTCATTTTTTGGTCCTTTAAACTTTTATCTCAGATTCTATTTTTTGTCTTGCTTAACTCTATTTTTTTCATGATAGATGTTCTTCAATTTATCCTAGGGATCTTGTGAAGACTTGAAATGTATAACTTTTACAAAGACATCATTGGATAGACCACACATTGTAGCATGCTTTGCTTTGGCATCTATTTCATATTCCTTTTTTGTTAGTAACATCAATGGGTATAGTAGAAACAATATTATAACAATTGGAAAATGAGCTCTACACATCAACTCCTAGAGAAACCAAATAGTTTTGAATTTTAACTTTCCAAAACACATAGCTAGTACCATGAAAGAGAGGTGTTTTTGCAACTAAAAACCCTTCTTGAGCTATGACAACAAGTATTCCAATTCCAAGATCAACCGGTTGTTAGACCTCTACAAGGAATCCACTGCTCTGATACCACTAGCTGGAATACTCTGACCACTTAGAGGGGGGTGAATCATTGGCTTATAAAACAAGATTTATTCTTGTAAGTAGAATTATTAAGTAATAAAACTAATGTTCAAACATGACACTTAATCACAATAAAACATATATCAATCTACAAGAAAGAATAATCATATATGCACACCATGACACACAAATATATGACTGGAAAACCCTTGAAGGGTAGAAAAAATACTCTAAAAAATAACTTTAATAAGTCTATCTAGAAACCTCACTGGTTACAAATTATGTGCCTCACTATCAATTATTTTAGGGCACAAACCCCTTGCAAGTTAAGAAGCACCAACTCCATCTATTCAATACAATATGAAGAAGAAAAAATTTATATACAGAGGGTTACTCTATTTCACTTCATAACATTAAGCACAATGTTTTTTTTATACTACAAAAATGAATGTTCACAATCTACTTTATGCATGTACTGGTAACACAAAACATAAAATTGTCAGTCATTATCCTATCACAACAAATTTTCTTCAATCAAGTTTCTCAAATTAGGTCATCAAAACTCTCATTGATCCCTTGTCTCTGTGACCATGAAAATACACATATTCAATCTATAGAATTAAAACATAATAACATGTTGTGCAGTCTATAGTAGACTTATTTTCTCTTTTCAATCCTCAATCATCAACTTCATTGACAACACATCATTTTTTTTCTACCTTCATTAAGTAGTTGAAACAATATTAACCATGGAACTGAACTGACAACTACCTAGATCAAGGATTTGTCTCAACAAGTAGTTGTTAGGATTTGAAATCATGAAAATTGAAACGAGATACCCACACATAACAAAATTGTTTCCCAAATTTAGGCACAATCATGAAGAACATTGTAATGCTTGATATTATCAACATTATAATCCACATTGTTTATAGAAATTCTATTACGGGTTCCTATCACCATGGTGACAAGATGTAGAAACTTATGTTGCAAATCCTTGATTTCAAACTTCAACTGACTTGTCTACATTAAGACTTCACTATAGATTCTTACACAACAATCTCAACTTGTCTTGAATTGATACATACACTAAGTCTTAGTCAACTTTGTTCAAAATACTTGAAAACATTATTTCTCAGACATTCTTATCATATAAGGTCATGGACAACATTTAGCAAACTAAAAAGTAATTGGTCTGAAAAATGATAAAGTTATAATGTCCAAACCTCAACTTTTGAAATCTTGATGAGAATGTTACTATCACACAAACTTATGACATGCCAATCATTTGACATCAATGAAAAACACATACCAACACCTTATCAATGGCACGTGAAAACATTTTTCATAACTCAATCATTCTCGGGGGGATTTCAATGCTATTTTATCTCTACAAGACAAAGTGGGTGGAATAGTTCCGGCTCTCATTAGGACAATACAAGATTTTAATAATTTTGTGTCTAATAACAAACTAAAGGATTATATTCCATATAATGGAAAATTCACATAGACAAACATAAGATCTAAGTTTTTCTATATTACTAAAAGATTGGATAGAATCTTCTCAAATCCAATTTGGATCTCCCAACATGGCTATCTGCATGCTTCAAATTTTTTGTCATTTTCAAGACTAGTCATTCAAATTTGAGAAAATGTTATTCCTCTTTTAAGGTTGTGGTGGAAAAACTCTGATTTCATCTCAGGATCCACAATGTATCAACTTTGCATGAAACTTTAGCTAGTCAAAATTCACATCAAAGAATGAAACAAACAAGTTCTCAAAAAAAATTCTCTTCAGAGGTTGATCTTGAAGATCAACTATCCAAACTAAATACTAAGATTATTCAAAATGGTATCAATTCAACTTCCTATCAAGAACAAAAATGGACTTAGAAAGCATATGAAGAGGTCCTCATGAGAAAGGAGACTTCTAGAGATAAAAATCAAGAGAGCTTTGGCTTAAAAATGGGAATAGAAATACCAAATTATTCTACACATCAGCCAAAATAGGATCCATTTATAACTCATTTTTTCAAATAAAAGATTCAATCAAATCCCTCCTGATAGAAAATTAGAGGATTCAAAATGAGGTGGTTCACCTTTTTCTCTAAGCTTTTTTCAACACCTCAGCTAGGGGCAATCCTAGTTGTAGATGATCTTTGGGTTCTTCTAGACAATACCTCTCCTTTGGTTACTTGTAAAGATAATGCAGACCTACACAAACATATTTATCTTGAAGAAATAATGGTTTTAGTATTCTCTATGCTAATTTTAGGCCTATTTCTCTATACAATTCGATTTACAAAATCTTTACCACAGTTGTCTCAATTAGACTGGCTAAGCTAATTCCTAAACTCATTTTAGAGGAACAAGTGGGTTTTGTTTCCAAGAAAGAGATACTAGAGGGTACTTTGATTGTCCACGAAATTATTCACTCTATTAAGAATCACAAGTTGGTATCCATGATCATTAAATTATATATTCTTAAAGCATCTAACTGAGTTAATTGGGAAGTTTTGGAACGGGTTCTTAAATTTTGTTTCTCAATCAAATAGAGTGGGTGGATTAAGTTATGTATTAAATTTAGGAGTCAAATTTTTTACTCTTATTAATGTGCAACCATGTGGTTTTTTCTCTTCTTTATAAGGAGTCAGGTAAAGAGATCCTTTATCTCCATACTTATTCATCATTTTAGTTGAGACTTTTAGATAATCCATTGCAAGTAAACATCACCTAATTTTTGAGAAGGAATCAACATTCTTCACTCTAAGGTGACTTTTATACATATCCTATTTGTTGTTGACACAATTTTGTTTGGAGAATCTTCTATAAGAGAGGCCCAAACCATCAAATATGCTTTGAATAAGTATTGTGAAGTCACATGTCATAAAATTAATGCTTCCAAATTGAAAAAAAATAATCAGATCTTCTCTCCTTTGGTTTCTCTCAGATTATCAAAGTTTCTTGGGCTCAAACAAGAGTTTCTCCCAAGAAAGTATCTAGCCATTCCTCTATTTGTACGTAAAATCAAAAGATCCTTTTGAGAAACCATTTCAAATTATATTCAAAAGAAATATATTCTTGGAAAAACACTTAGCTATCCTTAGCGGGTAGACTTCTCATGATCAAAACTATTTTGTCTAGCATCCTAAATACTATGTCAGTTCTTCCTATCCTACAGGGGGGTTTGTTTGATATAGAATCCAAATTAAAAAAATTCCTTTGGAAAGGAAATGTAGATCCAAAAGAGAAACTACACCTTTTATCTTGGGAAAAGGTATGAACACATAAACATGCTAGAGGTTTGGGTATTCACAAGTTGGAATGCAGAAATATGGCCTAATTACATGCAAAGTTAGTAAGGAAAATGTTCTCTAATCACAATTAAAAATGGCCTATAATCATGAGAGCCAAATATATAGATTCAGATGCACCAAATATAATTTTCACTACCCTTAATCCACTACATAGATCACAAATGTCGAATTTTATGGTTAACTATAGAAAGGTCTTTCTTTTTATTTATCTTGGGTCATCCATGATGGCATAAAGGAAGCCTCTTGGGAGGACTCTTGGAATGGGTAGCATCCTTTAAGTAAGTTGGTTTCATTGTCCCATGCTAGAGAAACTCTCAAAGAAGTCTACAAAGACAAAGTAAGTGATTATTTCTTCATTGAAGTCTATAATCAGGTGAAAAAAGCCATATGGAAAGACCTTTCCTCCACCCTGACTCCTAAATATCATATAAATACTCTTCAAATGGAGGTAAATCAAATATTTTTGCATTTTAAGAATTTTGAAGATTGTCTTATTTTTTACCCCTCTCCCTTTTGTAACTACCTAATCAAACAAGGCTACAATATTATAAGGAATCCTAGACATGCCATAAAAGAAAGAGGCTTCTCCTTTTGTTGGTTGGGTGTTTGGCTTCTAAAAGAAGGAACCTTTGCATTGTTGGCAATAAAACACAAAATCCTAACTATTGATAGATTTTCCCATCTTGGGATTGCTTCTGTTTTCAACTATGTATTATGTGAATCAGAATTTGAGACAAAAACCCACTTACTTTGAAATTGTCTGCGTTGAAGCTCTCGTTAGCTTCAAAAAAATTTAAAATAGAATACACCCCTGAATTTTGATCTACTAGAAGTATTTGAATATTGGCTCCTTCTTCATCAAAATTCCTTTCTTGTAGTAATTTGGAAGGTTGTCCCAGCTATATTGATTTGGAATATTTGGTGGGAAAGAAATAGACACATATTTAGAAATGATAAGAATACTCTCGAGTATATTATTCATAATATTGAAATTTCAATCATAGAATTAGTAAATGTACATTCCATCAAATAGAAAATAACTAACTCTTGCTTTACATTTGAGGATGCAAGAATTATTTCATAATGGAATCATATTTCCTTCCTATTCAAAGGTAGTTTGTTAAACAACATGCCAAAGAAAGTTAATAAGAAGGAAATCAGATTGAAACCCCTTATAACGCTTTTATTAAATAAAATTTTGATAGGATTCATAATCTTAGTATCTCTAGTGTAAGGTGTGTCCTAAGGGATTCATTGGGTGTAGTTGTGGAATCTCTTGTTGCTAGAGCTCCAAATGATACATATAATATGGAAGAAGCAAGGGCTCTAGTTGTTGGCCTCAAACTACCTTAGTTGGTAGTTGAAGGAAATTATCGAATCATCATTTAAGCCCTCAAGAAATTTGAAGCCCCACATTGGAGAATCAATTTTATCCTTCACAAAGCTTTGGATTGCTTTCCATCCATTGATAACTTCCAAATCCTTCACTGTTATAGAGAAGAAAATATGGTTGCAGATGTGTTGGCCAATAAGAGATGTTTTGCTAAAGTTGTCGATAAATCTTTTAACAAATAGGAAATTATGGAGAATCCATTATCATCCTCTTATATTTTGGTCTATGCTAACCTCTCCTAACCTTTTTCTTGGCTATTGGTTCCTTTGTCCTTCCAAGTTCCTTTCTAAGGTTGATCATCGTTAGTCTCTCATGGTAAGTGTTGACCATGTCTTTTTTTAAATTTTATTATGGCAGCCAGTCACATGTGATGCATTTGGGATATTTCACCTCTTTTCTACATGTTCTGGTCACCAATGCCTCATCAAGTTCTCTGAAGCATCTATTGTCAGTTGTTCCTTTTTTAGATTAGAATTTTTCATTTGTTTCAACGTCATGACCTATGTGCTTTTCAAACTCCTTATCTACAGGTTGTTGTTGACTAGTACTTGACAACAAATACATTCCTTGTTGTCTCCTTTAAATTTTTTCTTAGGTGCAAGTCTTCAGAGTTTCCTAAGTGTGTGACTATTTGAATTGATTATTAGGTACAAGTTTTAGAGATTCCTAAGATTGTATTTATATCTTCCTATTTATTGTAATGCTCTTATATTTTTCAATGTCCTTGCAAATTGGATGGAGTTGCCCAACATTATACTCCATGTTATTCTTATTCTGATTCTTAGTGGGTACAAACCTTTAGGGCTCGTTTTGTTCTTGGTATTAACCTGGAATAGTCATTATTTAATGCGAGAATTAAGTAATTTGCCGTTTGTGGCCATTTTTTGAATTCTCGAATTAGAAAATTAATCCCCATTTTTGGGCCAATGCTTGGATTAATTAATTCCAAGAAAAACTTGGAATTCATTTTTTATTCCAGAATAAGCTTTTCATGGATTTGAAATTACAACAAAATGTATAAGTCGTTGGGTCCGTGCGTGAACGGTTAAGGGATTATAATCTTTTTTTTTTAATAATTTTTTTTTATATAATTTTTTTTTATAATTTCTTTATTAATAATTTTTTTTTAATCTTATTTTTTTAAAGTTAATAATACATATTTTAATTTAAAATATATAAGTTAAGAATACATATATATTTTAATTAAAAAACCAACAACAAAAATGATAAGTTCAAAAATTAAAATTTGTAAGCAATTTCTTTTTATATAATTATAAATTTTTAATAAGTTAAAAATAAATATTGTTCAAATTAATTAAAAACAAAAAATAATCCTTATTCCAATTCCACATTATGGGATCCAAACACAGAATAGATTATTCCAGCTTTCATTTTCAGGATTAATTAATCCAAGAATAGGTCCTTATTCTAGAATAGGCCTATTCTGGATAAATTAATTCCATGCACCAAATGGGCCCTTAGAGATTTTTGTGTACCTCCCTATTCTTTCTTGGATTCATTTTCATTATTGTTGCAGCCATTAGTACTACCTCTAGGGTTGGTCAGTACACGTATTATTTTGAGATAATGTTTATCTTGCTTCCTAGTAGTGGTGCTCATCTTGATTATCTTTAGTATCAAGATGGAAAACTCAATTGAAATAGCATGTGATTTCTTGGATGAACTTTTGAATTATAGTCCCACATACTTTTCAAGTCTGAGGATGATGAAGTTTGGTAGACCATGTTCTATATTTTGAAACATAGTGTTGGTGAATCTCATATACTTGGAGTAATTTATGAGATTTTATTTACCCCTGCTACAAACAGTCACTTTCCCTAATTTGGTGAGTATTGTCAGGAGAAAACTTGTGGCATCTCAGTTTTGGCTGAAGGTATCTCATGCTTTGGGTAGTATGGATATTAATTCAATTTCAAGTTCTTTGGGTGACATTCAATTTGGCTAGAAAGGGCTGTGAAGAAAAGATGAAAGAAGCACAAACTATATTCAAATCATGTGTAATTAATGATGACTATGCTACAATGGACATGTTCTGCACCAAAAATGAGGATTTCTTTTCAAATGTAGACAAGAGGAAGATCCTTGTTTTATTCTTTGGTTTGGCTCTCATTGTGGTCAACTTTAACTAGTTTTCCTTAGTGCGGGTGTCCAATCTCCCTTGGTATGTTATATGTCTTTAGTGTCCTGTAGTCTCTAATCTTATTTTGTGCCTTCAATCTATTCAGTTGGTATCATTCTCCTCTCTATGGGTCATAGTTCATAGCAGCATTTTTCCAAGAGTATCAGTTGGATTGGTTTCATGGGTCGCATGTGATTGATGTGGTCATTGTTGAGCACTTCTTGCATATTTTGATTAACATATCAGCCAATGTAGTTGCTTCTTGTTCCTTTGTTGTAGGCTTCTTTGAGCATTGCTCCCTTAATTAGATCAGCATATTAGTTTAAGTACGTGTTTATTGTACTCTATTATTATATCAATATGTTTCATGCTTTATATGTTTTACCCCCCCAAAAAATGATGATGGAGTCCCTTTTATAAGTTTAGGCCTATATGGTAAGGCCATATTATTTGGAAAGGTGAATTCATAGCTATTTGATACAAATTTTAACTTAAAATGGTATATTAAGTTTATGAATGCCAATAATTCAAAGTAATTCCCTAAACCCCTCCACTACAAACTTGGGTGACAAGGGAATCCTTCATCCTAGTTACATACCTAGTTCCAAATAGAATCAAAGTCCCATGTAATTATTCTAAGATTTAAAATATTAAGATAAAAACTTTCACTTTCTTATATGTTAATATACCTATATAAATACTAGAAATGGCTAGATTTTCATCACATATAATGAGGATTCTCAGCCTTGATATATAGTTTCCTTTAAAAGGATAGGGATAATTGAAGCAAGTGAGACCATGAAAAAAAATATCATATTTTTTTTACTCAAAAGAATCATTTCTATATGTTAAATAGCACATTACTAAGAGAAAGGTCCATAAACTATCACTACATACAATGTTCCTGTTATCAACCATCTTTACAAGTATTCAAGGATTAAAATATCACCCATCTTAAATGAAATGTTAGACCATAGTTTCTTATAAGAACAAACTATTCAAATCATATCCATACACCTAAGTTATGCATAACAATATAGTCAATATTAAACAATCCAATTATAAAATGGCATAGGGTAGTAGCAATGACAATCACTAGGCAACCATTATGAAAAAACCTCAACATGTCTCCTAGTGATTTTCTATTGTAATATGATTTAATGACATCAAGTATTTTAAACCTATTATATTATTATATCCCTCTTTCCAAATCACAACATGCCTCAACAAAGCCACATAACAATAATTAGTTTTCTCCTTAGAGTTGATTACCTTGTGTATTCTACTATAGTGATGGGAGGGACCGAGTCCACATCGAGCTTGGGAGATTAGAAAATTTTAAGAATGACCCCACAGTGTGGCATATTTACAAGGCGGGAGAGGGGTTTATAACTTTATTGAATCCGTCAACGGATTTGATGAGGGCTTGTTTGTTCATCTTGCTAGCTCCTGGGAAAACATGAGAGTTACTATTGGAAGGATCTCCTTTGAGATTAGTGAGGAGGCCATCACTAAGGCTACTAGATTATCTACTGATAGAAGGAAATGGAAAAATACCAATCGAGTAGTTGATAATAATAGCTTGAACAAGTTTTTTAAAGGAAGTGAGGCTCTGATCAAAATGCAAGGTGGTTATGATAGAGCTCAGCTTCCACCATCTTAGGACCGGGTTTTTTTTATGCTCATGAAGTATTTCACACTAGAAGGGCACTTTAAAGTTTATTACTTTTATCATATGCCCCTCCTTAACCATTTTAGGAATCATGAAATCATTGTTTCTTGTTTTCTTATTGAATTCTCTTGAGAGTTCTATGTTTAACGCTGAGGAAATTGCATGTACTCAAAGTAAAAAAATTATTCCCTTGCATTAGGGTCTCATTTTCAAGTTATACCACTTCCACTTGGCTCTCTGCCCTCCCAAAGCCATTTTTATCTATGAGACCCTATTTCACAACCCACTACCTACTAGCATCATTGATATGCCAGGCCAAAGTAAAAAAAGAGTATTAGGCACTTTAGAGCCCTTAAATTTTCCTCTCATCCTGGCACTCTATACATATTGAACCCCTACTCCTAAGGATTTCTTAAAAGGTAAGGAATCCATGTTGACCACATCCAAGAGAAAAGGGAAAAATTTTCCTTTCCCCCACGAAGAAAACTAAATTCTTTGTTTAGGAGGTAAACAATGAAGATGAGGAGGAGCACAACACCCCATGTAGATCCAACAAACTAGCCACTAGGTTTGTAAAGAAAGGAAAAATATTGTTGGTTGATTATGACTCAGAGGAAAACATTGAGTGGGGGAATCATAAATTTGAAAAGGAAAGTGAGAAAAATCAAGACAACAAAGTGTGAAGATATTAAAATTGTTGTTATTGGTAGTTTGAAAAAGTCTACCTCTAACAGTTTGACCTAAACTTTTGATAGGGTGAAAGAGGATCCCATTGATCCTGGCTTTGACATGTTGGAAAATGAGGATAATCCAACTTTTCTTAACTCCAACATGACTTTTGCATCAGATTTGGCTAACCTACAAAGTGAGGTGGACAACCTAAAGAACAGATTGAGTGAAGTGGAATGAAAATTGGGTAGCATTTCAAGGTTTAGCTTCCAAGTGATGCACAACTCTATAACTTCCTTGTGCTTGCTGCAACATAAGATGCTCGGTGACAATGGGAAGGATGAAGGAAATTACAAGGATGTGTCTAAATTCCTTACAAAAGTTTGGACACAGGTGTTGTGTCAGTTAAGTTGCAACATCAGACCCTCTCATAATGATTAATAACTGGTTGGTCAAGGATGTGACCCCTACCCCTCTGGGGTTTTTGTGAATATTTTTATTGTTATCCCGATTGTTTTCCTAGACACTAGTTTGTTGTTCTATGTTTTTGACTATAGGAGTAGGATTTTGGTTTTTAAGTTATGTATGGTACTACTTTGTATTGTGTTGGTAAGTTCAAGGGTTATAGGTTGGCTGACTACGGCCTATGGTTACTTATTTTACTAGTTTTGTTCTAAGATGCTTTTGATGTTTATCTACTATTAGTGTGTTATGTTTGTATGTCCGGGTTGTGGTTTTGTAAGGGTTAACACCCTAGTTTTGTTGTTGATTAATATAAAAAATAATAATCTAAATTTTGAAATACATACAAAAGTAATTATAAAGTTTCTTTAAGCATGATTAGTACCCAAGTCATACTTAGATAGGTGACGATACTATATCCATTATTTAATCATATGAGGACATACTCAATATATTCAAATAATAATATTTTGAGCCATGTGATTTCATTTACCCTATGCATAACTCCACATTCTTAAAAGTGTCTAGTTTATATTGTAGATAACAATCAAACTTTCTATTTATATTAAATATTACCTTAATGGTTAGTCATATGTGGTCCCATATAATACTAATAAATACATGCAAATCAAAGCTTATACTTAGAGTTTAGTTGAATTGACCTTAATCTCTAGTTAACTAGAATGCTATGCAACATTACTTGGGAATTTTTTTGTCACTTTTGCTATCTCAAGTGTTCTTTTATAGCTTTCTCTACAAGTACTATAAATATTATAAAAAATAGAGAGAAATAACATGTTATAACTACTAGCACAATCAACTATGCAATCAATAGATATGCATTTCCATAGAGTTTCAATGGTTTAACAACCAAACAATATATTATTAAGGTAATATGCTCACTTTGGACATTAAAGTTCACATTTTGGAGATCAACTAAAAACAATGATCTTTCAAACAATTGCAAGTGTAGTGACTAATAATACCTAATACTTGAATAGTGGTAAAATGGAATCACCTCTATTGAATGTATGTATGGGGGAAATATGAGATCCACTTCTAAATCCAAATTCCCAAGGGAAAGATCCAAATTGATCAACCAAAAGGTTAATGCACAATCAAATCAATCTATGGAGAATATGAAATAGGAAGAAAACCTTATATTTCCCTATAAAGGAATTGTTCTTGAAATTTGAAATAATTGAAAGGAAAATGCTAACCTCAAAATAGGGCAAATATGGAAAATGCCAATTTCTGATGTTTGTGTGTACTTTCGAGCAATTCTGCAACTTGTTTCAGACTGGAAATGCCAAGATGAAGAAAACCCAGAAATCTTTTATCTTTCTGACAGCAAGTAGTCTTTGACCCTCATAAAAGGTCAAAGGCTACATTCTTATTCTGAAAGCCGACTTTGACTTTGTTCACAGATCTCAGAAGTTCACCGAAAAGGGTATCCAAATCCAATCTCAAATCCAAAGTTCCACACGTGCACCTGCAAGAAAAAGGGGGTTTTGTTGTTTGTATGGGGGGTTTGCCTTGGTCAAACCCCAATTTAGAAATTAACCTTGAAATTAAATTGAATTGTAATGTGCATAAACAAAGCAAATGAAACAATTCACCTTGCTTATGTTGAAGTCCTTGAAGAGGATTCAAATCCTCAAATCCATAAGTAGGGATGCTCCAATGGATGTAGAATGAATGTAGGATGTCTCAAATCAATGGCATTTGATCTTCAACACCAATCTTGAATAGATCTTTGCATATGAGGAGGCTTGGATGAATGTAGAAGGATGGATCTTCAAGGGGGCTCCAAAGAGATTGAATCATTCAATGGCTAACAATGGATCTCCTTGATGGATGAATGCTTGATCACTTGAATGCTTAAAGGCTTGCTTGAATGCTTGAATTCACTTGCTTTCACTTGAGAGCTTGCTCATGAAATTGCTTGATTGTGGATGAGAACATGAGAGAGGAAGGCCTCCTTTTATAGTGAACTAGGGCACAAACCTCTAGAGAAGGCCGACATTAGGGAATTAAATTCCAATTAACCTTAACCCATAGAAATGGACCCATATTAAATGCAATTTAAGGATTTACCATTCCGAAACCCGAAATGGCCGACTCGAAGGCGGGAAAAATAATCTTTCTGAAACCCGATACCTGAAAATTAGAAAAACTTGAAATTTGAACTGGGGGTCAAGGATGAGGTTGACTCTTCCCTAGGTTAGAGTCAAGGTCAACCCTGACCTAGGTCAGAGTCGAGGTCAAATTTGACCCTCAAGGTCGACTTTGACCTTGAGGTCAAAAACCTTAGGACCCTAGCGTAGATTGCTAGGAAATGCAGATAGGAAGTGGAAAATGGGTGCAAAGGGAAGCAGAACAGGGGGAAAATCCAAATACATGCAAAGAACTGATTAATGCACTTAACATGACCCTAGACCACTTACTCAGAGGGCTAAATGCTCTTATCATGAAAGTGCTTCCATTTTAAGATGATACATTAAGCCCCCACTTTAGCAAGCATATGGAATCAATGCAAACTCTTGGTAAAGGAGATCAGAATGAAAAGATAATATTATTGTAATCCAAGGGACAAAGTGAAACCTCAAGCCCCTAGGGACTCAAGTCTTCGTCGACTCTAGATCACAATAAGAGAGACATCTCTAGAGAGAGAAAGAAGGTGTGATTACCTCACCCAATGAGAACTTATGTCCCATTGTGAACCACACAAGGAAATGATGCAACTAGAAAGATGGAATTGAATCACCTAGTGAATGTGGCTACTCACTCCATCAAAGATTTACCCTTAGGAATATACTATTCCATAAGAATAAAATGAAAAATAAAAGAGATCCAGTCTTAAGGACACCTTCGACCTTAAGGGATCAAAATATATGTATATTTGAAACTGGAGGGATCAAGAGATCCTAAAATATAAATCCATGCTTTAAGGATTAGTCACTAATCTTAAAAGGGAGAAAAGGTATCTTGAAAAATATGCGCATATCAAAAAGTGCATGTGTGCAATAGGTGAGCAGAGCGTATGCCCCCATGTTAAAGTTATTGCTAACACTTTAACAGGAGCAATGGCTTTAACAGAAACATAGGCAACTCCACTGATTACATTTCCACGTCGAGATGCCCCCAAATGAAGACAAATCAAGGGAAATATCATAGAAACATACAAAGAACACATAAGGGATCTACCTACCATGGGGTCAATATGATCATAAGATAATATATATGTGATATTATTGCAAATGAATTGACATCATTCCCCAAAGAAAGTAGAACTACAATCACAAAGGAGGAAAGATCACACAAGATTTATGAAGGAGAATCTTTTCGAACCATGACATGGAGACCAAAAATAATTAGTGCTACCACATCTCGAATCCAAGTAGATTACACAAGGAAAAATTTACAAACAATAGCACAATTTTACAGCATAACATTGAACAACACATAGAAGAATAGAGATACATATAGAGGAATTTGAACAACAGTTTCGATTCCTTCATCACTGTGTACCAACTGAGTAACAAGGATCGTATAAAAGAATCTAACAACATTTAGCAAACACATTATGGGAGAAACATAGTACATCAGGAAAAAACACAACAAAGGTACCACAAAGGACAAGCCAATCAAGCATGCCGCCTACTCTCCCCATCTCATTTTATATCATTTAGGAAAGGTGGGTAACTCACAAGAGGGACTATATCCAACACAGTAGGAATGATAGCTAGTTCCAAACAAAGATCCTCTTGAGAATCACAATGTTCGACACTAGGTGTAAGAGTTAATTGTGATGATAGCATATTAGGTAAATCAATGTCAATGTCAATAGTCTCATATTCATCATTAACATCATTAGTATCATCAAGAGTATCTTCTTTATCCAAATTAATCAAAATAGGATCTAAGATATGAATAGAATCATCATAATCATACATCTTAACATCATTATTAGGAACAACTTCTTCTAACACATCATGCATAGATTTATCTGAAGAAAATAGAGATCTTTGAAGAATAGAATTACGAGCTTTAGCATGAGCATGAGGCTTTTTACGACGTTCATTGGCAGATCGATTACGTTTTTCTTTATTTGAAATAGGTTGAGAACTAGGAGGAACAATCACAAGATCCTTCATAGGTCTTTAGGAAGATCAATAGGATTATCAACAATAGGAGGAAAAATCACAGGATCTTTGATAGGTTCTTTAGGAAGATCGATAGAAGGAACTTGATTAACAGAACTAGAAGCCATAGTTAAAGGAGGTATAGAAGGTTTAGGCAAAAGACCACAACTAAGATCCATGGGAGGTATGCTTAATTCAAGAATCTTACAATGTTTATAAGCTTGATATGAATGAAAAATATTATTAGGTCGAGGACATGAATTAGTTAATGAAGGCCAAAAGAAATCAAGAGTAGCACAATCTCTAGGCCTAGAAGGTTGATATAAACTATGATTAACCATCTTCACTTCTTCATCATGAATGAATTTAAGACACTTATGGATAGGTGAAGCAACAACATGCATGGCAGTCAACCAAGGCAAACCTAGCTTAACTTGAAATTGATCAGAAGTAGGAACAACAACAAAGGTAGTGCTAACAATTTTTCCATAGAGTTCAACTGGTAAAGTAATAGAACCAAATGATGGATAAAGAAAACCATTACAAGTTTGAATCCACACATCCGATGTATTATAAGAATCACGTTGTAAGATTTTCATAAAAAGATTTTCTTCAGTAATCACATTGACTAAGGATGTAGGATCAACAAGACAACCACGAGTAGGTTTCTGAGAAATCCTAGCATAAATGTAAAGGGGACCATCAGGAGCCTTAATAGTCTCAGAATCATCAAAGGTAATCAAAAGTTCCCAAGGTCTTTTATTCTTAGGTTTTTGTCGAGGTTTAGGTTGAGTTTTCAATTTAGGCTTAGGTTTTGGTTGAGGTTGAGATTGAACTTGAGGTTGAATCTGAGGTTGAGGTTGAGGTTGAGGTGGAGATACAGATTGACCAACATGCTCCAATTGATTAACAAAATGATTGAGATCATTCATCTTTGAATCATACATAATTTTCATAGCAGATGGCTGAGCAATGGTATTAGTATCATGCGTAGGTAAAGGATTCATATAGATTTGAAGGTTTTGATTAGGAGGAGAGACAAATTTGTTCCCACTACCATCAAGATTATCAATAGATAAGGCATTAGAGTCAATTAAGTCTTGAACCTTATGTTTTAAAGAATAACACTTCTCAATATCATGACCATTCTGACGATGATATTGACAAAGATTATTTTGATCAAAAGATTTAGATGCAATCGTAGCAGGTAAGAGAGGTCGAATAGGAGGTAAAGTAATCATATTAGTAGTTAACAACCTATTCATAATAGCATGTGAAGATTTAGAAAGAGGCATAAATGTATGATTTAATCGGAAAGCAATGGATGTAGAAGTGGCATTGTGAGATGCAACAACAACTTGATCAGCAATTGCATTCGCTTGTTTGTTTATCTTGATATAGTTGTTGAATTTTTTAAATTTGTTTGGATTAGGAGCAGCATCACTCTTATCAATTGGAACAGGAGCCATTGGAGTGTTTCTCTCAATTTGACTCACTTGTAATTGATAATGATGAAGTGCTGCACAAAGTTGTTGAAAAGAGGTAGATTCAGTAAGCAGAATCTTATCTCTAATATCCTTTTGCAAATTTGAAATAAACATACGTTGAATATCAATATCAAGAATGGGATAGGAAATCTGAGCATAAAAATGCTTAAATCTACCAATAAATTTAGTTAATTTTTCCTTAGCACTTTGTTTACAATGCATCAAATTGGTCAAAGACACTTGTGGGCCAATGTTGTTTTGAAATTGTTGAATAAAGGCATTAGCAAGTTTGGGAAAGGAATCAATAGAATAAAGAGGCAAGGAACAATACCATTGTAAGGCCTTGTCACGAAAAGTTCTAGCAAACAGTTTGGCTAGAATCCTATGGTCATGAGCATAATCACTACAAAGGATTTGGAATGTTTTAACATGATGAACGAGATCTCCTTTTTCATTATAATTCTCAAGATGAGGCATATCGACTTGCTGAGGAACAGGAGTATGAATAATATCCAAAGACAAAGGGCTTCCCATGTCACATGTAGGAATACTAAACTTGTTTTGATTAAGGAAGCAAGTTGTTGTTGTAAGGATGACACAGTTTAAGCCAAATTGATGATTCTTGAATCATTAGAGGAAATAGAAGGAATAGCAACATTAGACACACTAGGTAAAGTGTAAGAAGCTCCAGGAATAGAAGACACAACTGGAGGAACACTAGGAACTACAGTTGGAAGCGTATTAGAATAAGTAAAAGGAACATTATGATATGAAGGTTGTGATGTAGGAAGGGACACAGGTGGAACACTCATAGGAACAGAGGGAACCGTCACAATCACCAAAGAAGGAGTATAGGTAGGAATACTAGGTAAAGGATTAGAAGGAGGTTCAACACTACTGATAGGAGGAATCAACCCTAAATCTTGAGCTTCTTGAGCTAAAGGTTTAACATTTGAATGCACGAGGTGAGTAATACCATGCAAGAGGTTAACACCTTGATCACTATCACGAAGAACTTTCTTAAGAGCCTCTATAGCTTGAATAGAATTTGGTTATGGTTCTCTTGAATAAGCCAATTACCCATTTTATCAAGTTCAGTTGAAAGTTTTTGGACTTGTTCAGGAGGAACTCTTAAAGCATCATCCTCATCATGAGATGAGTGAGAAGAGTTTTGCTCCATAGTAGGATTGGAATCATGAAGAATCAAATTATCATCCGGGATCCTAAGGAAAGGAGAGGAAGATTCAGGATCAAAGGCACCCATGAGTCTACGAATTCTTCTAACCGGAATGTTATAAGTAGGACTAGTAGTAGTAAAGCTCATAAACCAATGTAATGTAAATGAACTAAAGTAAGACCACATAAAGCATGAATATTTTTGTATTTTTGAAATCTAATTAGCATGCAAGATCTAGCACAAAAGAGAAATCTAATACTAACAAGATAAAAGGAAATCTAACACCACAAAACACAATAGGGCATCCAATTCCACAAAAGAAAGGAGAGTAAGCATGTCGGGTTCACCAAAATGAATAGTGGTAAAATGGAATCACCTCTATTAAATGTATGTATGGGGGAAATATGAGATCCACTTCTAAATCCAAATTCTCAAGGGAGAGATCCAAATTGATCAACCAAAAGGTTAATGCACAATCAAATCAATCTATGGAGAATATGAAAGAGGAAGAAAACCTTATATTTCCCTATAAAGGAATTGTTTTTGAAATTTGAAATAATTGAAAGGCAAATACTAACCTCAAAATAGGGAAAATTTGAAAAATGCCAATTTCTGATGTCTATGTGTACTTTCGGGCAATTCTGCAACCTGTTTTGGACTGGAAATGCCGAGACGAAGAAAATCTAAAAATCTTTTATCTTTCTGACAGCAGGTAGTCTTTGACCCTCATAAAAGGTCAAAGGCTACATTCTTATTCTAAAAGTCAACTTTGACTTTGTTCACAGATCTCGAAAGTTCACTGAAAAGGGTATCCAAATCCAATCTCAGATTTGAAGTTCTGCACCTGCACTTGCAAGAAAAAGGGGGTTTTGTTGTTTGTATGGGGGGTTTGCCTTGGTCAAACCCCAATTTAGGAATTAACCTTGAAATTGAATTGAATTGTAATGTGCATAAACAAAGTAAATGAAACAATTCACCTTGCTTATGTTGAAGTCCTTGAAGAGGATTCGAATCCTCAAATCCACAAGTAGGGATGCTCCAATGGATATAGAATGAATGTAGGATGTCTCAAATTAATGGCATTTGATCTTCAACACCAATCTTGAATAGATCTTTGCATATGAGGAGGCTTGGATGAATGTAGAAGGATGGATCTTCAAGGGGGCTCCAAAGATATTGAATCCTTCAATGGCTAACAATGGATCTCCTTGATGGATGAATGCTTGAACACTTGAATGCTTGAATTCACTTAGTTGCACTTGAGAGCTTGCTCATGAAATTGCTTGATTGTGGATGTGAAAATGAGAGAGGAAGGCCTCCTTTTATAGTGAACTAGGGCACAAACCTCTAGAGAAGGCTGACATTGGGGAATTAAATCTCAATTAACCTTAACCCCTAGAAATGGACCCATATTAAATGCAATTTAAGGATTTACCATTCCGAAACCCGAAATGGCCAACCCGGAGGCGGGAAAAAGAATCTTTCTGAAACCCGATACCCAAAAATAAAAAAAAACTTGAAATTTGAATTGGGGGTTAAGGACGAGATCGACTCTGCCTTAGGTTAGAGTCAAGGTCATCCTTGACCTAGTTCAAAGTCAAGGTCGACTTTGACCCTCAATGTTGACTTTGACCTTGAGGTCAAAAACCTCAGGACCCCAGCCTAGAATCCCAAGAAATGCAGATAGGAAGTGGAAAATGGGTGCAGAGGGAAGCAGAATAGGGGGAAAAGCCAAATACATGCAAAGACCCAATCAAGGCGCTTAACATGACCCCAGACCACTTACTCAAAGGGCTAAATGCTCTTATCATGGAAGTGCTTCCATTTTAAGACGATACAATACTATCTTGCTAGAGTCCTAAAATAACCAATAATTAGGAGTAATAATATTAACCCAAAACCCTCCTTCTATGATGCTTGTTTGGTATCACTATCCTCCAAATCCTTCTAAAGGCATTGTATTAGGATAACAAACTAATCTCATATCCTTCTTCGCAAACCATTTTCTACCTCATATTTTTTATATAGCCTAAAGTATTATAATGAAAAAGCCATCATTATTAAGGAACACCACTCTATTTTTGGGTGTTATGATATCAAAGTCACAATAATGATTTTCATATTGGATTAATAATGGTTGTCCCTTAAGCTTTATCTATCAACATTCTTAAAATCTAATTAGGCCTTACATAAAAAAACAATTCACTTTGTACAATTTAGCTATTGACACTTTCACCAATATGGAAGGTTATTTAGATACCCTGCCACAATCAAACACAAGTGTACTTGAAGATATTGTTTGGTTATTTAGAGCACCCTTGGTCCTTACATAGACACCTCCAAAGATAATTATAGTGAACCTTAGGAAAAATTAATTGAGTTCTTACACGACATTCATCTATAAGACTATTTTGACAATACCATTGACCTCTTTGGTAGCAATACCCATAAATAAAGGTTAATCTAGATTAATTAATTTTAATTGTTGGAAATGGAATGCATAATTTAGAATATAATATTATTTTGAAAAGGTAATGTGAAATTGTGTACTAAATTCTAGAGACAATGTTGAAGATATTTCTATTGTAAGCATGGGATCAACTCCTCTCATGACTGTCAATAAACAAAAACTCCACTACCTAAAAAGAAACTCCCCAAATCCTCATTGATATCACTCAACTCATCAAAATGTCCATATCTGTTCCCAACTATAAATCTTTAAAAGCGTCATCATATTAATAATGAGTCATTCCCCATATTACCAACAAAGATTGTTATATCATAACAATGGTATCATTTAATGGCATGGTTGCATCATGTGTACCATGCCTCTTCTCTATGTCTAGCCACTCACACTCCCTTCTTTGTCCTTCCTATAATAGTAATGTATAAGTGAACATTAAGTTTTACAAAAAAAAGTTCATATATGTGGCTTAAATTCTCTTATATATATTACTATTATCTCCTAATCTCTCTTCGTTCACAACTTCAACATCCTATACTATTTAATCATATAATTGTTATTAAAAATATTTATTCAATCATTAGAATTGATTTCTTTCAATCTGATTTACTCACTATTAATAGTATGAAGACTCCATTTATAGCCTCAGTTGTTGGGAAACTTTGATTTTTAAATTTAAATTTTTTAAATTTATTTTATTTTATTTATTTATTAAATAAGCGCCAATGAGGGCGCTTAAAGAGGAATTCAAACTATTTGACTTATTATGCCGAAGGCGTTTACTATCTAGAATGGAGAACCTCAATTTTACAATCAGCGGTTGTCAGTTGCATAAAAGCAATGACGACCATAGAATATATCGCAGATGTCCATTTTTCTCCTACATAATTGGCTCTATTTTGTGCTTGTTTTGTTTGACTGTGTCTTCTAGTCCGTCCTTTTTAATCCTCGTCAGCGTTGATAGCACAGTTTCCTTGTTTTATATTTGTCAAGCAATATTATCTTCACATAGTCAAAGATGAACATTGCATAACTTTTGACCATCCATTTTAATAGTTCTAGTTGGCTCTATTTTACCAAATTGCGGACTAATTTACCACCTGCACTCCATTAATGTCTTTGTCGTATTAATCACAGTATTTGACATTTTTTCATATTTTTCTCTAGTTAATCTATATTGTGTGAATGAGGGCTTCAGTATTTATATTTTGTTTATTGTTCTATATTAATATTTTAATTTTAAATTTAAAATAATGTAGATAATTATTAAAATATAAATAAAATTTATTTATAAAATAATTAAATATACATTTATATTTATATTTTGTTTAACATACATTTTTCATTTATATTTTTTTTAATTTTAATTTTATTTTTATTTTTATAAAATTAATTTTTAACACAATAATACATTGAAATTAAATTGAGAGAGAAATATATAATTTATATACAATAATCTAGATAGTTAAAAGAAAAAAAATGAAATAAGTTTGTTTTTAGATTTTAATAAATGATAGATTTTAAAATTTTATTTTGACAAAGTAAATCTTTAATAATATTTTTAAAAATATTAATTTGAATAACATTATTTTTTATTACTATTATAGTTTAAAAGAAAAATATTTATATTTAATTATGTAAAATTTAAAATTAAAATTAGTTTGTCATTTCATTGTTAAAAATTTTCAATATTATAGTAGACATTAGTATCTTAAATATATATTTTATTAGTCTTTACTTTTTATAAATTTGTTAAAAAAATAAAAAATTGTAATAAAAAATATAAAAAATTGATGTAAATAATTGATTTTAAAGAGTAGATTTAGTAAAATTAAAAAATCACCTTTAAAAAGTAAAAAATAATCTATTATGATTAAAATTACAATAAAATCTTTTTTGTGTAATAAATAGTTACAAAGTAATTATCCAAAAAAAAATGTTTAAAAGTAAAATAAAACAACTCTAATTTTATGAGTATGTTATGACGGTTTGGTCATTTTAATGTCGTCTTAAACTAGACTATTAATCGCCTTTGTTTTTTCAATAAAGCTTTGTGAAACTCAAGCAAATTTGTATTAGGAGGGACCCACGTTGGACAAACTTAAAGATAATCGAGAAGAGTCTAGATTAGGCATTGCTTTGGTCTAGGATGGTAGCTTGTTCATGATTGGTCCCACACGAAAAATAAGATCTTTAAGTGGTTGAGTCAAATTACTAAAGTTTATGTAATAATGTTTTGCTTTTTAATGAATAGATAATTATAATTATGAATGGGGTTGCAAGCAAAGTAGGTTTAATAGTATTGGGATGAGTGACCTCAGGAAGTCTCGATGCTTCACCTAGATGTAGTGAGTGTTAAGTGTTCCATTCATTCTCATAAGAGATGAGTTCTTTGAACCACTAATCATGAAACATTGGTGAATGCGTTTGACTCAAATCCTAATTGCAATATTACACTTTGACTTTGTCATAGAAAATATTTCCTAACTACTACTTATCAATAGAGATAGAGATGTATATGGATATGGAGGAGAAGAATGTCTAGAGAAAGAAAGGGATAGATAAAGAAAGAGGAGAAATGGATAAATAGAGATAGTAGATATAAATATATAGAGAGGAGACATAAGGAAATAATGAGAGAGGGTGAGCTAGAAAGATGAAGATACTAATAGAAAGTGTGATATATATATATATATATATATATATATATATATATATATATATAGAGAGAGAGAGAGAGAGAGAGAGAGAGAGAGAGAGAGAGAGAGAGATTCTTTTTCTCTTCATATATCTTCTTGTTGTATGCTTTTCCACAAGTTGTTGATCCCTACAAATATGACTCCAAACTATAGGTATTGTTCACTCTAAAACATGACATCAAGATTTAACATTGAAAATGAAAAAAAAAAATTCCATTTGTATAAATTATTTTAATTATTAGCTCAAAAAACACTTAACAATCCTGATAAGTAATATCGCTAAACATTGTTTGCATCCCTACTATCATCAAAAATAATTTATAATTGCTACTTAAATTTTACATTTTATACTCCCCTTCCACATATCCATTGCACATTAAAGTGGGATTGTTGGTATACTTCAACGCAAAGTATCCCTTCGGAAGTTTAGTCCCACGGCCCACGCACACCCTGATAACTCACGAGAAAGCCTTAACAGAAAGCTTACAGAGACTGGAAATGGTGGCTCCTCTTTGCACTGGATATTTTCCTCTAAATGCCAGTTTTGAGGTGTTGATTTTGCTGTATTTGTTTGCTCTACGTTGATATTAGCGCTTTTCTACGTTAACTTTGAAGCCATTTTGCATGAGTAGCAATAAGCATAATCTAAATATTTATTGGAGCTGTAACAGGAATTAGAGCAACAGCAGCAACACAACATAAATGTTGTTTTCGTGGATTTTGCGGCCAAGAGGCCTCTCAAAGCAAAGGCTTTGTCTGCTCTCCGCTATTTTCTCCGAGACGAGGTAAAGAATTCTTCAAATTTCAAGTAATTTATACGCAATTTTAGATCAGGAATGATCAATTTCCCCAGGCATGCAAACTTTGCTTAACTCGATAAGTGCTTACAGCAAGGATTTGGAAAAAATGTCTGTCAACGAAATTTCGAAGGTTTTACTTTCGTCGAGGTATGTGCTTAATCTTCTTCTAGCTATAATGAAGACTTGAGGTCGTCTATTAAGATTTATATGGTATTTAACTTGCTGCATAAAAATTCTGTCAACACGAGTCAGTCGAAGTTAGAACTAATTCACTCCCTCGAAAGTCGTTTTGCACAGGGAAACATGTTCTTTTAAGTATGTTGAAGATTGAATAAAAAATAAACTTAAGAAAAAAGGGGGGATATTTCAGCTTTTTAAGTAGTGCTTATTTATTTCAAGGTCATTACACTAAAACTTGCTTCAATTTTGTTGCCTTCAAAGTTGCTTTAGGTTTTTCAAAAAATATATATCTTAAAAAAGAAGTTGATGTGGATGAGATATAAAATTGTTATCAACTGATCAATAAAAAAATGATAAGTCGAATGGCATGGCTTAAGTTCTAGAGTTTTTTTAATAACATCACTAATAGTTTTAAGATTTCAAATTTAATTTATGTTTTGGCAAAGGAAGTTTAAACTGATCGATCAAGTATCACAGCCTTTGCCAAATTGCCATGAAACTTACTTTATATTCCTTTTGAAGGTAGTGGACATACTGTAACTCCCTGTTCAGTTACTTCCAAATTCTTTTCCATGTTTCAAGTCTACTGTTGCTTTTCAATTTTATGGATCGTCTCCAGTTTGAGTTATTTTTTCAGGCATCGAAACAATCATTATAAGATCTACTAGCCTGAGGAATGTTTGTATTTAATTATAAATGATTGCACGTTTATTTTGATGTCCATCGAGTGGATGTGTCCCGATATAAAATGTTTTTTTTTGGTTGAATTTCTAAGTATTTATTTTTCATTTTCCAATCTTTTTCCATTTATTTACTGAATGGAAATTGCAATCTTACTCTTTGCCAGAGCTGAGGTGTTGCCAGGTTCGAATTTGACTCGCTTTGTAAAATTGCTTGTTCTGAATTCAATCAAATTACTATTCACATTTGTAGCAACTTTTGAAGCAAACTAAGGGACAAGCATTTTTTAATTTCAATAGATCCTGGTGTAATTTAAAGAACTGACAAATTTTGTAAATTTGTCAGAAACACTTACAGATGCTTATTGAAAACGAAATAAAGTAGTGTAAAATATTTGTTTTATCGTGTGAAAATTTGCCCCTTATCTATTTCACTTGTTTTCTATGACTCGTGCAAGGTCTTTCTAACATTTTCTTAATATTATGTCTCTCATGGGAATGGTCTTTGCGTCTGAGCAAAGCTTTGCAATTCATAAATAAGAAGTAAACAGAAAGCATTAATAGATTAACCAACTATGCATACTTAAATATTAGTCCATAACAATTACATTGAATGTCATATGACGAGCCTATGTAAAACTAGACTCGGATTTCAGAGGAATAATCTACATTTATTAAAAACTACAAACTTTTTATTATTATTTATGGTATTCTCTTAGATTGGCTTCTACAAAGTGAATGGTCTTTTAAGAAATTTGCTCTACTTAAATTTACCTTTATGGCAGCATTCTAAGGGGAGTTACCCTTGTTTTGAAATTTTTTGTTTCTACGCTGTTAGCCTGGAATGTATTAAATGTGATGAAAGTCGAATCTGCAATGAATGTAGGCAGCATATACAATATTACGGTGCTCAAGAGTAGAACGGCAGCTGGTTAAAATGGATATTTTATCATCCTTCCTCTCTATGTTGATTCATTCTGTATGTGTAAATTTCTGTTCCGGTGGTTTTTTCTCACGTTGTATTATTTTGGCATAAATATGAGCCTATAGCTCAGAGGTACAGGATCACACTTTGATGAACTGTACAATGTATCCCATCTATGATTTTTACAGGCATTTCGAATATTTTGAAATTTATTTGACTATTTCAAATTCTTCAAGTTTTGGTAAAGCGTTCTCATTACTCTTTTGCATGCCATTACAGGCCAAAGAAGCTCTCAAGTATGCTCAGGCTTGTGATCCGAACATTGAAAACATAGAAATTGCTCAAAACAGTGAGCATTTTTTCATCTCACACGCCCTTGGTTATATCTTCTGATCTTTTTCCATACGTGGAATCTTTCTTGTTCAATTTCCATTCCTTTTTGACGCGCTCTTAAATAATTACTTAGCCTGACTTGGCCTCTTCAATCTTATTACAGTACGCGAGGTGTAATTGAAAGATTATTTTTAGCTTCTCTAATGAGTTTTCTTAAAATAATCCAACTGCTGTATATTAGCTATTCCTATGTTGATACATTTGTGTTTTTTCTACATTTGGTCATACACTGAACATTCATGTATAGCATGCTAGTAATATGCTAATGTTATTGGTAAATTGGAGGTTATTTGTGCTACCCAATCCCCAAAAAGAGACTTAAAAAGAAGTGAAATAAAAAAGACACACACTGATCACTATCCTCCTCCACAGATCTTCGCCTCTGCACTTTCTTCCTTGGGCATAGCTTGTGTATTATAGAAGATACGCAGGTACAAGCTCCTGGAAAGGAAAAGAAAATTATAGCGCCAACATATGAAACTTTCAATGACGCGAAATACCTTGGTATGCTTTTAGCTCTATTGAAGTTGCTGAGTTCTGTCTACTCTAGTGATTTTCAATAATAGAAGCAACTGAAGGTGCACTTTCCATATTTAGAGTTGAAGTCCTCTACGCTTTCCCTATTCTGCAACGTATTGAAAATCTCAACGCAAGCCGTTGGTTCCCCAAATGTCATAGCCGCCGGTGAAATTATACGAAATGCAGCAGTTTCGTGTCTTATTCATCAAAAATGGGTATGTATTGGCTGTACAATTTTGTGCCTAAAGGAAATTAATTTTTTATAAGTTGAATACCTCATTTGTTTGAGCCGTTTCTTTCAAAGATAAACCATTGTCGAATTAAATTTATCAGAGAAGCTTCAGGAATTTTTTGATCTAAGCTTTTTGCAGGAAGATATTTTAACAATATTTGTGGATAAGTCTGTCAATATCTTTATAATAAGTATGTTAATTATCCAGAACTATTACAAAAACTTTCTAGTCATGGTAGTGGTCAGAGAGACATTTAGGCATTACGAGTTAGTGCATTTAAGATCTAGAATGGCTAGAGACTGAATCTCTGGTACTGAATCTCTGGTCGGTTGCAAATCTTCAAAACTGTTTGCAGTCCAGAAGTAGATTGCCCTTATTTCCCATTTGATAACTTTTGCCTCTGGTACTATAAGGGAATGGCATTAATTTTCATCCAGGGAGATCGAGGAACACTGGCAAGGGCAACATTAGAAGTTCTTAAAAAAGCAATCCTCGGCATATTGAGCGATTCATTTGCCAAGCATCCAAGCTTGGAATCTGAAGTTCCCCAAGAAACATTTTCATCATTGATGAGCTTGTGTGTCAAGCACAAGCACTTGATTCCATTCATGGTAAATATTATTTAATGATTTTGCAGTGATTATGATTCAGCTCAATTCTGAATATACTAGATTGAGAAGCCCAAATATGTGCATTTCATTCTCTAATTGGTGAATATGTACAGGCGGACTTCATGGAACATTTGATGAGTTGTGATGAACTTGCTGGTATTTCATTTATGGTATGTGCTTCATACATATATTATAGTTCAAACAGTGTTGGATGGTACCTAAAAAGTAAAAGCATGTCAAGTATTTGTATGACCCATTAGTTTAGTTAATTATTGACATCGAAGGATTTTTTATCAAATTAAATGATAACTACCACGATTGAATCATAGGAAAGGAAATGTCCTTTTATAGTCCACGATGCCACCCATATGTTTGTGGGTCTACATATGGTGACAGTAATATGGTATTACCCCATACTCCTTGTGGGAGGGACCTAACTGTGCTACAAACGAGAAGTACATAACCCTACCCATTGTAGGATTTGAACTTGTGACGCTCTTTCAAGAGCACAAGTTCTCCACCATAGAACTACAAAGCTAATATGAAACCAAAAAATAAAGATTCTCTGGCTAAAGTGCACAGCTTATCCTGTATTTCATTTTAACTTTTTATGCTATGGTGTAAGGTAACATGTTCTATGCAAATGATTTATATTTACTATTATCTAATTAGCTGCAACCTATGGTTGATATGTAGAATATTAGCTGACCTAGGAGCAGCTAAGTATATAGACAAAGTAAACCAGTATGGAATATAGATTCTGTGCATGCCCTAACAAAGGTCAAACATGAGTGCAACTCTTCTTTCTCCTTTGTACAAGGACTGTTACTTACCTGTAGGGAATATACTAATGGTAAAAGCCAGGAAATTACAGTGGAATGTTGATCCTGATTTCTGTCTATTATGGAGTATGTGTAAGAGATTTAGTGAAAATCCCTCTGATATCAAGCTGCTCGTTTGATGATAAGATGGTTTCACAAGAAGGCAGATAGAGATCCTTCCTGTACATGTTTTTAATGCTGATCATGCTCTAAAAGGTATTGATAATAAGGCTTGTTGAGTCTTGCGTAGAGGCTCCTTATTACCACCCTTTTGGCTCCAAAGGAATACAAGATATATTCTTGAAATCAGAATTCAATTGCTCACCATTAACATGTGTCATACCTCAACTCAGCCCAAGGCTGTTGGAGCAAGGATCTGCCCCTTTTGGGGGAGGGAGTAGGGGTGCAGGACACGGGAGAGAAGCAGAACGGCGTAGACAAGGAGGTAGCCCTCCACTCTCCTCACATAACGCTCCCCCTTTGAATCCAAAAAAAATCAGATTTGTTCTTCTATGAAACAAATCAAATTTGTGAAGGAGATCTGCAGAAATTAATTTAGTAGCATGCACAGAGAAAGATTAGTAGACTTTCTTTGCTCACCTAGAAGAAAAAATGGTTGTTACCTTAGGATGGAGACCCCATAAAAGTAGCTTTTTTCCTTGGATGAAATGCAAAACAGACTCTGCTTTCTAAAGTAACAGTCCCTTACCTGCAGAGTTATGGAGGCTTCTAATGACCCCGAAATTTGAAAATGCAAGCGCAAGAAAACTGAAAACCCTTAGAATCCATTGATATATTTCATGGCTATCTCCACCAAACAAGAAAAGAATCTACATTTTCACGAAGGCCCCTAATTATGAAAAAACAGGTTTGTACGCAAAGCTTTGGTCTCCTACCTTCCCACAAAAACCTCCTGCGCATCCCATGGATCAGGATACTACCCCTAGCTTCCCTTTGAATATTATTCATCCTAGTATACTTGACTATCCAAGGATTTGTGTGTAGTGTGTACAATGTACATTTGTGGAAAAACCATTCCTTGACCATAAAATCTTAGACATGGAAGGGATTAAATGAGAACTAGTAGAGTATTATAAGATCCTCTTTTACTCTAGGAGTTGTCAAGAACGTGCTCATTTGTCCAGGATCTATCTTGCACATTAGCCACAAGAACAGAGAAGATACTCCAAGAGATTAGAGGCCAGATCTCTTCAGAGTTCCAACAACAAATCTAGCCTTCCCAATTAGGAACAAATATCCAATCTGAAAGGCAAAGCCTAGCAGTCATGGACAAGTTGCAGAGTGCACATGCATGCAAAGGGAAATCTCAGCAAACATAGATGGAACTACACAAAATAAAAAAACTCTTTCCACACTTTGGTCTCATGATGAGACATGGAAAGTGAACAAGCAAATGAGTTAAAAACCTTTCGGTACCTTCATGGAATGAAAGCGATAAATAGTTCAATTCAGTTGGTTAAGCTCCTTGTACCGAACTCTGATCAAGTGTTCCATTTGATCTCATGAGAGATGGGTTCTTGCGAACCACTTCTTATGAAACATGGATCAATGAGTTTGACTCAAAAACTATACAGTTGAATCCTGATAGCAATATCACAATTTCTTGCTGTGGAAAATATCTCATACATATCAACCAATCAATGTGCTTTCAAAGGAAGATAAAAGGCTTAACCTAATTTGAGGCCTTGATTATCCAACCCAAACATTATTATTTAAAAATAAAAGCGAACACCAGAAGTTTCAAAAATACAATCCTCTTGAGGTAAACACTAAGAAGCTTAGAGAGGAAAGCCACATATGGATGAGGACAAATTCATAAGAAACACAAGTATAAACACTTGGGGAGCACCCAACAATAGCTCTAGAATAGTCACCATCAATCTTGAATTGAAGACCAATAGACACTATCGGCTACTCACACAGTAAAACCTACTGCCACATCCCCATAAGTCTCTAATTATTTTATAAATGGAAAGAATTTGAGATATATATATGTAACAAGCTCATATATTAACAGTATGGGCTGCTTCACAGGAATGAATCTTACTGAACAAGAAATGATTTAGAATAAATATATAAATCATATACGATGCCTAAAATGGCTCATATCATTGATCAACCATTAGCACAATGAATACAAATGGAAAATGGGGAGAAAATTCCAGACCATACAATGCCTGTGGGGGCTTAATAGAGAGAGTTGGATAAAAAGCAATAGAAGGGGAAGACTTTGGGAGGGTGGTTAAACAGCACAAAAACCAAGAAAAAGGAGAAGCGGCATGCTCAGAAAGCTGATTCAGAGCAGCCTCTGGTCATATGCCTTAGCCTCGGGAAATCAAACAGTCTTCTACAGAAATGGGGTGTTCCCTTTGAGATTTGGATAAAGCTCTGCTCGTGCAAGATAAAACTCAAACAATTCTACCCTGTTTCTGCAATTTATACTCAACACTGATAACAGTAACAAGAAATGCACAAAAAAACTAGGAACAAACATGCTCGGATTATACCAGAAGAAAATAAGACATGGAATACTTTACTCACTAAGACAAACACAAGACAGTGAACACCCAATACAGAAAATCTTTCTGAACAGTTCGAAAAGAACAGTCCATAGTACTATTGAAGTCTACCCTGAAGGGCAGAGCAGAACAATATACAAAACAGAACAAATGTTTTCTACCGAAAACCAAAACAGAAATGATTTTATTGTAAATGATACAAAACAGAGAACAAAAACAACAATAAATAGAGTTTTCAAAAGAGATTCTAAAACACTCCAACATTGTGGAGGAGTGGAAATAATGGAGAATGCAATCTGCAGCATGCTGGAAGAGTAAATATAAAAGATACTATATTTAGACTGGGAAAATCAAGAGAGTGATCTGAAATGGAGTGGAGAAATAATAGATTCCTCCAACACTTTCTCCTGATTTCTACAACTAGTTATTTCCACATTTACAATGCCCAAGTTTGGGTTAAATGTTCAAAATTCTCTTTTGCTAAAGCCTTGGTAAATATACCTGATAATTGATTTTCAGATACGCAAAATCCAAATAAATTTATCGGTTTTTCACCAACTCTGATAAAATGATATCTGGTATCTATGTGACTGCTCCTTTCGTGAAAGACATGATTTTATGACAGTGCAATTGTTGATTTATCGTCATCACAAAAGATTGGTGTAGACTCCTCTTGTGCTTGACATCGATGTATCTGTCAACACTTTTCTCATCCAATTGGCTTGACATGCTGTTGACGTGACTCCTACATACTCTGCTTCAGCTGATGAAAGTACCACTACGGGGCTGCTTCTTTGATGACCATGAGACTACACCTGTTCCACAATGAAAAACATATCTGGTACTCTTCCTATCATCAATGCTACCTACAAAATTCATGTTCGTATAGCCAATCAAACAAAAATCATTGGTTGTGGAATATGAAAACCCATATTGTAGTGTTTTTGCCACATATCTTAGCATTTTCTTTTTAACTTGCCAATATGAGTATTTTGGTGAATTCACTAATCTTGAAATTAGAGAAACTCCATACATAACTCTAGCCTTGTAGTTCTAAGATACATCAAACTTCCAACTAATCTTTTGAATATTGTTCTCCTAACCGTTTCAATAACTTCAGTGCCCTAAGAATACCTTTTCAATCCTAAATCTGTCATCTCAAATTCTTTGTTTATTGCTGATTTTAATGTGCCTAAAAACAAATTTCTCCTGAAAATCAAATCATCAACATATGAACCTACAATCAAAACTTGACCTCCTTTATTGATTTTTGTATATAATGAGGGCTCACTACTACATCCATTCATCATGTATTTATCAATCCTACTATACCATGTTCTTGGTGTTTCTTCAATACCATAGAGAGCCTTTTTCAATCTATAGACTTTGTCTTCATGTCCATGAATTTCATAATCTGGTGGTTTTTTTTCATAAACTTTATCATCTAGAAAACCATTCAAAAAAAGCTGATTTGACATCTTTGAAAAACTTTCCATTTATTTTGTGCGGCTAATGCTAAAACCATTCAAATAGTATCAAGTCTTGCAACTAGAGCAAATATTTCATTCCAATCAATTCGTTGTTGTGTATAAATTCTACAACTAACCATGTCTTAGTTTTTCAATTTTACCTTCAGCATTAAATTTGGTTTTATAAACCCATTTAACTCTTATGCAATCCCTACCTTTAAATAAATCAACTAGCTCCCATGTTTGATTTATCTCAATAGACTTCTTTTCTTCATTCATAGCTTTGATTCAATGGTCCTCCTTCACTGTTTCTTCAAAATACATAGGATCATGAGAAAATAAAGCAAAATTTGTATAGCAATCTAAGTTACCTCCTCTTTCTTCTCTTTTCTCATAAGTCTCCTTCAAGATTATTGATTTCCTTAATCTTCTACTAGGATTAGAATCATTACTTTGTGTGGGAGAAGAGTTTTCAACTTTTTCAATATTCCTTGGAGTTCTTGTTGGAGTACTTTATGGACTTGACTAATTACCTTGCACACTATGATCTTCAAAGTCCTCATCATTCAGGGGTATTGATGCACCAATAGTGACTGTTTTATCAATGCCTCCATCTCATGCTTCTTCTTCTTTAAACTCTATACTTGTACTAACAATCACCTTCTTTGTCATGAGATTAAACAATTTATAAGCTTTTGATTCTTCACTATATCCAATAGAAATACATTTCTCACCTTTATCATCACATTTTCTTCTTATTTCAAATGGAACAAGAAAATATGCAACACAACCAAAAGTTCTGAAATGATGTACACTATTTTCCTTACCACTCCAAGATTCTTGTAGAATTTTGTCCTTGACACTTTTTGTTGGGCTCCTGTTTAAAATGTACATTGCACATGCTACTACTTCTGCCCAATATTCTTTTGATAAATATTTGATCTTCAAGATGCTTCTATCCATTTCTATGATTCTGCTACACCATTATGTTGTGATGTGTAGCATTGTAGTAAACTGCCTTTTGATTCAATAATTTCAGCAAAAATCCAAAAATTCATTAGACATATATTCACCTCTTCTATTTGATCTCAATACCTTGATATAATGACCACTTTGTTTTCCACCATTGCTTTGAATTCCTTGAATTCTCCAAAGGCTTCAACCTTCTACTTGAGAAAATATATCCGAGTATTTCTACTAAAATCATCATTGAATGTTAGAAAATAAATACACTTCCAAATGAGAGGGTTTGCATTGGTCCACAGAAATCACTATAAACAATCTCCAACAATGTCGTTGCTCTATATAAAACTCGTAGTGGGAAACTCTCTCCATTGTTTAACTAAAATAGAACTGGTAGGCTATTCTATTAGTGGAAATCCTTTCATCGTATGTTTCTTTTGTGATAATTCAAACCTCCAAAATGCAAATGTCTATACCTTAAATGTCATAGCCAAGAATGGTCTAGATACATATTTTTGATATTGGCTTCCTCTCCTTAGATGCAATGAATTCATAGGGGAAACATATGGTTTCTCGTCATCTCCACTCTTATAATAAGCCTATCATTTGGAATCTATTTACTATGATGCATATTTTATCTTTGAAAGATACTTTGTAACCTTTTGTACTAATTGTCCAATACTCATCAAAGTATGTTGTATTGGTACAAGTTCTCATGGTCCAAGTGCAATTTTTTCATGTGGTTGGTGGTCCACAATCGGTGTCTTACTTGGGATAATTTATGTAAGCGTGGCTTTCAGGGTGCCTTGATGTGCGTGTTGTGTTGTAACAATGAAGAAACCGTCTCTCATCTCTTTTTCTAGTGCTCCTTCACTAGACATATTTGGCACTTTTGGTGGGATGTGTGGAATCAAGCTTATTGGCATGTCTCGTCTTTGGCTGAGTTGTTTGTTTGATGGGGCAAGGCTCCTATCAAGACTTCTTTTCTTCATGTTGCTTGGACTTTTGGCCCTTCTTTTATTATTTGGCATATTTGGTTGGAGAGGAATCGTCGGATCTTTCAAGATGTGGTGTTGTGGACTCACCACTTGTGGTGGAAAATTCTCCATTCTTTGAGAGAAACTATTTTGGCTAAACATGACTTGTCAGATTTGGTGGACCCTGGTGATGTTATTTACTATGACCATCTCCATATTCCTCCTCTGTAAGTTTTTTGCAAATTCTGAAGAGATAATACTGATGGAGTATTAATACCTTGCTGCAAATCGATCTACTACAATTCTGGGCTGAATGTTATTGTTCTGGAAGTCTGCAATAAATTCTGGAAATTATATTTTATTTCTGCACTAAATCGCCAAGGAGCAGATTGCTAGAAGAGCAGACTTAAGATTGTATTGTGTGTCCTCTATCCACAATCTTGCTCCTATTTATATATTAACCAAGGGTCTTGTCTTTTCATAAGACACACCCCTTCTAGGTTGGCCCTCCATGAAACAACCTATTCCTCTACAAATCGGTGCCTTTGTCCATTAACTAATAGTTAATAATTAATTAACTACAATAGTCAAATACAAGGCATATTAATATGCCTAGAAAATCGCCGATCTGTTCTAGGGAGATGTATTTATCATGAGGCCATATATAAAGGAAATTACATGCATTTTAGATCTGTCTAATCTGAAGAATCAGAACATTAATATGATCAAGTTATCTGGATTTAACATCCTCCACAAGGCCATCTTATGAGAAAAAGATGCAGACACCCTCTTTGGAAGATAAATAGGGTGGGGAGGTGGCATCCTCCTCCGCAGGGCATTCTAAAAATCAACATAAACGGGTCTTCTCTGGGAAACCCAAGTCCAACTGGTATTGGCAAAGTTGGTAGAGATAGCTTGGGGATTGTTTAGTTTATGTTTTCTATTTTAAAGGTCATTATACTAACAATTTGATGGAGGCTACAGCTATTTTGTATGTTGTGGAGCGTGCTTGTGCTTTTGGATGGAGCAGGATCATTTGTGAATTTGACTCGCAAGTGGTGGTGCATTTGTTGACTCAGCAGCATTCTGAGGATGTTAGTTGGTAGTTAGCTTTGGTTGTTAACCAAATTCTTAAGCTGTGTGCTTCTTTGGATTTCTTTACTTTCACTCATATCCTTAGGGAATGGAACGAGGTAGCTGATTGTCTAGCCAAATGGGCTTCTGATCACATGCAAAATTGGAATATTGTGGATATGAGTCAATTACGTCTGGGTTTGTCTCAACAATTAGACCACTTAGTGGATCTTAATAAGGTTTTTTGATGCCCGTGTTCTATATTTCTTCTTGTTTGAATAAATTTTAACCCCTCTTTTATTTCATGTTGTAGTCCAGGTACAAATAAACATTAGGAATAAATCTTTTTTCACCATTTTTTTGTCAAAATATTCATCATTCCTTTACCCATTACATACACTTTATTTCACTTCAGATTTAACATAATCAACAAGACTACCAAACAATTCCCTATTCCTTGTCATATGATTGTTACACACTATCTAAAAACCAAATATCCTTAGCACTTTCTTGAGCAACATGGCAAGTGATGAATAAACTTCCAGATTTAGATTCATTTTGTGTAATTAGCATTTTATTTAGTTACTTCTTGTTTCTCTCTACACTCATGCATAATGCCCATAATTTTTACAATAAAAACATTGAATATTAGATTTATCAAACCTTGGTGAATGTTGCCAAAAATGATTATTTCCATTTCCTCGACTATTGTAGTACTAGTTTTCTTGTTTATTCCTTTCACCTTGATCTGAATTACTCCTTCCACCTCTACCATGACCTCTTCCTCTGAAAACTTGACCTTCCTCTTCCTCTACAAGATGATTCTTTAGACTTGAAAGCATTATCAAAAAACAAAAGCTGTTATTTCTATTCATTCGAGACTCATGTGATAACAAAGATCCCATTAATTTATCTACAAATAATTGTGCCAAGTCCTTAGATTCTTCAATTGCTACGACTATTGAGTTAATTTCACTTGGTAAACTCCCAAGAATTTTTCCTATAATCTTTTGATCTAACATTTCTTCCCCATTAGATTTTATTTGATTCACAACATTCATAATTTGACTCATAAATTGGTTTACAGAATCTGAATCATTCATTTGTAAGTTCTCAAAACAACTTTAATCTTGATTATGCCTTGATGTGCAGTTTTTAAGATTTATTAAGCCTTTTAGATGTTTTTGCTACTAGACTCTTTGTATAGATTGACTCATCCATAGCTTGATGAATAAAACTGAAAGCTCTTCAATCTTTTTTCCTATTTCCCAAGTTCATCTTTTGGATTTCTAGTTAATGCTAGATGTGCTGCATGATCTTGTGGTTCTGTGAATCCATTTTCTACCATCTCCCATAATATTTGTGATAGGTTTTCACTTTTATTGCCCAAAAATCATAATTTTTACTTGCGAAAATGGAGATGTGGAGCTGCAAAAGATTATTGCTTGATGTCATTCCTCCAATTCGATCTGCTACAGAAACTTAAATTCCCCCTCATGGCAGCTTCACTTGCCTTCTTTCATCTTTCAATGACCTCCTTTGCATAATCTATCTTCCAACTGCTACGGCTGTCCTTCAACTATCAGTATCTCCTTCCTTGTGCTACAGCAGCTCTAAACCACCATTACCTCAGATTATTCAAATGCCTCAGACTTACACAAACCTCTAACCTAGCTCTGATACCAATTTGAAGGGCAGAGCAGAACAATAAACAAAATAGAACGGTCATTTGCTACAGAAAATAATCTTATTGTATTTGTTGCAAAATAGAAAACAAAAACAACAAAAAATAGAGATATCAAAACAGATTTTAAATAACTTCAACATCCTGGTGGGGCGGAAATAATGGAGAATATGGTGGAAGAGTGGATATAGAAGATAGTATATTTAGACTGGGAAAATAGACAGTGTGTTTTACCACGAAGTGGAGGAAATAATAGATTCCTCCAACACTCTCCCCTAATTTCTGTTGGAAGAATCTATTAATTTCTCCACTCTGGTGTAGACCACTCTTTCAATTTTCTTGCTTAAATATAGTATTTTTCCAATCCACTCTTCCACGGTACTGCAGAGTGCATTCTCCATTATTTCCATTCCTTCACGATGAACTTTTTAAATATCTATTCATTCTTGTTAATTCTCTTTTTCCATCGAATTCAGTAAAATTATTTTTGTTTATTGTTTGGTGTAGCATAGTAAATGTTGTTCTCTTCTGTCTTACAAATTCATATCAGAGCCAGGTTAGAAGCCTCTAGTATCCAAAGCCTAGTATAAAGGGAGGGGATGTTGGAAGACTGACTGTGGGCTGGCCATGAGGGGCTAGTAGCTTGGTAGCATACTTTGATAACAAATGGAAGATCTTAAGTTTAAATCCTAATCCAATGAACAATAGCCTCAGGAAATCAAATAATCTGCTCCAAAAATGGAGTGTTCCCTTCCTGATTCCGATAATCCTCCACTCCTGCAAGTTGAAACTCTAATACAATTCTACCCATTATAAATAAACTCCAACAGAATACCCTGTTTCTGCAATTTATACTCAACACTGAAACAGTGACGAAAAGATGCAAATAAAAGAACTAGGAAGAAATATACTCAAGTTATTCCTTTATTCATTAAGACAGACACAAAACAGTGAGCTCCCAATTCAGAAAATATTTCTGAACAGTCTGAAAAGAACAACCCAATGTACCATTAAAGTCTACCTTCTATATGTGTCTTCATACGTGGATCGCTCCTCTCCACAAGTGAAAAGCTACCGGAATAAACACACAGCTAGCTACAAGGGACTGACGGAAGAGTAGATGACCCCGCCATAAAGCGGGCGGTGACATCTAATGAGAATGAAAGGTAGCACGACCAGCAGCTTGTGGAGGAGCCTTGCATTCTCTAATACAAACGGTGTTCTAGAAACAAAGAGGGCACTGGCATGCATTAGCACCACTTCCTAACCTTCGATTTTATCCGATTACCTATGTGAATTCTTAAAAATCCCGAAGCTGTCACCACATGATTTGCCTTAAAACTCTTTTTTTGTGTGTAAAGAGGGATATGTGTAATATTGTTGGGATTAAGGTATATAACATTTAAGAGGTGTGGGAAGGTATTAGTAGCAAGAAGGATCTGGTGTGGGAGGAGATTGACAATGAAGCAAAGATTGGAGGAGGAGGAAGAAAGGCTTTACAATGTATCCGACTTTGCTGTGAAGGTTATGCACTGTTCTGCTACCACATTCTGTATATTCTAGACTGACAGCACCAAGGACGACAATGAGGAAGTTGACTGAAAGGAACTTTTCAAATTTTTGACAGAGGACTGGGCGACCATGATGCTTACTACCGAATGCAGGAGGAAAAAGAATTAGGGAGGTGCCCTGTTCTTTTTTGTGTTAATTTACTCTAAAACACATAACTAACAACTATCAAAATATTTCATCACCAACACTAAATCATTAACATGATTTTATTACAAAATTTGAACCTTAATTTCTAAAAAGCATTAGTTCCAACATATCGCTAAATTATTGAAACATATTTGAAAGCCTAGCTCTCTCATGCCCTCGATGGGTCTTAATAAAGAACATCCCTCCCTTCTTGTGGTGTTGTATCCCCTAGATTGTGGAACCTATCAGCAAAATCATTCACATGGACGATTCCTCTCGACTCGTGCCGCACCTAGATGCTAGGGTTCTTATCTCTATTAAACTTGGAATTGACCTTCCTAAAGCTCTTAACCTAAACATTGAAGGAGATTTCTTCTACTGCCCTATCAAGCTCCTAGGGGGTTTGAATGCGTGCTTCCTCTACAAAAAAGAGGGCCATTTGCGCGAAGACTGCCCGATTGTCAATAGGAAAAAATGTGGGGAATGATACTTGGAGGAATCACTTAGATGTGAAGAATCCACCTTTAAAACCTGATATTCCTTCCGCTTCCATGACCCAACCCGGCACTAGTGACAAGCTCGCCATGAACGGAGACACCCCCATTGCTGGCACTTGCCCAAATTTTGGGCAATCTACAACGGCACCACCCCCCATTCTCCAATTGGAGAAGCTTTGGAACAGATGGAGAGTGATCAACAAAAAAGTTTTCAGGTTGTCACTAGCAAATCTAAAAAGCACAGAAGGAAAAATGTGCAACAACTAGCCATTGAAATAATTTGATCTACTGATCATGTTGCGAACCCTATTCAGGGAAGCAAGAAGGATACCCCCCCTATGGATCATGACAATAGCTCCTTGGTTAATTCCATTGTTAAAAGTCTTGAGAGTTTGGATAGATGCAGTAATGATTTTAATGATGGAGGTGGTCCAGTGAGGACCCCGTATTCTAATAGACTATCTACTGAGCTCATCCCTACTGTTTCCACCTCCTGCATCAGGAACACTACTGATTCTAATGGGAGTCTGCCTCCTAAATTATTTAGAGAAATAGAGGATGATGCTATGATCCATGTCGTTACTGCTGACAATAGTGGTTCTAGAAATAATATTTTTTGCTCTCCTCATGTTCCCTCCACACAAGTGCCCTAGATGGTGATGAATGAAACCCCTGTCCAACCGAGCCACACCATGGAACCCCAAATTGGTGATATCTCTCAAGGTGAAGATGACACTGGTGATGATCAAGATGATCACACCGGGCGTATTGCCAAACCTAATAGGAGAGGTGTCCTATAGGATCTAAAAACAAAGCTCCCATGAACAAGAAGAAGAATGGAAACCAGAAGAGCCTTCCCGCCTGTGATAGCAGCCTACAAGCTGCTAAGAGCTCTTAATTTCTCCCCCTTTTCCATGAAGTGCATCTCTTGGAATGTGAGAGGTTTGGAATCTCTAGACAGAAAATAGGTTATTAAGAAATTCTTGGAATCTCACAAAGATTTTGATTTTCTGATGCTACAAGAGCTTAAGGCTATTAACATTACCCTTGAGGTGAACCTTAATCTCATTTGGAATGAATCCATTAAGATCTGCTCCAACCATCTTAGAGGTAAAGGGGGAGTCGGTTTTCTCATTAACCCTAAATGGACTAACCACATTACTAACAAAGGTTGCTCCCCCTGTAATAGGGTTGTGTGGGCCACTATCAATATTGATGGTTCTCACATTGGGATCTTCTCTATCTATGATTCCAATGACTATAAAGATAGGATCGCCCTTTGGGACTGGATTGCCTCCTTGCCTAACATCCCCTGGATCTTAGGTGGGGATTTTAACATGATTGAGAGTCAAGATGATAAAGTTGGAGGGAATCCCATTGAGTGGAAAGGTTCTGAAAAAACTCACTGGGAAAGAATGAAGTACTAGAAGAATTTGTTTGATCTTCTTTTAGGAAATAAATCTGAATACAAGGGTCTTTGGTACACTTGGTGTAACTACCAAAAGGGTAATAACAAAATATACTATAGACTTGACCGATTCTATGCTAATAAGGACCTTTTCTCCTTTATGCCTGATGATTAGGGCAACACGATTGTTGCTTGCCCGTTTACTCTTTCGGATCACCACCCTATCATTTATCATATCAAAATTGCTAACTCTTCAAACACCAATGTGGTTGGGGGTAAAAAATTCCTGCTTAACACTAATTTACTTAAAGATCCTGATGTCCTTGCTTCCATCAACCTTATTCGACCCCTTAATAAACAGAATAAGATTCTTCCCTCCCACATTGCTAGATGGAACTACAATGTTGCTTCTTGGCAGAAACTCCTGCAGACCATGGGTCAAAAGAAGGCCAAAGATTACAGATTTATGGAAAAACTCTTAATCTCAATCTCCAAAACATTGAAAAGAAAATTCTACAGTCCTCAACTAGCCCTGATTTAGCCAACCAAGTTGTGAGAGCTAGGGATGCTCTTAGGAAACATCAGCAAGTTAAGATCAAGGGAGCCATGATTAGAGTCCATAGCCATTGGCTTCAATTCGGGGATAGAGGCTCGAAGTTCTTCTTTAATCTGCTTAAACAAAAACAAAATTGGGAAAAAAATGATAGGCTTCTTGTTGATAACAAGGAGATTATTGATATTGACAACATCAAAGAAGCCTTTGCCTTATTCTATTAAAACCTTTTCACTTCAGAAGATTCTGAGGCTGCCAAGGCCATGAGACTTAAATGTAGATCCATTCTTCCCTATAGAATCTCTAAGGAAGAGTCTTTCCTCCTAAAGCAGAAGATCACTGTTGAGGAATTTCAAAGAGCCATCAACTCTCTTAATAATGATAAAATTCCTGGACCTGATGGTCTCCCTGTCGAGTTCTATAAAGCTAACCTAGACTGGATTAGCACGGATTTGCATGATATCTACACAAAGGCTAATGAACATGGTACCCTTGGTGATTCCATCAACAAGGGCACCATCAAGCTTATACCCAAGGATGGTGATAAAGCACTTATTAAAAATTCGAGACCCATTACCCTCCTTAATGTGTCCTATAAGATCTTGGCTAAAATTCTAGCCATTCGCCTTGAGAAAATTCTTCCCAAGTTCATCTGCCCCACCCAAACTAGTTTCATTAAAGGTAGATATATCCTTGAAAACCTCATCACTAGCTGGGAGGTTAGGGAATGGTCTAAGGTGTCTGGACAAGACATTGCTATGTTTCTTCTTAACTTTGAGAAAGCCTGTGATAGGGTTAAATGGGACTTTATTATCATGATGCTTGAAGCTTTTGGCTTCCCTAGGGACTTCTGTAATTATGTTAAGGTCCTCCTCCAAGATGCCTCTGCCCATATTGAAGTTAATGGTACCCTCTCCTCCTCCATAATGTTGTCTCGTTCTATCAGGCAAGGGTGCCCCTTGGCCCTTGCTCTTTTTGGCATTGCGTCTGATGCTCTCTTCTACCTCCTAAGGGATAATTCCCTCTCCCCTAATGTGAAAGGGGTTAAGCTTCCTGATGATAACGACCTGCTGAATATTCAATTTGCCGATTATACGGCTCTGTTCCTTGAGCTCACTAATCAGAACTTGGAGAATCTCAGTCAAAAGATCAAGATATTTGGTGAGATCTCTGGGGCTCTGATGCAGTGGCATCCTGGCTTTTTGCTTGGTGTCTGAAGATTCTGGCAGTTTCGGTAACTATCTGGTGGAGTTCGGTTACTTGGCTGGTAATTTCGGTAGAAGACTGGAGTTTCTCGTACTTGGTGGTGATTCTCAGTTGGAAGTTCTGGTGGATCTCCGTGGATCATGGTCACTCAGTGACTTGGTGGTTTGTTGCTCAGTGCTCGGTTACCGATGGGGTCTCGGTGTTTATGCCTGTTGCTCAGTTGTTGAAGTGGCTCGGTCGCTGGAGGACTCAGTCGCTGAAGGGAGCTCGGTCATTGAAGGAGACTTGGCATTTCTAGTGCTCGGCAATGTCGGTGGTGCTTGGTCGACATTGTTGGTGCTCGGTAATGCTTGGAGAGCTCTGTTGGTGTGGATGCTCGGTGTATTTCCTGACGCTCGGTAGTTTGGCTTACCGACGATTGTTCTTGGAGATTCGGCTTGGCCAACTGGTGCATTTAATCTAGGTCGCGTTCCTCGAGTTATGGATTGACAGTTGGATGTGTGGGGACCTAGATCTAGCATGTTGCATTATCCTATGTGGATCTGGAGGCTGACTTGGTGAATTAAATATTTGTGAAGTTATTTGTGAGCCGACTGATGTTTGGCATTTAATATTTGTATATTTGGGAGCCGACTGGCTTTTGGGATTTAATTGTTTGTAAAGCTGACTAGTGGCTGGGGTTTAGTATTTAAGGAGATGTTTGGGTAGTTGTTTAGGCATCGATCTAGAGTTCAGATTAGATTTAGCAAAGTTAGTAGCTTGCGAGCTTAGGTAGTAGGAAGATTGCTTGGAAGTTTGAGTACAAGTTTAGATCTTTTTTGGAGTGCCTACCAGTGTCCTGTTGTGTTACAGACCTGGGCTAGCTGAGGAGAAGTGTGTTGGATCCTTTGTGATCTTGTAGAACTGTTTCTTGCATTGTAATTGGTCGTAACTGGGAAGGCCTTACAGCCCGGCTCATTGCATGTAATCAATTAATTGATGAATAAAGACATCTGTTTTCTTTCAGATCTGGTTTCTTGTTGTGTATTTCCATTGTGTTGGTGTTTGGCTACAAGGTCGGACAGTCCTTAATTGGATCCTTCATCCTTGACTGCATCAGGCTCGGATCTCCCAGTCCAAGTTGACTTTCCTGGGGTGGAAAGATCACCCTCCTAACTAGCTTAGTCAGTATGGCTACCAATGGGGTGGCCCCAACAAAATTGTCAGCTTTCTTGGTATACTATTCTCCATTTCTCCCTCCCTTAAGGATATGTGGTTATGGGTTAGGGAGAAAATTGATAAGAAACTTAACAAATGGAACAATAGGTTCCTTTCCTTGGCTGGCAGGGTCCAAGTTTGCCAGAAAATCCTTTCCTCCTACAATATCTACTATTCCTCTGCTTGGATGTTTAGTAACTATCAAATTCTTGAAATTCAGAAGGCTGTTAGATGATTCCTGTGGTCTGATGGCAAAGGAAATAATAAAATGCATAATGTTGACTAGAAGTGGTGTCATATTGAGAAAAAACTTGGAGGCCTTGGGCTGAAAGATCTCAGGACCCAAGGTATTGCTCTTGTAGCCAAATGGATCTTCCATTCTTTTGAGGGCCAGGAACCTTGGAAGGTCTTGGTTAGAAACAATATTGAGAGGGTTGTGCCGAAAGGTGCTAATTCATGGAAAGGATTACCCTTCAGTGACCTTGTGGCTAGTGGTTTCCTTGTCTTCGTCCAAGGTACTTGTGTATTTAAATCTATTTGGAAAGCTTGGGAGTATGTTAGGAAATATATGGTCAACACTAATGTCAACAGTAATGGCCTTGTTCATGGTGAAAGATCTATTTGGTGGAATCTCTTCCACGCTGCCAAACCTTTGGCCCTTACTCAAGGTTGTTCGGCCAAAGCTTGGGCCAACAAAGGGATAACCTATTTAATTGACATTCTGGAACATGACACTCTTATCAGATGGGAAGAACTTAGTACCAAGTATAACCTCCCTCTTGTTCAAAAAAGAACCTATAATATGATTAAGAAGGCTTGTGCTGATCTGGGTCTTCCTAAGGACTGTGATGTTGACTCTCATAGATTTCTCTCATTTAAATGGGTTGATGGCTCTCTTTTGTCTAAAATCAAGGCCCATAATATCTACATTGTTTTGGCTTATGATGACTCCATTATCAATCATGTTAATTTGTTATGGTATATTGACTTATCTATCATGCATTGGCAGAAAATTTTTAACAGGCTTTGGAAAAGTCCGGTGCTCCCAAAATTAAATGCTTTAAATGGCTCATGATGCTTGATAGGCTTCCACTCAGAAAGGATCTATATAATGCTGATTTGTGCTCTATATGTAAATTGCCTAAAATTGGCAAGCATATTCTTTTTGACTGCTCTATTGCTAAGGAGATCTGGTTAATGTTTGGTTTCTCTATCCCTGGTCTTGTGAACCTTATGGAAATCATTTCTGGTTATATTCAAGGGCTTAAGCAAGATGCTAATATCTTTTGGTTTATTCTTTCTGCTAACATTCTTTGGTATATATGAAGATTGGGAATGAAGATAGGTTTGAAGGCTTAGCCAGGGCCCTTACTAAGTCTTTTCGATGACTCACCTTTTTAACATCGCTGTGTAGGTTTCCATTAATATGAACTTGGTTAGGAAAAAGATCCTGAGGTTTCTCAGAAATGGGCACGATACTAAGTTCATCTATGAGATGAAAGATGGCTATGAGTGGAGACAGAACGTAGAGAACCTGTATTCCTTTGAAAAGGCCCTCAAGATGCTGACCATTGAGATCAAAGATAACATGGAGCCTTCCTTTGACCAGATGGAGATGCTTGCTTAGTTTTAGAACCGTAAGAACATTGTGTGGATGGAAGGCCCGTGTGGGTGGACGGCATGGGTTGGAGCCCATGATGATATCTTGCATTGATGTGTTCTCTTTTGGCTCCCTTTTGCTTTTACGGTTATTTTCAAACGTTGCTATGGACATACTGTATTGTGCATCTATACATGATCAATTACTCGCGCTTTCTTTTGATGCTGTCCTAAGTCGGTGACAACTTCTTTGTTTTGTGGCCTGGCCTCCTTGTGCTCTCTGTTTACTCTCAATTTCTAATATTTTTTTTTAAAAAAGTTGGAAGAAATAGGACAGCTATACTTAGGCACGGTCCCATGAGGAGGGGCTTAAGCTCTATTTTTAGGAAGAGAGTGGTCTCACGAATCTTCTCCTCAAAAATAGGGAAACTAATTTTTTTACTTATTTTCTATTCAAAGTATAGAAGACAAAGTTATTATTTTCATGTTATCACCATCCTTAAATTTTGGAGCTTAATTTTTGTGCTAAACTACACTACATAATTCATGGGACCACTAGCTTTAAAATAATCTTAAAAAATAACAAGCTGCTCCAACTCTATCTTTTTGGAAACCTCCTTCCATAGAACCCAAAAGTATTATTCTAGCACTATTCTGCACTCTGCAGGAGACAAAAGAACGTCCTAAGTCACCATACCTGAATCATAGAATGACAAAAAATTGAATCCGAGTTTGAAAGGAAAGAATACCTAAAGCATTTTGCGACGTTCATGAGCTTCACGTGCAGTGCACCAAAAGCTTTTTTCTACCTGTATAATATGACAGTCCCAACGGGTGCTGAGAGGGGAGGGGTGAATCAGCACAGAAAAAAAACTTTCCTTTTCCTTTTTAATTCAGTGAAGTAAACTTACAGCACTAAAGCAAACAGTTCTAAGCAAACAAAACAGTAAGTGAACAAACACAAAGTGACACCGGATTTATCACGTGGAAACCCGGTTAGGGTAAAAACCACGGTGTGAGGAGACCTCACAATATTTGTACTCTTCTAAAGTACGCCTTGTTAAGAGCTTGCCCGGTCAAGGGATAAAACACACTTGCTAGGTGCGACCTGGTCAAGGGATTTGTTACAGTAAGATCTGTTAAGACCTGCCCGGTTAAGGGACTTCAGACACCTTGAAAGATGTCACCCGATTAAGGGATTTTGATACAAGGGACCTATTAGAGTCCACCCAAATACTGGGATTTGTCTATTGTAGTTTACTAGAAAACAATAGAAATAAGATCTTTACAGAAGGCTCTTCCTTAGCCAGATGTGATCTCTATTTGTGCTCTTCTGAGAATTATCACCGATTGACACAGGTGTACTCTCAGTTATTGTTGTGCTGACTTGCACAACTTTTACTCTATCAATTTTTTCCGACCCTTGATACTTTTCTAACCTCTGCTTCTGTAGCATATAGGCTCACTCTTTTTCTCGGCAGAATGAAGGAAAATCTTTTTCTCAACAAACATAAGAATATATTCAGTTTTGTTGCCCTAACTACGCCTTAAATGCATGACCTAATCATGAGGTCCAACGAATGCATCACTTGGTGAAATGTTTGTTCTCTTGAGCAAGCATTCAATGCAAGTTCTGTCTTCATCCACTACATGAAGAAAACAATAGTTGTGTGTCAAGCAACCTTTCTTCATAAGAGATAACACTTCGATTTAAAGCCACTAAATCCGGCTTTAAATCCTTCAATCGCATCTCAAGTAACCACAGATTCCAGCTTTAAATCTTTTATCTACACCTCAAACCGATCACCAAGATAACTCAAGATCACTCGGATTTACTGCAATAAATCTCGGTGAAGAAGAGTTGGTTGGAACAGACAGTTGACTATGTCTTCCTCGGTTCATACCGAGGTCTTATCATATATTGGTTGAGTTCTTTATGCTAAATACCGGGTACATGCCCTTGGTGGAGCAGATTACCGGTTGCACTATTCTTAGCAGTTGTGTTATAGACAATTGTTGGATATGCGTTTATTTGTACTTGTCTATACCAGTTGAGGGCGGTCTTTGGTTGATACAAGGATACACTCTTCTCTGCTGAGTGCATTTATCCGGTAGTTGATGCTTAGTGTAGTGACCGATTTCTTAGCCTTTCTTGGTGAAGAGTCCCCTCTATAATAGAGATCAAATCTCTATCCTCTTTTGCCAAACAATGACAACACTTAGACCGATTAAGTGATGCCAACAATCTCCCGCTCTGGCATTGATGGAAAAATATGATAGATAATCATATTCTATTCTCCCCCTTTTTTGACAATAGAATGCCAAAAGGCTAATTAGGAAGATTTGCATACTCTGCTCCCCCTGCGAGTAGTAGTCCTTTTCATCAGTTCATAAAAGATAAGATGTAACCTTTTGAATCATAATGAACTGATGACTTTCTGTTGATAATTACTGATGATCTGAGAGGGGTACAACCCTCAGTCTACCTTTGAGATTCTCAAAGGTACTCTTTGGTAATGGCTTTGTGAATATATCAGCAATTTGTTCTTTTGTGGACACATACTCCAATCTTACTTCTTTGTTCTGTACAAGTTCCCTCAAGTAGTGATACTTGATGGCAATGTGCTTGGTCTTGGAGTGCATAACAGGATTTTTGGATATGTTTATGGCGTTGGTACTGTCACAGTAAATTGCAATTGGTTCAAGTACCTGTTCTTGAATACCTTCCAGCAATTGTTTGATCCAGATCACCTGTGTGCAGTTTATTGCAGCAGCAACATATTCAGCTTTAGCAGTGGATTGTGAAATGCAATTTTGCTTCTTACTTGTCCACGATACTATTCTCACACCTAGGAAGAATGCACCACCACTTGTTCTCTTTCTATCATCCACGTTGCCAGTTCAATTTGCATCTATGTAGACTTTGATTTGGAATCCACCCTTGTGTGGAAACCATAAGCCATATTCCTTGGTTCCTTTTAGATATTTGAAGATTCTCTTTACTGCAATTAGATGTGTTTCTTTAGGATTAGCAGAGAATCTTGCTACTATGCCAACTGCATGAGCGATGTTCGGTCTGCTGTGAACAGCATACTGCAATTTTCCTATCATGGACTGATACATTGTTTCATTGACTTCTTTGGCATTATCCTCCTTTGATAACTTAAGATTAGTTATCATTGGAGTTCCAATCGGTTTGGATTCTTCTAGCCCAAAGGTCTTGAGAATTTCTTTTATGTACTTGGACTGAGAGATGAAGATACCTTCTGTTAGCTGATGGACCTGTAGTCCAATAAAGAATTTTATGGGCCCTATCATAGACATCTCAAATTCTTTCTTCATTTCTTTAGCAAATGCTTTGCTCATTTTGTCATCTCCTCCAAAGATGATGTCATCAACAAAGATTTCAGCAATTAGATTTCCATCCTTTCCGGTTTTAAGATACATATTGTTGTTGTCACCGGTTCTGATGAATCCAATTGTCAGAAGATATGAATGCAACCTTTCATACCAAGCCCTTGGGGCTTACTTGAGCCCATAGAGAGCCTTTTTTAGTTTGCATACCATATCAGTCTTTTGAGCAGATGTAAACCCTTTCGATTGCTCAATGTAGACTTCTTCTAGTATTCCATTGAGGAATGCAGACTTCACATAAATCTGGTACACTTTAAAGTCTTTGTGAGCTGCATAGGCAAGAAGAATTCTCACCCCTTCCAGTCTGGCTACTGGTGCAAAAGTTTCTCCATAGTCTAGTCCAGCTTCCTGAGCATAGCCTTTGCAAACAAGCCTTGCTTTATTTCTGATGACTTTACCATCCTCATTCAGTTTGTTTCTGTAAACCCATTTAGTCCCAATTAGATTTTTGTCATGAGGTCTTGGCACAAGTTCCCATGTGTCATTCTTTTCTATTTGCTCAATTTCTTCGTCCATGGCCTTGACCCAATTTTCATCTTCAAGGGCTTCTCTGGTGGTTTTGGGCTCAACACATGAGAGAAGACAGATGTTCTCTTTGGCCTTTTTCCTTGTCAGGATGTTCCCATGTCTGTCACCAATTATATTGTCAGTAGAGTGATATGTGACATACCTTGGAAGAGCCGACCTCTATTCCTGGTCCGGTTCATCTTGTTGAGCAATATTTTCATCATGGTTCTGAACATCTACTTGTTCACCATCCTGGGGTGTCTTGTTATCTTCAGGAACAGTCTCTCGCTCTTGATTTCTGTCAGTGGGAGTTGTCTCCTCTTCTTCAGTTGTTGCTTCATGAAACTCAAAGACATCTCCTCCATTAGTAAGTTTGAAATTTTCATGATGGACATGTCCGGTCCTCTTGTTTGGTTCAGATGATTCATCAATTTTTACATTGATGCTTTCAATTATCTTGCTTGTTCTTTTGTTCAGACATTGATAAGCTTTGCTTTTGGTAGGGTAACCCAGAAATGTTCCTTCATCACTCTTGGGATCAAACTTCCCAGAAAACATTTCTCTTTTGATATAACATTTACTACCAAAGATTCTGAAGTAGCTTACATTAGGAGTATGCTTAAACCATAGTTCGTAAGGAGTCTTACCGGTTCCCTTTTTTACTTGAACTCGGTTGATTGTATAAATAGTGGTGTTGACAACTTCTCTCCATAAGTGATGAGGAGGATTCTTTTGGATCAACAGGGTTCTGGCACAGTCGATTAGCGTTCTGTTTGTTCTTTCTGCTACTCCATTCTGCTGAGGAGTCCTAGGTGCAAAGAACTGTCTCTGTATGCCATGTTCCTCACAGTAATGAGTAAACTCTTGAGAGGTGTACTCACCTCCTCTGTTTGACCTTAGACATTTCAAGCTTCTACTAGTTTCCTTTTCCACTCTAGCCTTGTAAATTTTGAACATGTGAAAGGCTTCTGATTTCTCACGGAGTGTGTCCACATCATTCTTGAGAAATCATCTACGAACAACATGAAATACCGGTCTCCATGATAGCTCTTTGTTCTCATTGGTCCACATAGGTCTGTGTAGAAGGTCTAGAACATTTTCAGCAGAGAAGGACTTGCTACCGAAACTTGCTCCTGCTAGTTTTCCTAACTGACAATCCTTACAAATACCTCCCATGGGTTTTGCAATTTCTGGGAGTCCTCTGACCGATTTCTTCCTGCTTACTTTGACAATGCTGTCAAAGTTTATATGACAGAGTCTTTTGTGCCATAGCCAGCTATTGTCTTCTTTAGAGATGAGACCAATCTTGCTTGATTCTCCTTTGATAGAAGCAATTAAACAAGATCCTTCTATTGAGTCTAGGTAGAACAAATTGCCTTTGCTCTGTCTACCGGTTGCAACGTGGGATCCAGATTGATTTTTGACTACGCAAGAGCCTTGACCGAACTCCAACTGGAAACCTTTGTTGTTTAGTTGTGCAACACTCATCAGGTTATACCTGAGTCCTTCAACCCAGTACACGTCTTCACAGACAACATTATTGCAGAGAACAATAGATCCCTTACCCTTGATGGCACAAGGGGCATTGTTTCCAAATGTGATTGATCCACTGTCGTTGAGCTCCAAGTTGATGAACTTGCTCTTGTCACCGGTCATATGGTGAGTGCATCCGCTGTCAATGATCCAATCGTCATATTGATGTGATCTGGATATGAGTGCAACTTCATTGAGAGCTGGGCTCTCCTCCTTTATTGCTACAAATGCAATTTCTAGATTTTCTGAGTCTTCAGACTCATTGTCTGTGACTCCTTCCTCAACAAGATAGCAATCCTGCTTTTCTTTGTTCTTGAACCGGTCTCTTTTGTCTCTATTTTCATTATCTGGACATCGGGTAGCAATGTGTCCTATTTTGTTACAAGAGAAGCATTTTAAAGGGAGTTTCCCTTTGTACTTCCCTTTCCCTCTGGGAAATCTCTTAGCGATCAGAGCTTCAAACTCATCTTGCTCCGTCTCCTCTGAGAGCAGATTCTCAATGAGGTTACCGATCTTACTGGTAGAGGAGTTACTGGTTTCTCTTCCCTTTTTAGTGGAAGAGGTATTGACCGATGATTTAAATGCTGCTTCCTGAATAGATAGACTATTATCAAAGTTGCTTAATTCATAACCAGCTAGCTTACTGATTAGAGAGTCTAGGGTGACTTGATCGTTGCTCACGGATCTGAGCTCTTGAATGGAAGAGATCTTTATGGCGTATTGAGGTCTGAGAGTTCTTAGTATTTTGCTCACCACCTCTTCTTCAGTTAGCTTGCCTCCAGCGCTTCTGATGGAGTTGATCACTTCCTTGATTCGGTTGCTATATTGTTCGATATCTTCTCCATCATTCATCCTCATGTCGTCATACTTGCCCCTGAGGCATTCGACTTTGGCTCTCTGAACATTGGGATCTCTTCCATAGACTGTTTGCAACTTCTTCCACATTTTACAAGTGGAGTCAAGATGTTCAATTTCAGCATACACGTGGTCAGGTAAGGTGCTAGCTATCATGTCCATGGCAGTTGTGTGCTCAGTCTTAATTTTCTCTTCATCAGGTGTCAAGGTACCGGCGGACTCACTGTAGTCATTGGTAACATGCTTCCAGTACTGGTCACCATTAGTCTTCATGTATAGCTTCATTCTGCTGCACCATAAGGTGAAATTTTCTTTGGAAAACTTTGGTCCTTCCTTTCTCATCATCATAGCTTTCTCTCTATGCGGTTAAGCAACAAAGAAAAATAGAACAAGGCTCTGATACCAATTGACAATCCCAATAGGGGCTGAGAGGGGAGGGATGAATTAGCACAGAAAAAAAACCTTTCTTTTTCTTTTTAATTCAGTGAAGTAAACTTACAGCACTAAAGCAAACAGTTCTAAGGAAACAAAAAAGTAAGTGAACAAACACAAAGTGACATCGGATTTATCATGTGGAAACCTGGTTAGGGTAAAAACCACGGTGTGAGGAGACCTCACAATATTTGTACTCTTCTGAAGTAGGCCCTGTTAAGAGCTTGCCCGGTCAAGGGATAAAACGCACTTGCTAGGTGCGACCCGGTCAAGGGATTTGTTATAGTAAGATCTGTTAAGACCTGCACGGTTAAGGGACTTCAAACACCTTGAAAGATGTCACCCAGTTAAGGGATTTTGATACAAGAGATTTTGATACAAGGGACCTTGTAGAGTCCACCCAAATACTGAGATTTGTCTATTGTAGTTTACTAGAAAATAATAAAAATAAGATCTTTACAGAAGGCTCTTCCTTAGCCAGATGTGATCTCTTTTGTGCTCTTCTGAGAATTATCACCGATTGACATAGGTGTACTCTCAGCTATTGTTGTGCTGACTTGCACAACTTTTACTCTGTCGATTTTCTCCGACCCTTGATACTTTTTTAACCTCTACTTCTGTAGCATATAGGCTCACTCTTTTTCTCGGCAGAATGAAGGCAAATCTTTTTCTCAACAGACATAAGAATATATTCAGTTTTGTTGCCCTGACTGCGCCTTAAATGCATGACCTAATCATGAGGTCCAACGAATGCATCACTCGGTGAAGTGTTTGTTCTCTTGAGCAAGCATTCAATGCAAGTTCTGTCTTCATCCACTACATGAAGAAAACAGCAGTTGCGTGTCAGGCAACCTTTCTTCAGAAGAGATAACACTTCGATTTAAAGCCACTGAATCTGGCTTTAAATCCTTCAATCGCGCCTCAAGTAACCACTGATTCTGGCTTTAAATCCTTTATCTGCACCTCAAACGGATCACCAAGATAACTCAAGATCACTCGGATTTACTGCAATAAATCCCGGTGAAGAAGAGTTGGTTGGAACAGACAGTTGACTATGTCTTCCTCGGTTCATACCGGGGTCTTATCATATATTGGTTGAGTTCTTTATGCTAAATACCGGGTACATGCCCTTGGTGGAGCAGATTACCGGTTGCACTATTCTTACCAGTTGTGTTATAGACAATTGTTGGATATGCGTTTATTTGTACTTGTCTATACCGGTTGAGGGCGGTCCTTGTTTGATACAAAGATACACTCTTCTCTGCTGAGTGCATTATCCGGTTGTTGATGCTTAGTGTAGTGACCGGTTTCTCAGCCTTTCTTGGTGAAGAGTCCCCTCTATAATAGAGATCAAATCTCTATCCTCTTTTGCCAAACAGTGACAACACTTAGACCGGTTAAGTGATGCCAACATAGTAATGGCTCTGTTTTATTTGCTCTGCATTTTATTTTAACATATTCTGATGAGAGAAAAAAATATGATGTGTGAGAGTTGTTCATGGTTTGGTGCATTTTTTTCTTTATTAATCTGCAAGACATCTATATGGTCATTGTGAAATAAAATTTGTCTATATCCACAGTTCTTCCACTCTTTGCACAGTCGCAGGTTGTGAAGAAGGCTACTGAAAAGGATGCCGATGCTGAAAAAACCAGTTGCTTGCAGGATAAAATCGGTGAGTTAGAAATAAAATCATCCAGCAATTTACCTTTTGAATCATGCATATAGCAGGTCACCTGGTGCTGTAGATGTATCATTGAATTTACTTATGAGTGCAGAGTCAGCAATGTCCCTTCTAGCTGATTTTGCTACTAGACATGATGCTCTTGTTTTGGCGAGCCTTCATCTAGGTACAATTTCCAATATTTCCGCTTGATTAGAGGTGGAAACTTTTGAATTGTTTTGCAAGAAATTATACATGCATTCAGTTGTAGCTAGAGCATGTAAATATATCTGTCACGTAAATTGACATGAATTCTATTTCAGGTTCCCTCTTGACGACCCTGCGTAATGAGCGAGCAGCAATTCGGAAATGCTTCTCTGTTATTTCTGGATGTTGTCTTAAAAAGTTTGATTTTCTCTCTCCTGGTGATCAGCATACCTTGGGACAAATCCATGATGTCCTTTCCAGGGACAGGGATGCCACATGCAGATTACGAGCCTTAACAAATCTTGGAAATGATCTCAAATGGGTACAATGCAGCAATGATAGAACCATTTCCTTGTTCATTTCGGTGATCTCAAAGAGGGTGCCAGACAAGAGCAAGATAGTGAGACTAAAAGCAATTCAAATTTTAGATGCTATATTTTCAGATAAAACATTGAACCGCTCCTCGACACCCGATAGGTCAGCACATTCAATTATTGCTGGGGCACCTGCCATGTTCGTAAAATTTTCAAAATTCTTTGCTGTTTCCTCAGACTCAAATTATTTCTGTAAAGATACCCTAGAAGCTTTAGGACATCTTCTCTGTTGCCCGATGTTGAAAGGGCCTATTATGTTTGAACTTTTAGACAGCCTACTTAACTTTTCCTTCAGTTCTTCAAATCTGGCAGTAATCTCCGACATCTTCAACTTTTATTTGGATGGATATGAAATGTGGATGAACTTTCTTATGACCAGAGATGAAACGTCAATAATGAAGCTACAAAATTTATTGACGATGGCTGCTGATAGAATAAAACCCGAAATCAGTAAATATCAGAATATAGTTGAGAAAACATTTGGTGCACTTGAAAACTATCGCGCTCTTAAAATGGACAATGCAATTGTAAGGGCTTCTTGTGCAGTTATAGCTATTTTAGCATCCATTGGTTGTTTTACTTTATCAAATGTTGAAAGGAAGGGACGTTCTCTTATAGACATTCTTGCCGAGTGTGTGGAGAAAGAAACAAACATTGAGCTCACGGAAGAGGGAGTTTTTAGGAAACAAATAATTAACTGGGCATTCAAGGTTAGATCTTTTTGTCCTTCGTTTCTAGAGCATTCTCATATTGCTTTTTACCATTATTTCAAAATACTTATTTCATGCTTTTCCTGCAGGTCTTGGCCATGCTACTCAAAACTAAAAACAAGATCATTGAAAAAGATGTGAAGAGATTTATAGAGAGTAATTTTCTATATTTACTGGAGAATAAGATAGGCGGGTACTTAGATTGCCTCTATTCCCTGTCAAATCCCTTCGAAGTTGTCAAGAAGATTCTCTACATATATGAAGAGCAATATCAAGTACTGAATACAAAGCAGCCGCTGAAAGTACTTTATATGTACATTACTTTCCTCGGTGATATCTCCCGAACTTATGACAAAGCTTGCGATTCTTTCATCAAATGTCTCCGAAATGTAGAAATGGATCTTAGCAAGCCCATAACCTTTGGGAACACCAGCTCTCAATTTGATTATTTGCTGCAGGAGGAACTAAGGGCAATGGAAGAAGGTTTGAATTCTCAAATTTTCCACAATTTCCTTAAATAGATTTTGGTATTGATCTATTGGATGGGCAATTGTTCCAGTGTACTCTGAAATACAAAATAATTGCTAGTGCCATAAAGTAAAAAAGAATCTGCGTCAGAATTTTATTAGCTAGAGTGTAGTGGATTGGCTATAGACAAAAACCCGGTGGAAGAGGAATCAGGGCTCTCATGAACTAAATTGGCATCTGATATGATCTAAGAATTATCATTATCTTTTAATTTTTTTTGAGGGATTTTTTTCTAGTGCAAGCTTTAGGTTGAATCTTTTTGGCTAAGAACCAGAGACTGAGGGATATCCATTCTACCAAATTTTTCTGAAATACATTCCTGCTTCATCCCTTATGATACCCAAACTTTACACTCAGCAAAATTTAATCCTCAGTAGACTTATTAAAAAACTTTTAACTTCACCAACAAACCAATACCCATTGACATAATTATCTTTTATTTGATTATCATATGTAATACAGAACATTAATTAATGTCTTAAATTGTCTGAAATGGTGTTATTTTCCGACAGATGCTATTGCCCGTTTTGCTCAGATGCTTCTGGATGGAGACTCTGTCCCAGGCTGTTATGTTCCTTTCCTCAGAGCGCTTGTACAGGGAGAAAATCTTCCAACAGTCTTAAGAGTAGCAGCTACACGAAGCCTGGGTCAATACATGCTACTAAGTTGCCACTTAGCAAAGGACCACAAGGATGTACTAGATTTCCTTTTCCATTCAGAAATACCTGAGCTCAAGGTCGCTGCTCTGAATTTAGCAGAAAGGCTTATTATCACATTTCCCAACGATTTTTTATTTGCAATCAATTTTATTGAGTCATGCTTAAAGGATGAAACGGTAAAAGAGATGGCATATCGCGCATATGCACATTTATTGTTGGAGGATAAGTTCAAGCCTGATCTGCTCTTAACCCCCATCTGTGACGGCCTGTGTGAAGCAAACGAGACTGTGAGAACCATTATCATTTTTCTTTTGAAGAAATTGTTGAAGGATTCTGGTCGGTCAAAGATCAAATCAGTTTTGCATCTGTATAACAACACGGGGAAAGTAGAGAGCCGCCAGAGACTTGTTGAAGTACTTGTTACGGACTTGCTTGACACTGAGGATCTTCAAAGTGATGAGCTGGCAACTTCCATTCTACACCTACTTGCAAAGGGAAGAAACGATGCAGCCTTGTTTGCAAGCTTTCTGCATCCTTCACCAAAGGTACTCAACATCATGCTCTCTTACCTTAAAGCAAGTCCCCCAAAAATTTGTGTTCAAGGAGATAATGAAGCAGAGAAATACCTAATTAAATTTGTCACTAACTATAAACGTCAAGAACCCACTTCTTCTGCAAAGGATTTAGTAGCTAGTTTGCTAGAACTTCTTGAAAGCAAGCCTAGGAGGAAGAGAAAAGGTCATATTGAAAATACAGACGTAGAAGTAGCTTCAAAAATGTCTCTAGAGGAGTATGAAAAAGCAATAGAAAGCTTTAAGAACTGTCAAGTTACTAGCAGTCTATGGGATATCGTAAGGATGGACATCTGAAATTGATGATGGATGTGACATAGAATAAAGGTACACTTGGTGATCAGTTTAGGTCTATTGCAACTAAGGTCATGGTCTCTTACTAGAATACTAACTATAATGTGAGCTTTCATGAGGTATTGCTTCTATTCTTCATCTTTTGATTTAAAAATGTCCTTCCATAGAACTCAAAAAAATTTCGATATATCTCACAGAACTTGAACAAAATGGAATCCCGGAGAGAGGTTTCGAAAATGTACATATTTTGTGTTTCACAACTACTACACTTCATTTCTATCAAGGTTATGTTAGAGATTATATAGGCTTTCATTGTCCATAAATTGTAATTACAGGAATGAGAGTTATGTGAAAAACTGTAGAAATTCCATCAGATTGAGAAGATATTGTTTAAAACTGTTAAAACAATTCAGAGAGAGATTATACGAAACTATACAAACAAGAGCTGTTCCTGCCAAATGCTGTAGGTTGGTTTTGGAAAACAGGATATGGACATCCATTAAAGCATAATGTAACAGGATTTCTGACAGCAAGCTGTTATAAAACAACGCTGATTGTGAAACTGCACGCAGAAGGTGTACAAAGCAGGGACGTATATTTTTTTGTTTTAAGGAACATTTATGAACTACATCATATATGATGCGACTTGTGGGGAACTCTAGTCAATAAATAATGCATAATGTTGAAGATATTATTGATTCAAAACATTATGAATTTTCACTAGATGTGCTAGAAGCAATTCAAAATGAATTCCAAATTAAGCATCTTAACATTGTAATACTAATTTGATCATTTGAGAAGTACTAGAAATCTAGAACTCTGATAAAACTCTGTGTTTTCAATGGCATCACCATTAACTAAAATAAGTGCAGCAATCAATCCTTCCAGTTACAAAAGTAGAATTATAAATATTTTATGTGAATTATCTTGTTTGAACTCCAAAATCGTTGAAATCCAACCTCAAATGGTGAATAATCTTGGTTAACAGGCCAAAAAATGCTTTGATTGAGAGGTTACTGTTGCAAAGAAAAAATAATGGGTAATCCATAGCTGTCATTGATTTTCCTCTTTTTAGTCATCACAAAAAAGGTTCATAAGCAGTTTCTATAATATAAGTGAAGCCACATGTTGTTGCAAAGAGTTACCCCGCTGCTGATCTTGGTCTCTAGGCGGTCTAAACCTGTCATCTCCTTCACATTATCCATAAGTTCCAAATATTACACAAAAATAATTGGCAATGCCTGATTTGAAATGAGCCCCCCTAAAAACATTTCTAGTCCATATCAATAGCAACTCATTTCTCATATCAACATTGTTGTATGCTATATTCTTCGTAAATGAAAGAGAGGTGTCAGATAACCTTTTATGCGGAGTTTTGAGATCTAATTTTATGGAGTGGTAGGTTTTATGAAGCGAAAAAATATATGCTATAGAATTAATTAGAATCTTTTTTAAAAAATAGCAGTTCCTATATTTTAGGACTGCAAATTTCCACTAGTGGAATTAGAGTGGGGCTAGAAGTTGTTTCAGTAGCTTAGAAAATTTTTCTAACACTTGTCAATCATCTATTATTTTACATTTCTCTAGAAAAAAAAGAAAAGAACAAAGAAAATGATATTTTTTAATTCACTTTTTATTCACAAGATTCTTCATGAGACTACTAGCTTCTCTAAATTTTGGAGTACTTTTAAGTTGAACTACATTACTAAATTCATGGGTATTGGGAAATATACAAGCTCAATACCAAAAAGTGTAAAGATCAATATCTATCCAATAAACAAATCAAAGGATGAGATATAAGGCTCGGACAACTACAACATGAAAATATGAAACTTATATGCAAATCTGAAAATTAAGTTGTCTTAATATAAAAAATCAAGATTAGATTATTCTTCTTAATGATACCAAAAGCCAGCCTACATATTATGCTTAATAACCCTATCTTAAGTGAACTTATAATAGCAATAAATAAAGAATTACATTAGCATAAGATAGCAGCAAAGAGACACAAAATCAACAACATAAGAACATCATATAACATGGAATTTACATGGAGAAATTCTTGCAGGGAAAAAATCCATCAAGAAGAGAGGTCAATTATGTATTATCAATAATAAATGTGATTACAATACATTCATTTCCTTTCTCCTTTTTGCCTCCAACATGGCATAGTTGTGTACCTATGAACAACCTCATTAACCTTTTTGTAACTCGCTTGTCCTTGTTCCTCCAGAGTAACTCTACATTTAATTGTTATTCATACATTCTACATCTAAAGATCTAAATTTATTGAATGGCAAGAGTTTGAAAACAACCAAGCAAGGTGTCCAAAGAAGGCTCTCCATTCTAAATTATCACAACCCTTGAATTGTGTCCATGGAAGTCAAAAGGACATTGCCTTTTGGCTTCGGTACTTTCCATCCAACTTGGGTGCCCAATCTTGCAAGATAAACAGTACATTAAATGTAATGAATGACAAAATACCAAGAGACACTTATTGCCTCTTCCAAGCATGCACTTGGAGAAGTCCAAAGGTCACTCATTTAGCCACTTTCTAAGTCATTAATTATGTCATTCTAAGCATCTACATGTTGGGAAAATAATATTAAATAATTGTATTCACAACCCACCTTTTCCACTAATAGTCGTACACATCACCCTTATGAATGTATTACAAACACTAGTGAGAATAAATATTACAAAATATTTTCCCAATACACCCTACATGCCTTAGGACATACCCCTAAGCCATCTCTACACTATCTTAATCTTCACCATGTTCTCATGCTCCAACAAGATACCTACAAAAGCAACTATAATAACTACCATAAGTTAAAAAATTGCTCACATCCTCCAATATGTCACATATATGGAAGAAAAGGAATATGCCAAAGTGAAACATATCAATAGTCGCTTAAATTTGCACCAATATTTATAAGAACATAAGCATCTGATTCAAATGATACAAAGGATCTAAGTATCTACCTTACTTATACCACTTGAAATAGAAACCACAACAAATTGTTATTCATCCAAGCTAATCATAACTCAAAATAGTGTACATACCAACATAGATAGAACTTCATGACATCAATATGTCAACTCTAAACTACAATCAATTCTATATATATGTAACCTCCTATCTCAATGCAATGTACCAATGTGCAAATGATCATAGACAAGGCCAACTAATATAGTCTGCATTGAAACTTAAACACTCTCACATATATAGATAATCCACATCCAAGTCATCCCACTACAAGAAAATGGGTAGCTAATCCATAACCTACATAACTTGTAGATTCAAATCCAATGAAACGTGCAAACTTATCATCACATTAGTAATCAATAAGCTGATATATTAAAGAGGATGCCCAAACTTATATCCATAAATTCTTATTACATGATTAATGTCAAATTTGAAAATATATCAAAGTCTATCAAGTCTATCTATAATAGTTCACATAGAGTATGTTACTAATTCATCTATTACCTAGTGTCAAGGATACAAACAATGATATACAAATCCTACAATCAAAATGTTGCAATTCATTTCTTACACCAATCTCCATAGCTCTCCTAAGTCTTCACACTCAACCATGTGAATGCAAACATCTAGGAAGGAGAACAAGTCCAAGAAAGAACGTGCAAATCAAACCATATCCTTGTTCTACACTAACATGTGTCAAGTTGTATTATATGATATCTCCTTCACCATTCCCATACTAAATGGATATCAACATCTAAATTCAAATCAAATGAAACATGGTAGCAATAGATGTAAACCTCTCATATTGAAAGTAGATCAAACAAACAAACTATTCCCACATCAAAGTGAATATGATTAAAGCCAGAAACCATTGTGTATACCTCTTCAAAATTGGTCATCAAAACTAGATCCATAGCTCAAGACCAACAAAAAGGAGAACAATGAAAGTCCATAAAACCATGCATCTTCTTCTCAACAAGTCTTCATAACTTCTTTATTCAAAATTAAGTCACATGAGAAGAAAAGATACAAAATAAAAAATGCATGTGATAATCAGGTGTGCAATACCTCTTAGATCAATGACCTACTGAGTAGATCAAGAGTGGAAAATATGATTGTCGTGAGCACACAACACAAAGAAACTAAATCTTATTGTAAATACCAATCTTGTATATAGATTTTTGATAGACTCATTCATAACCAGGTGTAGACTCCTCGAACTTTTTATTTAAGTCCTCATCAAAGAGTAACCATCTCAATGCAAGATCAAAAAAATATGAGATATCATAGCCTCACCCAAGTCTTTCAAGTCTCCATGAGCATCCACCAATCAGTTCATACCAATTTCAAATGCAACCCTTCAAAATCACTAAGTTCCAAAAAATGATTAATGCTCAAAACCAAAGAGTTCACCAACAAGATCACTTTCAATATTCCAACAAAAAGATCATGAAAATATATCATGTTAACATATCCTCGAAGGAAGTTCATATGCTCCAAAGAACAAATCATAAATTGACACCAAGTACAAAAGATTCAAAAGTCTTTCATAGAAAATCAACATGTCACCATCTCCAAACCATATGAAGATAGTCATCGATCATCAAATGATCATGAATCCATGTTACTGTCAAAGCTCTCATTGTATCACGACCCTATTTTCCCTTATTATTAAATAATGTATTTATCGCTTAATTTATCATTTCTATGTTGTCTTTCTTATCTAATGACTTTATAAATCATATTTGGAATGATGACTACCAAATGAAATCGAAAGGAGATATCAATTAGTTCTTTAAGAAGCATGTAATTTTTATGTAAATGATTTTTTGCATGTTGTGGGAGTTAATTGTATTGGCAAAGTGATGTAGAGGAGGAAAGGTAGCCAATTGCTACTGACGATAAAATTAGATATGTTAGTGATATCTTTTACATTTATTTATTTTGAAGAGATTTTGTGAAATTAAGTGGATGGATAGTGATGCCAAGAGGGTGGGTCAGAACCATTGATATTGTTTTTATACACATGCTATAGAATCTCAATCTTAAAATATATATAAAAAGATTGCAACTTGATCTAATTTATGTATTAGAAATTACACACTTGGAGGGCATTGTTACAATGAAGCATGGTGGTAATCACGGTTGAAGGAAGTCACCATCATAGCATATAGAATGGATTGAATCAAGTATACAAATGTTCATTTAGATAAGTGTTCTCTCAGCTCTAAAAATGGTTTAACTTTGTTGTGTAACCCCATGTTCCCATGTGTCTTCTTAACTTTAATTTCTACTTAAATTTAAAGGTGGTGTGTTCTCATGCAAAATTTTAACTTTAAGAAAAGAATAAATTAGAATCTTCCCATACTTTAGTGGAGCAACCATAGCTTAAAATTTAAAAATGAGCATTGTAAAAAGGGGAGGGTTGTAAATAAGTAGCAACTGCTTATTCAAAAGATGACACATGGCTCCACAAATTATTTTGCCTTTTTTTTTCAATTTCCTGCTATTTTTTCTCTAAATTTATCTTCAAAATTTATAATTAATAAAAGTAAATAAACATGTACTTTGCCATGGGTGCTAAAAAATAAGCAGCAAAAATTAATGCCCATGAAGCCACCAGCTCCACAAATTGCTACTAAAAATTTTGAGTGGCACTTGCTAGCCACAATAAGCGAAGCAACCACATGGGAACTTGTCCTAAGGGTAGGGTTTTACGAGGAGGCTTCAATTTCTATTTTTCAAGAAGAGGAGGTCTCATGAAGTTTGTTTTTTGGCTATGAGATTATTTAAAATATTTTCCTATAAAATAGAAGCTCCTTTTTATGCTTGCATATTAAGGTTGGGTCCCATGGAAGGGAGCTTCCTAAAAATATAGCTGGAGTTGCTAGCTACTTTTTAGGAATATTTTAAAGGTAGTGGTCCCATGAATTTTGTAAGCTAGTTTAGCTTAAAGGTTTAAACATTGACATTTAAAGAAACTTACATTTTTCTTTTATATTTTGTGCATAAATAAATAAATAAAACTATCATTTTCCCTCCAACTTTTTTAAAAGAAAAGTATGAAATTAAATATTCGACAAGTGGCAAAAAGCATTGCTAAGTTGTTGGGGCAATTTCTAGCCCGGCCCCTTTTTCACCCACTTGCTAAAAAGTAGGAGCTCCTATTTTGAAGGAGAAGATTCCAAATAATCTCGTAGCCAAACAAAGTTTTGTTCATGGGACAACCCTCTTCCTTAAAAATAGTGATTAAGCCCCCCTCATGGGACCGCTACCTAAGTGGGTAAAAATGGGGTGGGGCTAGAAATTGCCCCACCAACTTAGGAGTGCTATATACCACTTGTCAAATATTTATGTTTAGATTTTTATTATAAATAATTTTGGAGGGAGAATAATTTTTAACTTGTTTTTATTATTGCACAAAGCATAGAAGACAAAGGTACTATATTCATGAGACCACCAACTTCCTTAGATGTCAAAGCTTAAACTTTTAAGTGAAACTTAACCACAAAATTCATAGGACCAACAACTTTAAAATATTCCTTAAAACTCTCAAATAAATCCAACTCTATTTTTTAGAAAGCCCCTCCATGAGATCCCACCCTAATTCTTCCCATGGTAGCACTGTCTTAGTAATCTAGAGAATGTTTTGAAAATTTGATGGCTTAATGCATTATGATTGCTCCAACTTGGTGATTTAGAATGACTTCCAACAATCCTAGAAATTTAAACCTACCAAGGAAATATATCATGCAAGGGTATATATTCCTATGGATATAAATATTTCTTGTGCTTACAGTTTCCTGCCACTTGTTGTCATGACTCTCATTATACTATCATATTTACAATTTTCACATGTTGAATTATTTCTTTGACAAGTACGTAAATGTGTTGTTTTTGCAAGAGAAGACATTATAAATCTTTTGGTTATAATACATTATTATAATTTATTTCATTTAAAAAAATTCAAATTCATTAGACAATATTTATTGAATTAGCATGTATTTTATAATGATAATTAGATTTATAATTTTATTCCAATTTCAAATATTTATTAGAAAACCTTAAAGATAAGTATTTATAATATCAACACTAGATATTTAAATAATATAATTAGTAAACAATATAAGTAAATTAAATATTATAATTATTAATAATATAAGTATAGACACCTAAATTTGATTAACAATTTTAATTAAATTTAGTCACCTTACTCGCATTATTGATTAAATAATCATGTATTATTTAATTGATTAATGTTAGCCTTCTAGCTAAATTAATTTAATTAATTAGCTATAATCTAAATAATCTAATGACAACCCATAACCATTTAATTAATTAAATCCCCTTTTTCTATTAATTTAAATAAATACCTCTATCTATTTAAATTAATTCATAAATACCTTTCCTCCCACTTGAAATTAAATAATATATTTAATTCAATTTAAGCACATGGCACCTAGCTTTAACCCTCATCTAACCAAACCTCCAACCACCTAACCTTGAGTTCTAATAGAACCCAACCCATTCACACATACTAACCTCTCTTAATTAGTTAATTAACCTTAATTAACTAATTATCCCCTCCACTTATTCTCTCTCCTCCCATCACATCCTCCTGATTCTCCCACTTGCCCACTAATTAATCCCAACCTCCCACCTAATTACTCTTTAATCATTTGCACAATCCTAATCAAATATATTAGCAAACTCAAGTCAACTCTCTTGTCACATCAATCCCAATACCCAACCTTGGTGTGTAAGAACTCAGATGGGCCTCTTACACCTTTGTTCCCTCCAAGGAATATTTAATTCCTTCTTCTCATTCTCCAAAATATCTCCCACTTCCCAAAATGGTCACAATTGTCAAGGCTTGACCTTTGGAGATTTGAGACAAGATGTGTCTTTATGGCATATCTTCTCAACCCCCCATGTCCTCTCAACCTCTCTCCTTGTGACACTTGTCACAAGGCTATGAGTTTGAAGAAGCACAATCCATGTGTTCTCCTTCAAATTCATATTGGCCATTCACAAACTTTCAGTCTTGGCTATCCATTTCCATCCCCTCAAGCCTATAAATTGAACCTGCTACCCTTCACAAATCATCCATCATTTGAAGCAAATTCATCATGTCCCTTTGAGATTCAAAAGCAAGACTCATATCCACATAATGCCAAAATCTCTACTCATCATTTGAAGCTTGAGCATCATCCTTTGAAAACACATCCTTCAGCTTGAACAAATCTAATCTACATTTGGGACTTCTTGGATTTGTGAAGGATTTGAAGCTCAAGAAGGGACATTTGGGTCATCATTCTCGTCCTTAGTTATTACACAGTTGTCAAAAAACACAGTTGGAGGAATCGTGGGGACAGTTGGCAAGGTCGAAGGATAAACTTGCAAGATCGCATTCCTGCAAACTAACCTCCCCTCTGGCCTTGACTTTTTCCTTTTTGTCTATTTCTTTCTCTAAATAGTCAGCAGGATCACAGAAAAAACTCGCAAGATCGCAAGCCCACAGACTTAGCCCCACTTTGTCTTTACTTATAGTTTTTTGTCTTTTTCCCTATTTCTGACAATCAGCAGGATCACGCCTTGACCTCACGGGAACACACTTTGACCGTGCAGGATCATAGACACTATTTTGTAAGTTGTTAGGTATTAAAACTTTTTTCTATCAAAATTCCTTAAAATTGTGTCCGTGAGATCAAACTTTGAACCTACGGGATCGTGATTTGACCAGGTAGGAATGTGTTGTTGAGGCCAACAGGATTACAGGAACAGGTTGATAGGAACATGGATTAATCATTTAAAATAGAATGAAATCATTACCTTTTGGTGCATTAAAATGAATATTGTATGCATAAACAACACCTCACTCTTTCGATTTGGGTTTAAAACAAATAAAGGCTAAAATTGACAACTATCTCTCATACTTGGTTTTTGGTGCAATCAATCTCCACACTTTAATTTGGTTCTTAAAATCAACTTCACATTTCAATTTAGGCACTAAAAATTGATCAAACAAACTCTTGCTTTTGGGCTTTAAAATCAATCAAACACTTCAATTTGGGCATTAAAACACTATTAATCACACATTTCATTTGGTGCCTAATATTGAACAAATCTTTGCAAAGTTTTTGTGTCTTTTGTCGTAGATAGAAAATACTTAGCTTAAATAGGTTCAATTTGGAAATGAATTCTTCTTGGCATGTTTGAAGGAGTTTTTTTCCACACTTCTTGTGAGCTATTGTGTTAGATAAATCTCATTAATCTAAGTGACGCAAGTGACCAACTCATATTTGTATCCTCTACCCTCGCCTTCGTGGATCTTGGGTGAAGAGAAATATTGGGTTGGTTAATTTCTTCTAGTGAGGTCTGTCTAGAGGGTGTGCTTCCCCTTTAGAGGATGACCTCAAACTGGTAAATACCTCAGCTCTTATATAAATAAGACCTCGAGTAAACTTTGGTTTTATATCAACCAAGCTCGGGCGTGGTGTGTGGATGATAGTTCATATTAGGAAAACTTGCCTAAGTAGACAGCGTGGTCCATTAGACTCTTAAGTGAGTCACATGTGTACCAACCAATTAGGTGGAAACTACAGAAACACTAAAAGCTATTAACTAGCACCCTACCCAATCTACCCCCAAAAGTTTGATAATCTTTGTGCAAGGAGTATAGTAACCTCTCCAATACACTCACCATATCATGTTATCCTTGAGTGTTTGGAGTCGGCTAATACGGTATTGATTGACCCATTGTGTGGTCTTCAATGGTCATATTCTAATTAGCTCTTGGGTGTGTGCCTAAGTTTGTGAGAAAAGGTTTTCAAAGGTAAGCCGACTCCATAAGGTAGAACTACTTGTACATGTTCTTGATGTTACAAAACTAGTGAAAACATTTTTTAATATACACAATGAAGAGTTCTACAAATAAAGCTTTTGCCAAATCAGTCCTAACTTAATCCTAATTTCTAGTCCAAAATCACCCAAGCCTCCAAACTTTATCATCCTAGGTTCATAATCATGTCCTCACTATCATCTTGTGTCATTAGTACCCTCTACCATCATGTCCTCCTTTTCTCCCTATATCCTATGCTAGCAAAGTCATCTTGGTCATCCCTCCCCTCCTTTCCATCTTCTTTGGAGTCAGACCTTCCTCCTATCCTGAGCTTAATCCAAATCCTAGTCTAATCTTATTATTCATCCTAATCTGAGCTTTAGGGTTTCATCCATCTTCATCCCTCATCCCTATCCAACTCATCAACAAATTTTCATGTCATAATTCTATTATGATGAGTCTGGTCATCCTACCTTTTCTTCCACTCTATCCTAGTCCAATGATGATGAGAGTCTTTTTGATCGTGATGACTACATTGAAAACCTTAGCAAGCTTTCTTCTAGCGCCACCCAAGATCCAATCATTCCTCTAATATACCTCATCATGCCTTCATGCATACCCACTAGTAATCCTTATCATACCTTTGACAAGGGAAATCTATTATTGCATTCATCCACACCTCCTTCCTATGTCATACCCACATATCCCCCTCATACATTATTCATGCCTCCATCTTCTCCCATAGTCATATCTCAATCTCCACCTTTCCACAACAACACTAATAGTTGTATCCCTAATCCAAATCCACCACCTCCTTATCCTCTAACCCATTTTCCAATCCATAATCCTAGTCCTCCAGTTCCTCCAATGCGTCATCATAATTCCCCCATTATTACTAATCCAATTTCATCCACTCTATCCTACCCATCATCTTCATCTACTCTATCCTATCTTAAACCACCATCTTCCATTCTCTCCTACGTTACCACAAATTCCCTTCCACAATCCACCTATATCCCTCAATCCACGTCATATGGTGTGTCTCAATCCATCACCCCTACCCCATCAGTTAGTCAATCTAGTTCACAAGTCACCTCCATACCTACTTATGTGAACTATTTAGCCTTGCCTTCTCCTACACCCATTTCTAAACCATCATTCATTCAACCAAGTTCACAAGCCATTTTTGCACCACCATATATGAACTATCTTAGCTTCCCACCATCTACACATGCTAAGCCCCCACCCCAACCTCCAACATGAAATTATCCTAGGAGTTTCACAAGGAATTCAACATAAAATCCCTCTGCTAAAGTTGGTTACTCATGTTACCTCACTCCCTCATGCAAAGCCGCTAGTGATGAGGCCCATCCACCTCCCACACCCATCATTCACCTTCCACTTCCCACACCTATTATCCTTCTTCCATCTACCCCACTTATTGGTCCTCTTCCATCTCCTAAATCCCTTCCATCCATTGACTCCATCTAATTCCCATTCACGTCTCCTCCTCCTAGAACTATCCAAACCCCATCTGATGAGCCTCATGAGTCCATCCTTCTTCCCTCTATCACAATTGAAAAACCTCCCATCTTTCCATCCACTCCATCTAAAGATTTCATCCATACATCCCCCATGACGCCATCCACACCAATCCAATCATGTCAAGATCTTGTCCAAAAGCATGTTTAAATGTTTATCGACCTAAATTGAGATCCTACCCTCTCACTTCCTTCATTACATTATCTATTGTTATCACCCACTCCATCACATGATCCATTGACATCCACTCCTGCAAATCAAGATCCTACCACTCCACCTACTCCATCTCAAGACCCATTAGCATCCCCCCATCCTAGTCAAGACCACATCAATCTATCCCCTCCACTTTATGATATTTTATCTCCTTCAATCCAAACTATCCCACCACCACCATTCTATCCTCTTAGGAATAATGTATTCATACTAAGGATTACTTTTCCCATCATGAAATGTATTTAGATTGTCAACCTAGGGACGTATACTTGAAATGGGACATCACAGTTTGTGAACTAAGCCCCTCAAAGAGTCATACTACCTATGTTGTAGGAAGATAAAGTGCATGAAAGAAACCTATGCTATTGTTGCAGGAAAGTAAGTACACTTAACTACTTAATGAAATTACTGCTGAAAGCTTATAAAATTAACCTAAGCCTATTTTATAAACTCAAGGCATTCACTATGTCTATCTCTGCAAGTGTTGCAAGAACATTCACAGTAATAATGCTGTAGGAGTAAAACATTAACTTCTACTTGAAAGCACGGGAAATACAGAAAGAAATTCTACTCTATTCTAATCTACTCCACCTCCCAAGTGGGCCCCCTTGGTTGGCTTCGGCTAACTACTAACACATAATCTACTTCAAAATTACTCTTTCATTATATTCTCATAAACTGATTACATAGTAATGGAACAATACAAGAAAAATAGAAAGAGTAGCTATGCTATGCTAAACACAACAATCGTATATATTTTCACATTACACAACTAATCAATCCAATCCCTTTATATAAAGGATTGAGGCTTATTGAAAGCATGAAAGTAAGTTCTGACTAAGTCTCACCATAGAAGAAGGAAATATAACAACCCATGACAAAGTACAATAAAGTCTGGATAACTGATTCAACAGAATAATGAGCACTGAGGAAATATAGCAAAGTTGTTTCCTATATTTTCTGGGATGATGGCTCCTCCATATTAGCGGCATGATACTTGGTGGTATGATGGCTCTCTCTGTCGTAGCTAGAACTTCAATGTTTCTTCTTTAATGCAATCAATCCACTCTCCAATTTTTCCTTTTTCCTGGCAAGTTAGTAGCATGCGGATATGTATACAAGTCAACTAGTCAATTCTTACCCAAATATTAGAACACAGATTCAAGTATCTATATGAAGTACTGCAATATATATATATATAATGTTCAACAAAAGATGTCATATCTAACTACCAACAATCTTGGTGTTTCTAACTGTACTTATCACAAGTTCAAATAGTTATAGGTCCATGAATGTCTTGGAAATGTTTTAACAAAGCATAAAGATTATCATAAAATAGAGACAATAAATTGTCTCATCATCCACCATTTTCACTCCACCTAATAATGGACTTGCATCTTGTTCTCCAATTAAGAAGTATATATCCTAGCTTGGATCAAATGCTCAAGAAATGGAATTATCAAGGTAAACGCTTAGGCCCCCATGAAAAAGGTACCCTAGAGCCCATCCATGTGAAAAAACATCCACGATGTCAGGGTCTTGGTCATACCTCTCAAGCCACTTCATCCAAAAATGTTGGTACAACTAATAAAAAATTTAGGCATACTTTCGAACCCACCATCACATCTTCACATCGTTCCTCCAAAACATTTAAAGACATCCCCCCTACTCCATCATTGCAACCCAAGATAACCTATCACATTCCTCCTTCATCCTCTAAATTTATTTTGGGTTCCTATATCCAAAAATCTACCATCACATATCCTTCAAACACTAAATTCATTTTGGGTCCTTATGTCCCAAAATCTTATCCCCCATCTTATCTTACTCAATATTTCATCCACCGATCTCATACCCCTATCATCCATCATAAATATCCCATTACATACATTCCTAATCAAGATCAAGAAAGGCACATACCCACACATCGTACCCACTATACTACCCCCATTTTTTCCATCCATATCTCCTTCATCTCATACAACTTTCCATGTTCCTTCCAATGCTACTCACAAAAATTGGAATGCCAAATAAAAAATGCATAAAGTTAAAGATCCACAAAAACCTAAAGATTATCATGTCTACTCCAAATGACATGCTCAAGAAAATAAAAATCCAATCAAAAAATCCACTACATCACAAAGACCACAAATGTCCACCAATGCAAAAGAAAAAACTACGTGGATCCCAAAGCAAAAAGATGTAGTGCATCTAAAATAAAAATCCACAATGGCATCCAAAGCTACTAATCCACCAACTAATCATTCCTCTCCTCCATCTCCTAGATCTATTTTGGTTCCTTATGTCCCAAAACTACCTATCATAACTCCTCCATCATATCCACATGTACCATCCACTTCCCATTCACTCCTTCCACCCACCTCACAACATGTGCCAATGTTGGTCCTAACAACATCCCTCTCCAAGCTCATTTCCCATCATTCCCTCTAAACACTTCCTACCACCATATCCCTTACCCCACATATATCCCCCATCATAACCCTCTCATCCATTCTTTTTCATAAGTCACTCATCCCAAATAAGGTTGTACCAACATCTAGTGATCCCTCCAAATAGGCTTGTATTACCTTAATAATGAAATTGATGCTTGATTCATCCATCCATATCCTTCTTATTATTCCATCCATAAAATCCATCCAAAAAGTCTAAATTTCAAAACAAAAAAAAAAAAAAACCTTTCATCCAATGGTGAAAACTTGGCAAATGGGTGTCTTGGACAAGTACCATGATGAAAACCTGGCAAATGGCTTCATGCATAATCCCTCCATATAGTTTCTCTCCACACTTGGGAGCAATTTCTTCTAGCTACCTCTCCATCACATCCTCCATTTCATTAGACTACCATACCTATCATATCTTAGCCCTTTCACCTCCTTCATCCTCCTTTGGATATTGATAAAAAAATAAAGGCCACCATGTATACATGATTTTGGACACCTTTTGGCATCCATTTCCCCATCACAATTTACATCCACCTCCCCTATCCACCCATCATTTTATCTTTTATATCCCTCCCTCATTCACCCATCATCTTATCCTCCATCTACCTCCCTCGTCCACCCATTATCCTAGCTTCCATCTACCTCACTCATCCTCTTGTCTTCATATCTTTCATCCTATCGTACCCCTCCTAATGCCTCCTCATGTATGAACTATCCTAAGTGTGGATATTATTCTTTGGTGATGTATTCCTTGGAGACCCTATCACATCCATCTTTTCATCTCCTCATCCTTGTTCCATTTTCATCTTGTCATTCATTCTTTCATCTCCCAATCCTTATCTCCCTTCCATTCCTTCATCCTTCCATCTATAAATCCCTATCTATTGATGCATCTATCCTCAAGTCCCCACATTATCTCCTTTATATTTCCATCACTTGGTACTTCCCTTGTCATTGGTATCTATCTCTAGGATACCCCCATGCATCCAATGTCATTCATTCATATCTCAATGCTCCTAGCAATATGTCATCACATTCATGTTGGAATTGTTTCTTGACATGTGTTGGCATTGATGTCAACATATGTTTTAGAAGATTGAAAATATCTGATGTTGCAGTAAAAATGGTTAAGACATGAACATGTAGAATCATCATGGTTGTACAGGCTATGTATGACATGTCTAACTCTACGTGCTTAGATATATATTTCAAAAGGAGTTTAGAATTTAGATCTTATATCTAAGATTTCATGCAATAATTAAATTAGAGGAATAAGTTACAACAGTTTTGGTATAGATTGGTGACAGGATTAGAAACAAAGGTTTGTGGTAGAGTTAGTCTTTGAATTTTTGTGTTTACTTGGATGTGAGATGGATTCATGTTATGCGCGTTCAGGATATGATAGAAGACTCATTGAGGAATAATTTCCCTTAATCCTTGATCGTAGCACTCTTGGAGACATCAGTTGTAGTGTGTGACCTTGCGAGGTCTTATTTGGTGCTGACCTATGGGATGTGGCATGTTCTACACTGTACAAACATAATTTGTGGATTATGGAGTATGTTGGCCGACTGATGTTTGTCATTTAATTGTCCAAGATCCAGTGTGTATCTTGACAAGAGTTTAGGTAATCATTTTTATTAGGAAAGTCCAATTTGGTTTCGACCTAATAAATCATTTGCATCTTGTATAAAGGAGTGAAACAAGTGATGCGAAGAAGGTGTGGATGCGAGGACTACTGGATGTAGAGTAGGCATTGCGATTATTGTACTTCATTGGAACTATTTTAACAAAGGAGTTGCTATTAGTCAGTTCATTATCAGTTATCAATATATTTATATACTTACATTTGGACAGTGATTCCATAAGGTTGGTTTAACCTTCAAAATGTGGATTTAACCTTCACATTGGGCAAGTCTCTCCGAGTGAAGAAAATCTCATCTTATCAACTCCTAACAAGGTTGCTGACTCAAAGAAAATAGTTGGTCCTTTAACATGGACTTTGTACCAGTTGTATTTATCTGTTTCTAATAGGGAAAGGTCTTGTAACTGTGATACTTTATTACTAGTGCATTATATTGTGGGTTTCATCTCCACTGGGGTTTTTCCCTTAACATGGTTTCCTTGACAAAAATTCTTGGTGTTCTAATTTGTGTTACTTTTGAGGTTTCAGATTTGCATTTAATGTTTTGACCATGTGAAAAGATAAATTTTATATTAAGGGCATACAACTGATTTACCCCCCCCCCCCCCCCCCTCTCAGTAGTATCTAACAATTGGTATCAGAGCTCTTGGTCCTCAGAGAGAAAAATTGACCGCTTGAGGTGATCTGAAGATGGCTTACTACAGGAAGGACAGTCCTAAATTTGATGCTGAAAATTTTGACAGTTGGAATCTAACAAGATGAGGACACATTTGTTATGCCTAGGAATTGATTATTGGATGATTACAAAGAATAAGGAAAAGATTGTTGTAGAAAGTGATTTGCCTAAGGCTACTAATGATGAAAATAAGATATTTTCTTGTAATACAGTTGCAAGGAAAACTTTGATAAGCGCACTATCTGAAGAAGAATTTACAAAAGTTAAGGACCTTGATTCAACTCACAAAATTTGGGAAAGACTAGAAGCACTTTGTGAAGGAGATAAGTACATCAAGCAAGAAAAGTTACAAAACTAGAAGACAAAGATGGAAAATCTAAAAATGCGAGAAGATAAAAATGTCAGAGCTTATGTTTAGAGGGTCCTAGAAGTTGTTATAGAGATCAAAAATTTAGGAGGCACTTATATTGAAGAAGAGGTCATCGCAAAGATTATGAGATCTTTAACATAGATGCTTACAAAACCAAAGTACAGGAGATTGAGGAGATCATTCTATTGACTCATGGATTCAATAAAGAAATGTTGATAGCTAAGTTAACTACCTTTGAGGCTGCATAATTATAGGATTCAATACCTAAGATAAAAACTGCATTCAAGGCAACTGTTCATAATGATAAAAAGACCTCATCAAATCTTGCGAGCACTAGTAGAGTCAACAAATATCTTGAGCTTGGAGATTATGGATATGAACTAATGGAAATAGAGGAGGAAGATAGGAAGATGGATGAACTTGTTATGCATACAACTGATTCACCCCCCCCCCCCCCCACCACTCCTCCCTCTCATTTGTGTCTAACAATTGGTATTAGAGCTCTTGGTCCTCAGAGAGAAAAATTGACCACTTGAGGTGATCTAAAGATGGCTTACTATAGGAAGGACAGTCCTAAATTTGATGCAAAAAATTTTGACAGATGGAAGAACAAGATAAGGACACATTTGTTATGCCTAGGAATTGATTATTGGATGATTGCAAAGAATAAGGAAAATATTGTTGTAGAAAGTGATTTTCCTAAGGCTACTAATGATGAAAAGAAGATATTTTCTTGCAATATGGTTGTAAGGAAAGCTTTGATAAGTGCACTATCTAAAGAAGAATTTATAGAAGTTAAGGACCTTGATTCAGCTCACGAAATTTGGGAAAGAATAGAAGCACTTTATGAAGGAGATAAGTACACCAAGCAGGCAAAGTTACAAAACTAGAAGAAAAAGATGGAAAATCTAAAAATGCGAGAAGATAAAAATGTCAAAGCTTATGTTCAGAGGGTCCCAGAAGTTGTTACAGAGATCAAAAATTTAGGAGGCACTTATACTAAAGAAGAGGTCATCGCTAAGATTATGAGATCTTTGATATAGATGCTTACAAAACCAAAGTATAGGAGATTGAGGAGACCATTCTATTGACTCGGGGATTCAATAGAGAGATGTTGATAGCTAAGTTAACTACCTTTGAGGCTACATAATTATAGGATTTAGTACCTAAGACAACAACTGCATTCAAGGCAACTGGTCATAATGACAAAAATACCTCATCAAGCATTGCGAGCACTAGTAGAGTCAACAAATTTCTTGAGCTTGGAGATTATGGATATGAACTAATGGAAATAGAGGAGGAAGATAGGAATATGGATGAACTTTTTGCTTTGATCGCTTTAAAGGCATGGTATGCATGACTTGCTATCCTATCCTAAGATATGCCTTTATTCCTATCCTCGAGCTTGGTATGCATGACTTGAAAAGTATTTATTACATCTTGGTTTCAAGAAAGGTAGTGCAGATAGTAATTTATATTTGAGAACTAGCAAGGATGGAATCTTGATCATAGAAGATATTTGGGGGAAATGATGAAATGAACAATAAATTTGCTGAAGAAATGAAAGATGAATTTGAAATGTCTATGATTGGTGAAATGAAGTTCTTTCTTGGTTTGCAAATTACACAAAGTAAACATGGCATTTTAATTTCTCAAACCAAGTATCTCAAGGAGTTACTAAATTTTTTTGGCATAGAAGATTGTAAACCTGTTGGAACACCTATGATTATTGGGTGCAAGCTTACAGAAAATGATTAACCTCAAAGTGTCTATCAAACAAAATATAGATCAATAATTGAAGGACTACATTTTTTAATGCATACCAAACCATTTATTGCAAATGCACTTGGAATTATTGCAATGTTTCAAGAAGATCCAAAAGAGACTCACTATATTGCAGTAAAAAGAATATTTAGGTACTTGAAAGGTACATTAGAATTTGGGATGTGGTATGTTAAGTCATATGACTTTACCCTACATGCATACACTGATGCAGATTGGGTAGGATATCTTGATGTCAGTAAGAGCACCAGTGGTGGTGCATTCTTCCTTGGAAAGAGGTTAGTCTCTTGGATCTACTATTGAATCAAAGTATGTGGTTGCCACTTTAAACTATTCACAGGTTGTTTAGATGAAACAGATGTAGAAGGATATTGGAATAAGCTTTGAAGAACTAGTTGTGATTCATTTTGATAATAAAAGTACAATCAATATGTCAAAAAATCTTGTTATGCACTCAAAAACCAAACATATTTCAATCAAATATTTTATCTAAGAGAGAAAGTTGTAGAAAAGGAAGTCAGAGTTGAGTATGTTAGTGAAAAGGAGAAATTAGAAGATATATTCACTAAACCTTTTCCAAAAGATACCTTTGAGTATCTCAGAGGCATTCTTGGGGTTAAAACCCCTCCTTTCGAGAACTAGATGATGCAAGAATGCATCAATCTAGTAGCTATCAGAGTTGTATTCTTCATTGGACTTAATGCTTGGATACACTCCTCAGGGGGAGTAATCGCATGACATAACAAAACTTATCTAGGTGATTTGGCACCTATTTTTAGGCATGAAGATTTGAAAAAGCTACACCTTGTAGTGGTAGGATATTCAGAAGGAAAAGTAACCCTTTTTCATTGATGTCAAAGGGGGAGAAAGATAAGAAAAACCCTTACCATTTCAGGGGGGCTTTTGTAGAGGATATTAAGAAGGTTTTACAAAAAAAATGAAGGCTATTGTTGGGTTGATAGTTTTTCACATATGTTTCCATCAATGCCAAAAGGGGACATCATTGGAATTGTTTCTTGAAATTTGTTGTCTTTGATGTCAACATATGTTTCAAAAGATTGACAATATTTGATGTTGTAGTAAAAATGGTTAAGACAAGAATATGAAGAATCATCATGGTTGTATGGGCTATGTACAACATGTTTAACTTTGTGCACTTGGATGTATGTTTCAGAAGGAGTTTAGATATTATATATAAGATCACATGCAATAATTTAATCAAAGGAATAATTTACAATAATTTTGGTACAGACTAGTCCCAAGAACAGAAACAAAGGTTTGTAGCATAGTTAGTCTCTGAATTTTTGTGTTTACTTATGTGTGAGATGGATTCATGTTATGTGCATTCAAGATATGATAGAAGAATCATTGAGGAATAATTTCCCTTATTCCTTGATCGTCGCACTCTTGGTGATGTTAGTTGTAGTGTGTGACCTTGTGAGGTCTTATTTGGTGCTGACCTATGGGATGTGGCATGTTCTACCTTGTGCAAACATAATTTGTGGATTATGGAGTATGTTGGCCTAGTGATTTTTGTTATTTTCTTGTCCAAGATCCCATGTGTATCTTGACAAGAGTTTATGTAATCATTTTTATTAGGAAAGTCCAATTCGGTGCCAACCTAATAAATCATTTGTATCTTTTATAAAAGAGTGAAACAAGTGATGCAAAGAAGGTATGGATGCGAGAACTATTGGATGTAGAGAAGGCATTGTGATTATTGTACTTCATTAGAATTATTTTAGCAAAGGAGTTGTTGTTAGTCAGTCCATTATTAGTTATCAGTATATTTATATACTTACATTTGGATAGTGGTTTCAGAAGGTGGGTTTAACCTTCAGAAGGTGGATTTAACCTTCACATTGGGAAAGTTTCTTCGAGCGAATAAAATCTCATCTTATCAACTCCTAATAGGGTTTTTGACTCAAAGAAAAGAGTGTGTCCTTTAACACAGACTTTGTACTAGTTGTATTTATCTTCTCCTAAGAGGGAAAGGTCTTGTAACTGACATACTTTATTACTAGTGCATTATATTGTGGTTTTCATCCCCACTGGGGTTTTTCTCTTAATAGGGTTTCCTTAACAATAATTCTTGGTGTTTTGATCTGTGTTACTTTTGAACCTTTTCAGATTTAGATTTAATGTTTTGATGTGAAAAGATAAAAATTACATTAAGGACATAAAAATTATTCACCCCCCCTATCATTTGTATCTAACAATGCAAATCTTATTCATCTCCTCCAGCTATCCAAAATCAAACATTAATCAACCCATACAATCACATCCTTAGTATTTTTCCTAACCTCGATCACAATCCAATCATCATCATTAGGATGCATCCTTCCCAATCCTTGTATTTTTTCAAGATATATCATTCCCTCGTAACCCTATCCACCATTAATCCATCTTGACTTCATATCTTTCCCTAGGGAACATCATGCATATCTTTGCATCATCACCTTCATCCCCAATCCCTTGTACATAGTGTTAGTTGTGTCTCCACCTAGGCTCATTTGTACATATGTATCTTTAGGTATCATCATATTGTGTCAATTAGTCCTTATGTCATCATGACCTTTGTCCCTATCTAGCTAGCACTTTAGCAATCACCCCCTGGTCCCTTTGAGGTTCAAGTGTCTAGCGTGTCTCTTGTCATAGGAATCTTAGTTTAGAAATCCATCATCGGTATTTGTAGGATGTATCCTTCCTCATATTAGACCAATTAGATCAATCATCATCCATCATCATTCCTATGGAAAAAGGTGTGTGAGATACTTGTTATTTCTTTGGTAATTTTGGATGTTTGTTTATCTTTTATCTTAAGCTTCCTTGTTTCACCTCCTTATGGTCACCATGATCCCTTATATCATGGTTTGTTGTGAATAGTGAAACTAGGTGCAAGGTCTTGATATTTTTCTTTATGCGTTTGTGTGTATTTAGATACGACCCTTGCATTTCCAACATCTGATCCCCATGGTCACATGGTGCACTTGGGGCATGTCTCTTTCTTTTTTTTTTCTAGCATCGCATCCACCTTAGTCCTTCATGGCTTTGTGTGATGTTGGTTCAATCCTTACATGTTTGTTGAGTCAGTCTCATGCAATGTCTATGACACAGCCTTGAGTTCCTAGTAGCCTTGGTAGGTATTGGATATTGCTAAATCAAAATAATTGCTCACCACATGACATCTCCCATTTGGGAGGTTCCAACTCAAGCTTCTTAACTCTCCATTCACTCATCATTCACTCATCCTCCATGCATCCTCTCATCCATTTTGAGAGTACACATGTGTTCTCTTCAACCAACTTGTCCTCTCAAGGGGTCATCATCATCCTCATCTCCCATAATCCTTCCTCTTAGTTACTCTTCTGATTGACTGGGGCACCTTTTCTAATTCAACCATTTTATTTTTAGCTCTATATCTTATTTTTCCTCAAAATGATGCTACTATGTAACATCATGACACCTAAATTTGATTAACAATTTTAATTAAATTTAGTCACCTTACTCGCATTATTGATTAAAAAATCATGCATTATTTAATTGATTAATGTTATCCTTCTAAGTAAGTTAATTTAATTAATTAGCTACACTCCAATTAATCTAATGATAACCAATAACCATTTAATTAATTAAATCCCTTTCCTCTATTGATTTAAATAAATACCTTTATATATTTAAATTAATTCATAAATCCCTTTCCTCCCACTTGGAATTAAATAATATATTTAATTCAATTTGAGTACATGGCTCCTAAGTTTAACCCTCATCTAACCAAATCTCCAACCACCTAACTAGGAGTTCTAACACAACCCAACTCATTCACACATACTAACCTCTCTTAAATAGTTAATTAACCTTGATTAACTAACTATCCCCTCCACTTATTCTCTCTCCTCCCATCACATCCTCATAATTATCCCAATTGCCCACTAATTAATTTCAATCTCCCACCTAATTATCCCTTTACACCTTTGTCCCCTCCAAGGAATATTTAATTCATTCTTCTCATTCTCCAAATTCCCTCCAACTTCCCAAAATGGTCACAATCATCAAGGTTTGACCTTTGGGGATTTGAGACAAGATTTTCCTTTATTACATATCTTCCCAACCCCCGTGTCCTCTCAACCTCTCTCCTTGTGACACTTGTCACAAGGCTATGAGTTTGAAGAAGAATCATTCATGTACTCTCCTTCAAATGCATTTTGGCCATTCACAAACTTTCAATCTTGGCCATTCATTTCTACCCCCTCAAGCCTATAAATTGAACCTTCTACCCTTCACAAATCAACCATGATTTGAAGAAAAGTTATCGTGTCCCTTTGAGATTCAAGAGCAAGACTCATATCCACATAATGCCAAAATATCTACTCATCATTTGAAGCTTGAGCATCATCCTTTGAGCACACATCCATTAGCTTGGACAAATCCAAACTACAATTGGGGCTTCTTGGGTTTGTGAAGGTTTGCATTCTCTTTTGGGTTATTTCCTTTCATTTGTAGGTATAATCATAAGTGTTGTTAATGGTTTGTTTGTTGAATTCTTACTTATCTTTGTGTTCCTAACTCACATTTCATTTCATACAATAGGTAAATCAAATTAATACTAATTATAAATAACATATATGTTTTTATAAATAAACAACATATATATGTATGTATGTAAATATGTATGTATGTATACACATCAATTGAAAATGTTGGCCTTTCCAAATGGATTAATAATTAGATATAATTCCCATATTCATAGATTGGACATCTTTACTAAGAAACTATCTCTCCTATGGCGAGGTTCATTTAATATGTCAACCCAAGGGCACAAGATTTAAATGGTTCTGCATAATATATGCACCAAGTTTCCATTGTAGCCATGCTACCTATTTCTTGGAAAGGAAAGCCAAAGGAAAGTAAGTACTTGGAAGTAAACCTACCTAAATCCTATCTACCAAAGTATAACTAATCATGAAAACTAAGTTCAATTTTACTAGGCAAGAACTACTTTGTCCGCTTTAGTTGCAGTAATAGACACATGAACTATTTCTATGTGGTTGTAGGAACACACAAAGGACTGAACAGTAACTATGAAAATAGTAAAAATTCAAAGTATCGCTCACCAAGTGGGCCCCCTTGGGTGAGTGAATTCAAGTTCTTTTAACACATTGTATACTTGGAATAACCATTGACTTATTCATATAACAAAACTTGATTACACATAGTATCTTGAAACTGAAAACTATATTTCTAAAAATAATTACATCACTATCAACCTGGTGATGATTGATTCCTTCTTAACTTCTTTACTCCTGAAGAGAAACTTATTTATACTAAAACTTATAACTAACTAACTTAACTTACTGACCACTTACAACAAAATAAGGTGATACAGTTATTACATTAAAGCATAAATGAGAAACATTCTCAACAAGGAAGAAACAGTCTTCCTCACATATGTGGGAGAGAATATAAGACTACTTCCTTTATTTTTTGTTCATTAAAACGTCACTAACTAATCCAACCAATAAGTAGGTGAATCATTTGGGTCTTCAATGTTGTCCTTACTTCTCTCTCTCTATGTTGAATGACTTGATCCAAGAACTTGATGAGATCCATAGAATTTTTGTTTGACCATTCCTCCTTTGTGACCTATTCCTGCAATGAGGGATTAGGAGAACAAAAAATGTAGATACATTCATTTCCACTTTTTAATCATTCATTAAATTTCAGATCTCATAAATATGCATACATCATATGGCTACAAGAAAATAAACTACTTGGTTGTAGGAACCCATTATGCTTCAATCAGTCACAAAGGAATAATATAAAGATAACTATGGTTCAAAACATCAAGTATTATTCTAAAATCAGATATAATTCCATCGCTACATGAACATAAAATACTATTAATATTGTTCAAAGTCTTAGAGCTATAATAGTAAAAGAGTCTTAAAACACCTTAAAACTTATAACAGTTTTTTAAAAAAATCAGCAGAAACATAAATAAACTTGGCCATTATTTTGGCACATCATTCTTCCCGACTTAAGGTCTTGTTGGTCCTCCAATAATTGCAAATTTTCTAATCTTGGCACTCATTCTGTAGTCTATGGTTGAATTTTTTCCTGCTGCTCCTTTTTCTTAGTTCGAGTTGTATCCCTTGCTCTCCGTCAACCTTTACCACCTAATTACTTCTTCATCCATGCCATACTCATTACCATTGTCAACCATGATCAAGAGTGGACAAATTAAAAGTGGAGATTGGAACTTTAGAGGAAGCCAATTTTCTTTCCTTATCCGGCCCATATCAATGGACCATGGTTCACTTTGTGCTACAACTACATAGTTTTGTGAGGAATGTGCCTCAACCCATTTTAAACTCTCAAACAAATTTTTCCATCACTAAATAATGGATCCAAGGACTAAATATCCTTCATGTCTAGCCATTTTATCATACTCTTGGAATGCATCTTCCCTTAAACCCTAGATTATTTCCTTGTGCTTGTTTTTTTGTGAAAAACCTTAGCTAGTCATAGTAGAGTTCCTTGGCCTCCTAACACTCAGCTCTTACAACTAATGGAGCATCTACCTCTTCCATCCTATAAGGTCTAGCTTGAAGTTCCTTGTAGTGTCATTTTGTATCCATGACATAAATTTTTGTAATTGGATGTCTCTTATGTGAGAAAATGGGTTCTAATTAGTATCATGAGGATAGAAAAATTGTGCAAATACAATTCACACAACAAATTATTAATGGTTGTAGAAGATTTTTTATACATATCATGGAATTCTTGAGATGTTTCCATAGATGGTCTTGTAGACACATAAAAATGGACAAGTGCTTTTAAATTGAAAAAATCAATAAAATGGCTCAAAATCATCAAAATGCATTAAAAGGGATCAAATCAATTAAAAATGGACAAAATCAATTAAAGCAAAGGAAAAATCAAATAATGATGTTAAATAATTAAATCAAAGCTTAAAGGGGTGAAAAACACTACATAATTAATTTTAATCAATTAATTGTATAGTTGTTTAAATCAAAAATCAAAATGAACCTATTACCCTTACATGGCTAAATTTAATTAATTAATTGAATTTAATAATTCTTAATTTCTTTCAACAAAGTTGAGCAACCAATAAGAATTGAAGACAAAAAGACATAATCACTCAAAAAGGATTAATCTCAATCACTCATTTGAAAGTTTCAATCTCATCCACTCAATCTTGTCCTTTTGTCCAGAGCTTTGAGACAAACCTTTAAATTGTCCCCCCATTTATGAACAAAGAAAAGTATTTGACTCAACCTAAGGTAAATCATTATTACTTCACTCCACCCCCTATCCTTGGAACTTTACTATAAATATGAAGCATTTTGAGAGCAATTGAGATCTTAGAAATTCATTTGCAAAGCATTGTTACTATAGGCAATTGAGAGCATTCTAAGAGCATTTTAGAGTAATTTGCATTATAATCTTGTCAATTTGAGCTAGAACTATCATTGTAGAAGCATAACAACATACACTCTTGTTTTAGAAGTGTCACTAGTGGAGATTTGAGCTGAGAGCTTCACTTACCACCTCTTTCTAGAGAGTCATGAGACGCTATAGATCTTAGTTTCAATTTTAATTAGATTTGCATTGTATTTACTTTCAATTGTTTCTATTAGATCTTAATTTCATGAAGGTGATTAACATCATCACACAAATGGCACCCACCGTGGGGCCCTAGGCCTCATTTTATCATTTTCATCATAATTTGCATGCTTGTATTTTCTATTTTCTGTGAATATTTTGCAGGAAACTGGTGAAGTCACGCTTACGGGAGATCTGTTCATGCTTGTAGTCATTTTACTGCTGCTTACAATCTCTGTCCTCATGCCTGTTATTTGAAGATTCACGCCTGGCATGCAAATTCTATGTGGTTTTGAGAACTTTGTAGCCACCTACAAATCATCCACTCACGCTTGTGAGATAAATGCATTCAGCCTTTGGTGCTTAAAGTCATGCCTATGACTCAGGAAGTATCGCTTTAATGAAATCTGTTATCGCTTACCTTTACGCTTTGCTTCACCATTTTAAATAACAGTCACACTTATCATTTTTCAATTCACACTTCCTGTTATTAAACTATTGCTTAGCATAAATCATTTTCCGCACACTTAAGTTCTGTTCACACTTTGGGATAAATTGTTCACGCCTGTGTCACTGCAAAGTGTTGTTGGTTATCAATAAAGTTAAGCCTGCTAATAATTTGTTCACGCTTATTAGCTGGATAATGTTTCCTGCTACCTGTTGTCTGTATTTACTATTAAGTTGATCAAATCATTTGTCTAACTCCCTGTTTATATGATTTAATAGTAAATGAGCAACCACAGGAAAGTACAAAAGCTGGAAAGCAGATTTAACCAAGAAGGAAAGGCTCTAGCAAAGAAGATCAAGAAGGAGAACTTTGAGCACATTAAGGCTATTCTTGAGACTACACAAGAGGAGGACAATCAGGTATTTCAGCATTACCTTGCAATTGTTCAAGCATATAAATCAAAGTTTGTCTCTCTAAATTGGATTTTTAGTCCTTAGATCAAGTTTTCTTTGGAAATTTGCAAATAAGCTCTATAAAATTCATACATAAGTGTTGCTCCTTCAATTTTCAATTTTGGTTTCCCCTCATAGTGTTTGTTAGTGTTGACTAACTTTTTGGTGGACAAGCACATTTGGAGGAGGCTATTGCCAAGGTGAGTTGAAAAACAATGACAAGACCTCTCAAAAATGCCCCTAGCTTAGGCTAGCTACAAAGGAAAGGTATTCTTCTATTCAATCTTGCACTTGATTAAATTGTGGCATTACTTTTGAACATAGCTTAATTAAAACAAGAAATGAACCAAACACTTCAATTTTAAGAATCTCCTTGTTAAGAGATTGGGAAAGAACAAACTGGTGTTTGAGTGTTTAGAACAAAGAAAGACAATAGGGATATGCTCTTCACTTTTTAAGTGAATCAAACTCCCAAACTTGTCATCCTAAGTTCACTTCTTGCTTTCAATATACATGCTAGTTAAAATAGAGATTTAGTGGGCTCGCCTCCTAAGTTGTGCCTTAACAAGGCCGGTGAGAGGGACAGCCCAAAGTGGGATACACTTTCTTTTATCGTGAGAATCTGACCCACTATAAAACAAAATTCATGCATCCTTAATGGGGTGTGTGATAAACAAATCTTAAATTTTTTGAATTTCCTCTAGTAGTCTTCATGGATTGCACAAAATCGTACCTTGGTGCGTGTGGGAAACCCCTTAACATACTTGGGGGATGAAAATTTAAGATCTATTTGAACAAAATCCACAATAAATCTTGGATAAAGTAGCAAGCCTACCTTTTAGAGCCATGTTAAGAGCCAAAATTTGACTTTAGGTAAGCTGCTTGGAATTCCTTCTTGTGTTATACTTGTGGAAACAATAAAAAATATACACATTAGATTGCTTTAGGGACATTGATGTGTGCGTTGCATTTGTTTTTTATTTTCAAACAAGAAAATTTCAAAGGACCTGATCTTAAACGTTTAAAAAAATTCAAAATCTTACAATCTGGTTAGAGAAGTGTTGCCTATGCACAAATTAATCCCACCTATCAGAGGTTCAGGCATGCTTGTGACTTTTATAAAAATGCATATCAATAGGTAAGTCATGCCTAGAACATATTGAATCACACCTGGTAAAAACTAGAAAATTGCCTATCAATAGGAAAGTGTCGTCTGCATCCCTGCAGAGTGTCGCCTAACAATATACCAGTTCATGTGTATGCAAAATTCAGTTACGCCTACAACCAGTTCAGTGACTCCCAGAAATCTAAAAGGGCAAATTGAGAGTACTTGCAGGGAGGGTCAAAAAATTTTGATTATATATTTGAGTACACTTTTCTGTGTTCTTACTATTCCAACCTTTAGTCCAGTCAAAAATCTTGTTCTACACCATTTTTGCAAATTTTACAAAGGATTTGGCCAAGGGCCCAATTGATTCTTGTTTTCCAAGTGGTTTGTTCATGCCTACTTTTACTAGATCCTACTACATTAAGAAAACTCTGCAAGCGGACGGAACTTACTTAAGACAAGAACTCGCTTACCCAGGAGACGAGTCTACCACCCTAAGAATACCCAAAAAATCACCCGAACAAGAAGGGGAAGACAACATGATGTATTATGGTAGTTTGGGTAACAAAAGAAATAGTGGCATTGACCCTAATAATCAAGGTGATGCCAATAATGGGGGCATTGACATAAATAACCAAGGCAATACCAATAGTGGGGGGGTGGATCAAAATACTCAAGGAATTGACACCACCCACCAAAGAACTAACACCGAACCAATGGCTGATGATGCCACCGATGATAAGGTTGATGAAGTTGTTCAATGCCCCTATTTCTTAAGACTCATGGAAAAGGCAATGGCAAGGGATAAAGAGAAGTATTTCATGGACCTAGCCTGAGCAGGTCTCAAACTTCCATGAGATTATGATGTAAATAAACTAAAACCACCCGAAGTTGAAGAAAGTGCCATAGACATTATGAACAAATAGTTTAAGATATTTCAAATGCAACTAGATACAATCAAGCAGAGCAGGGCTCCTAAACCCTTTTCCATCGAAGCATTGTGCCCATTCTCGTTTGATAAAAGTTTGATAATGGCACCATTTCTGATTCATGTAGTGTTTCCCAAATATGATAAGTATGAGGGAATGTCAGATCCACAAGATCACTTGCATGAGTTTTGTGCATTGAGCTTAGAGTTCATGCATGATACAACCTATTTAATGAGACTATTCCCAAGAAGCTTAGGAGGGATGGCTATGGAGTGGTTTTCTAAGTTACCCTCCAACATAAAGACCTTTGAAGAATTAGCTTCAAAATTCATGGCCCATTACTCATATAACATCAAGCATGAGGTCACGATGATCACATTATGCAACACTAAACAAAAAGATGGAGAGGCATTCCTTACTTTCTTACAAAGCTGGAGGACAGTATTTGCAAGGTATCTTAGGAGTGTGCCTGAGAAGGAAAAAATGGATATATTCATTAATAGTTTGAGCACCGAGATGAACTACCGACTGAGAATGCAATGTCCCAAGACATTTCAAGACCTCATAGAAAATGGAGTAACAACAGAAGAAGTGTTGGTTAAGAGTGGAGAACTGAAATTATACAAAGATAACAAGAACAACTCTAACAACAACAACTCCAACAATGGCACCAATCAAAATAAGAATTGGTTCAATAGCAATAATCGGTACAAAAACAATAATAAGGGAATAGTCAATGATGGATTTTTTGACTCTAGCAACTTGAAGGTGACTCCATTTTCTCTTACAAGAACACCTAACCAGGTGAATAATACCAACCAAACCTCCAATGCACCTTCCAACAACAACAATGCTAATAATGGAAACCAAGGAAATAATTCAAGGAGTAATAAATTTGATAAATATTTGGTGCCAACTCCTCAAAGGAACTTCACACCCTTGGGTGAACCCCTTGAAAAGGCACTAAAGACCCTCATGGCTAATAATATCATTACTCTACCCAGTATTCAGCCTTATGAGCCACACAACAAGCCTAGTTGGTGGAGTGCCAATAGCCATTGTGAGTACCATAGGATTCGAGGGCACACAACAAATGAATGCCTGCAGCTAAAGAATATAGTGCAAGATTTAATTGATAATGGCATGATCACCATTGATGGACCTCAAAGAAATGAAGACCATACAATGTTCAAACAACCCTTCTACAAACATGAAAAAGGGTAGTCATCTAATGGCAAGAAACAAAGCAGCAATAACATCAACTTTGTGCCACCTTATGATAATATTGTGAATGCTATAATAATCAAGGAACAACCCCAAAAAGAGACATCAAATGTTATTACAAGAGGGAAAACTTCGAGGGTTACCCTGCAAGGGATTGCTCCTAAAGTTATTAGCACTCTGTAGTCCAACATTGTGATCAAACAATCTTCTACAGCAGCAAAGCCTTATAGCTTGGTAGATCAGTTGCAAAGAACTCCAACACAAATCTCTATCTTGGAGCTATTGAAGCTATCCCCTAACCATAAATAAATTTTAGAGTAGGCTCTAGTAGAGATGAATGTTCCTACTAACTTAGAAGAGGGGAAGTTCCAAAACATGGTAGGTCATCTCATAGCACCTCATTGCTTGTCATTCTTCAACCAAGATGACATGTCTATTACTCATCCTCAAAACCTACTGTGTGCTATAAATGTGTCACACTTCTATGGATCATTACATGCAAGGAAACTCAAGAATGAGCCCTCACAAATCGATCCATAGCTCCCTAGGCATGGAGTGCAAGGGCTTTTAAGAATGCTCTTAGCTAGAGCTATTTAGCCTATAACCTTGCTAGTAAACCATGCGATGGGAGATTCAATGAAGACAAGGGAAAGAATGCCAATATCCTCAAGAATCAAAAATGAAAATGCAATGTAATGCTATACTAGAAATGGAAATGCAAGCTAAGCTATGAAAGGAAATATGCAAGTGTTACAACCCAAGCTAATTAATCTATGTGAGCTAATCTAGAGCATAGAAATGAAGCTAATCTAAGAAAGCATAAATATGAAGCTCAGCTAAGAATGCAAGAATGAGATGTAGAATGCAAGAATGAGATGTAGATGCTAAGAATGCTCCAAATCTTCAAAAGCTCCAAAGTGACCTAGAAATCCTGCAGCATAAAGTTAGCATAAAAAGTTGGGGATCTAGAATGAAGAAGAGAGCTCTCCTTTTAAAAGAAATGAGAAGGAATGGACCATGGAGATTAAGAGACAAAAGATTTAATCAATGGTGGAGCTTAAAAGAGGAGCAATCCATGTGCACAAGTATTCTCCAATGAGAAAATAGGAGTTGACTTTTGTGTCCATATGAAACAAAAAGTGCTTTTTCCCTTTTTATAAAATAAGAATAATGCTTTATTTGTGCAACTTAGGATAAGAGGAAAAGTGGGGGCTTTTTATTTATTAAAAGGGGAGGAAATATTCCTTTTAAATAAATAAAGACTTAGGATAAGATGGTTAGCCCATAGAAAATAATCAAATAAATGATAGAGCTAGGATTTGATCAAGAACGAGCAATTGATGATTTAGCAAAAGGGGCTAATAGTCTAGGTGACCATTTTTAGGTGTATACATTTGCCCCTCTTTGACTAATGTGTGATTGATCTGGGAACACATGTAGTCAAAGAATGAAGTTGAAATGTGAGATCGATTTGGGATCACAAAGCAACTCAGATTAGCCTAGAAAGCAAAAGATAGCCAAGAAGGCAAGCAATAGCATTCTGACTCCAAAGAATGAAGTGCAGAAAAATAGCAAATCCAGCATGGTCAGCTTGGTAGTGATAGTACTGAACACTTAGGAAAGAGATAGCCAGTAAGATATGATGTGTCTGCCCCCTCGGGATTGAAAGTGAAATCCAAGTAGTGGGAAAGTAGAAGCAAGAGAGACATGATCAAATCAATAGAAATCATAATCAAAGAAAGAGAATAGAATAACCATCAAGCAGTGAAGATATGCCCCACACATGGGACACGGGGCACAAACCTATTGGTCCCTCAACCCGTAAACACCACAAAGAGGGGATTGGAACTTGGGATGGGAAAGTGAATGAAAGACTAGAAGTTTGAAAGAGATGGAGATGAAGAGGTGAAGAATACCCCAGCGAAGATTGAAGGATCAAGCCTCAATAGGTTAGCCAACTATGTGAAAGAAGGAGAAAGGCGACAGGAATAATCAAGGGGAACTCAGATTTCGGTTTCGATCCTGAAATGAAAGGAAAATGATGTGATATGAAAGACAAGAAGTGAAAGACATGATTAGGAAGAAGCAAAAAGTGAGTGTAGTTGATTAACAAGTCCATGAAAGATAAAGGAGAGCTCTCTCCATATGCAAGATGCAAAACTAACTAACATGAACTTAAGAATGCAAGCTACATGAAAAGTGGTTTACTTGCAAGGTCACAAAGCCAATAGACATCTAATATTCATCATTGAGCATTATTGGTAGCGTCGCAAGATCATACAATACACACTAGCATAACTATGTGGATATGAATATGATCTTTATCAGATAGAAATGTGGAAATCCCACCTAGGCATCAAAGACATGTAGGTCAAGATGACTAGTGCAGTGAGATTACCTAAGTTTGATATAGCAAGATTATGCTTGCATCGAGACACAAGAAAGTCAAGATGACTATAAGCATGCACTTGCGAAACAGTCAAGGATAATACCTTGTAGATCCCAATGTCAAGTGGAACAAGCATAAATGCTAATGACAAGTAGGACCAACAAAATATATCCACAAGCAGAAAAAGCAATAAAACATGTTCTCATTCCCTTAGTCTTCTAGCTATGCATCATCAAAAACAATCATAGGGGGAGAACACTCAACAAAGAAATCATCATAGACAACACACAAAGAAAATAAAGCCAAGCAAGTCTCAGCAAGTCAAGTGCGTGTGTGTAGGTCATAGAGTCAAACTTTGAGTATCGCATCTGTCAGTGAGAAATATCGCATCATCTAGACTGCGGGTAGGACATCTAATAAGTGTTGAGAAACACTCGACGCTAGGGTAGTGTTGAAAAACACAGTTGGGGTGGTGTTGAAAAACACAGTTGGGGTGGTGTTGAAAAACACCATTTGTGAGGTGCCTAAGAAACCCAAATGCACAAAGAGACCCAAGATAAGCTTAAAACAATGTATGCCCCCTAGACTAAGACAAGAGTCAATTCCAGGCTAGGAGAGGCAAAGCGAGAAGTGGAGCGAATGAGCACCACGAAAAACTGATAGACATAGGTGCAGAGGGTCTCAAGCAGCGCCTGTTTCTAGGTTTTCACCACTTGATAGATTTATTGCAAATTTTTCAGGACTTTTTATAAAAAAAAATTTATAATTTTGCTACCAAGGCGCCTGTTTCCAGGTTTTCACCAAGGCACTTTTTCAATTTTTTTGATTTTTTGAATTTTTTGATTTTTTTTTTTTTTTTTAAATTTTTTTATTGTTTTGGATTTTTCAGCATCATATATGAATTTTTTTGGAGTTTTTTCAGGATCATAAAGTATGTACAAAGAATGCCCCAGACAGAAACGGGCATCAAGAATTTGCTTCTTCTGATGTAGAGAACTGATAGGCCCCAGGCCCAAATGCTGCAACTGTGATGATAGGAGGTCTCAACCAGTTCAACCAATAATAACCAGCCCTAAGCAATGTCTGAGCTAGTGGAGGATCATTAGAATGTGATCCACATATGCCATTGTGGATTTCAACTAGCACTTTTTCTGACTCCTCTATTTCTAGACACTTAAGGAGAGTTCCATCTAGACCTTTCCTATACAAGTCACTAGAGACAAAGGCAAAGGGATGGCAGAAGGAATGGCATGGTGGATTTGCAAGAGGAATATGAGGTGGAAGATATGAAAAGATGGTAGGATTATAAGATTTTTGAGTAGGATAGCGTAATTTGTCCACCAGGAACTTGAAGTGAAATTTATGCTTTTTCATTTGTAAGATGGATGTTGAAGTAAGCAAGGCATTAGCAACTTTGTTCTCAGCTCTAGGAATGAGCTGAAGTGTAACAGATATGAGATCATGCTTGAAGAATTTCATCACTTTTTTGTAGAGAATCAACTTGTCATCTTTTATTTGATAATTAGTATTTTTGAGCAGATTTTTATTTTTACTTTTCTTAGGGGATACCGCCACAATGTGGTTTTCGCCATCTGACCATTGCTCTTTTCTTTTGACTTGATGACTTTGATACTTGATTGTTGATTCAATCTTTTTAGTTGCTAGTTCGCTAGTGGAAGAAGTAACAGGTGTTGATGCGAGATGAAATGAAGTGATTGGTTCAATAGCATTTATGTGAGGGATATCATCTCTGGTGACAAGAGGGGTTGAGCCTATAGGGTAGGCTCCAAAAGTAGCTAGATCTAGATTCATCATAGAAGGACCAACGTAGTCCACTAAGGCAATACGGGGAACAAACTCATCAGACCCTGCACGAGACTCATCAACTACGTCAGGTGGGTTACGAGAGGTATGAACTACATCAACATCCATATCTGTCATGGAAGAACCTTCTGGAAGAGGCTTAAGATGCCGAGAAGTAGAGATACTCATGTCGTTATGTGATATATCACCTCTTTGTAGTAACCATGCAATGTTGCAATGTTGTCTATCATAGTGCAATGATTCTTTAGGCACATAGGTTCTAGACATAGAGGCCTCAGCCATAGCATCAGTAGATATACACTCTTCTCCCCAAAGAAGTGAGGTAGAAGGAAGATCATCTCCCATTTGAACCATAGTGTGCAGTGGTGACTCATCTATATCTGTGTCTGAATTACTAAGCATGGGGGTACTTCTAGAATCCTCTCTATAGATCCACTCTTGAACAACTTGTTCTTCTCTTTCTGCTTCTAAAGGAATATATGGATGAAGGAACAAAAGTATCAAAGATCATCATAGTAGAAGTGGAAGGCTTCATCTGATCAGAAGGTCTCCCATATGACCTAGGAGAAACAGGTATAGAAGCAAAGGAATCCAGCATATATTCACCCATACCAAGGCTCATCATCTTAAGTGTTTTCTCAGCAGCAACTAGGGATGTACTAGGATCAACAGAAGGTTCATTGTGAGGAACAAATTTTTCAGTAGCAGCAAGAGCATTAATAGCAATAGTATGGTCTCCAGGAATCACAAATTCAGTGCCATTGTATGGAAATTTGACGCATTGATGATAAGTGGAAGGAACAGCCTACATGTCATGGATCCAAGGATGACCCAAAAGAATGTTATATGTGAGTGGGATGTCCAATACTTGGAAGCTAATATCTTTCTTGACAGGGCCCACTTGAACAGGCAATGTGACAAGACCTTTGGAAGATCTTTCCACTTCATCGTAAGCTTTTATAGTAATCTTCTTCTTAGAATCCACAGCAAATTTTGACAAACCCAATTGTTGTATGACATTGAAAGAAATAATATTTAACCCTGCACCATTGTCTATCAGGACTCGGTAGACTCGAGTATTGTAGACTATAACTTCAATGTGTAAAGCTAGATTATGTGGGTGAGCAATAGATATGTCATCTTCTACAGAAAAGGAGAGAGATAGCGGAGATGAAATGTGGTTGACCATAGCCTGAAATTGATCTGGATCAATGTCATTGGGAACACGTGTTGTACGTAGAGCCTCATCAAGAATCTCTCTATGTGAAGGGGATAACCGAAGCAACTCAAGGATAGATATCTGTGCTGGTGTCTTTTGCAAATGTTGGACAAGATCATAGCTAAGGGTGGCTGAAGGAACCACTTGTTTGGAAGGCAAAGCTTGCTTGGGATCTTGCACTGTTTTAAGGACAATCTTGGCTTGCCCCCTAGTAACAACATTCAATGTCTCACTTTGGGAAGATGAACTACCACATGTTTGCAAGACCAACTTTTGCTTACCATGATTGGCTTTATTATCCTCTTGAGACCTCATCATTAAAACACTCTCAACGGGCTCTACCATGTTGATCACAGGCATATTAGAAGGATATGTGTAATTGATCTTTGCATCATGATTCTTCTTATTTGCTTGAGAAGTTTCCCCCTTATCATGCTTAGGTAGAGGATCTTTGAAAGCTGTGTGATCAAAATTTTTAGTTAAGCCATCAGTGGAGATTGTGCCATTCTCAATAAGATCCTGAATATCATCCTTAAGCTTAAAACAATTGTCTGTCAGATGTCCCTTATTTCTATGATAATGGCAGTAATGATCCTCTCTCCACCAATTCGGCTTATTTATTGGATCCCAGTTATCAGGTTTATTAGGAAGTGTAAGATATCCATTGTCAACCAAAGTCTTAAGGATCACATCGTAAGGTTTTGCCAACTTGGTATAGATTCTCTTTCAAAATGACTTCTTAGGCTTATCTGCATATTGAGGTTTAGGAGCACCATGAGCGTTGGTAGCTTCTTGTTGTTTTTTTGCATAGATAGTGTTAGAGAGATTGAAAGCCGGCTTTTTAGCTTTAGGGGCATCTACAACCCCATCATTGACAACATACTTGTTTTTATTCCAAGGTTTGTTCTTGTCTTTGCCATTTCCTTTAGCATCTTTATTAATAACAATATCCCCTTTTCTTATAGCTACATCCTCAATCCAATACGCACTTTCAACCATGTCATTGAAAGAGGAGAACAGTTGTTTCCTTAGATCATAATACAACTCAGGCACAAGAGTGTTGACAAAAATATCAATCTTTTCCCTTTCGGGTAGATGACAAGGATATCGAGAATACAATGACCTCCAACATTGCAAATAAGTAGCAAATAATTCTCCTTGGTTTTGTCTCAAAGCACCAAGATCTATCATGGTGATAGGTTGTTGGATATTGTATGAATAGTGTTGTGTGAAGTGCATAGCCAACTCATCAAAAGTCTTCAAAGGAGGTGTCAACTTTGCAAACCATTCTAAAGCTTTTCCTCTTAAGCTTCGAGGGAATAATCGTAGAAGAAATGTGTCTTCATGAGGAAAGTCCATACTAAGAGCATAAAAGTGACGCACATAGTCATGGGGATCTCCATTTCCATCATACTTGTCATATTTGGGAACCTCAACATCCCTAGGAAACGGGACCATGTATAGACTTTTATCAAAAGGAAGAGCACAAATTGATTCTACAAAAGAGACCTTTGGAGGTTTTCTTTCTAATGCCATTTGGGTAAGGCGTTGATTTGTCCGACGCAGTTCTTCCTGAAGGACTTCCAATTTAGTTGGTACTCTTTGTTGGACAATTTTTCTGACATCATAGCTAGGAGGAATCTTGTATCCTCTAGAAGTCATATATTGAAAATATTGATCGCCATTACACTCTAAAAGCTTATGCATCATTCGTTGGGAGACCACATCTTGTTCAAATCTCATAAGATCCTCACTAGAAATCTCATCATTAGCCTTTGCCTCATGTTGAGAGGGAGGAGGTCTAGGAGGTGAGGAAGGCATACCAAAAGTAGGTCTTGGAGGAGATCTTGGTGGCGTGTTGTTGCCATTGTTGCCATTAAAAAGAGGTCTATGCTCATAGTTACTAGTCTCGGGTTGCTCATAAGACATTCCTCTATAAGCCATGCGCCTAGTAGCATCCATCCTTTGTTGATTGTGTTCTTTGTCTAAGCGCGCTTGGTTATCCTTATGCTCAAAGTGTTCTTGCAAGCGTTGGAATTTTTCTTGTTCATTCAAAGTGAGCGAGACACTGTCTATGTTTTTGGGGGTCTTGAATGCAGAAAAGAGGAAACCTCCTTTGTACCACAGGGTAGCCTTAGAATCCTCAGATTGGTTAGAAATAGAACTATTGTTGCTAATGGGTGCTCATGAGCATCTAGTTGGAGAAGGTAACAGTGTATAATTGAACGGAGGATGACTCTCCTGCTCAAATTGAGACCGAGTTGTAACTGGCATGAAAAGAGATGTTGGTTGACTAATAGAATGAGACAAAGTTTCTTAGATTTGAGATAAGAAAAGCTAATAAAGATCACTTGTCAAAGTAGAACAATAGAGAGATGGCTCGTCAAAAGTGCTCAAGCACTTACAACAATCAATTGACTAAAGCTAAGCAGCGAGCAAGAAGCTTAATAAGCAAGTAGCTAGAGAGGTAACTGTGATGCGACAAGTGATCAAGAGTAGCATTTGTTAGACTCAAACCCAATAGTTTTAGCTCATTTTTTTCAGTCTAGAACAAATATGAGCATGCATATAATAGACCAGCTTCAAGTAAGAATAGGAAAAGACACTCTACGACAAGTTAAAGTGCAATTTTAGCAACTCTAGATTGCAACAGCAACAAGATAGCAAAAAGGTTCTGGGTGACACTTTCCAGGCAAATAGGGCGATATTTCTCAGTCAGGCGATACTTCACCTTAAACCAGGTGATAGACCTCAATATACTAGAGTGACAAACTTTAGACAAAGCAAGCGATAGACAGTAGGCGTGAACTATTGCATGATATTTCTCAATAAGGCATGCAATACTATTGCAGATTTGTATGACTTTTTGACCAGTGAACATAAAAATCTCAGTTTTGAAGCATTTTGATCAAGTTCAAAGGTTGGATAGTGCAATTTCTCCATTTGACAAGCAGTAACAACAGATAAAAGATAGGTTTGCAAATAGTATAGGATCAAACATGTCATAGAACACTTGAAACAAGGGCAAAAGCAACCTTGCCAAGACAAGCACTTGTGATATCAAAATAGAGAACCTTATGAATGCTACCATTTGTATGAATGTTGAGAACGTTTACACTGGTATGGCACAATCGAAGACAATTCAAGCAATTACTACCTAGAAGGACAAGGCTCATTACCTAGCAACTTGGCCCACAACTTGATGCCCCCTTGCCTCACACCAAGTGGTTTCCCACAAGAGATATTGGCATTGTCATGGAAGTGTCAAAAACACAACCAAAGGAACACATATGGTGAGTGTCTTGGGGTAATCCGGGTAAGTCCACTTGGATCAATCCTTGCACCAAGAAGCTAAGCGGCTAAAATAAGGTGGCCTCTATCTAATAGTTCATAGTAAGGGCTTCCATTCATAGCACCCCTCTTGATCCTCATAAAGGACTAGGACCTCGTGGCCTCAAGAGTACCTTAAGCATTCTTGCTTAATGCTTTCCTCATGATCACAATCCCACAAGTTACTCACATCAAGCGAAGATAAGTACTATGTCTACCAAGGTTTTGTGTCCTCGATAGCTTTGAGATTATAGTGGGTTGGAAGAGCCGGAAAAAAGCTTGTCCCCACTTGGTTCGTTCCTCTTGATTGCTCAAGAGCAGGTCTGCTAAAAGATTCTAATAGCTAAACAAAAAGTGGATTAACTCTTGAGGTTCAAGGTTTTTGGTTCACCACAAGGGTGAAGAGCATACTCCCCTATCTCAAGAATCTCTCCCAAACACACCAAGCAAAGTTCATTTACCCTCTTGTTTTCAAAATTCAAAGATGGGTCAAGATTTTCTGGTTCACCAAAATGGTGAAGAGCATACTTCTCCTACCACCCAAGAATTCCTACAACAAGATCTTAAGTGCCTAATAAATGAAACAACTAGTTTTTGCCACACTTAAAAGGAAAGCAAATAAACAAGCAAGATTTTTTTTGTTTTTATGCTTGGGTAGCCCTACAAAAACCATTAGTAGCCCTCTTTGACATGTGTTCTTTTGGCAAAATATCTCAAGCAAGAGGCACCTACAACCATAACTTGTTAGACCCACAAGGTTAGCAAAATCCAAAATCTAACAATGGTTAGCACATCAAAAATTAGATAATCTACATGTAAAATAGCTAATCAAATGATAAAATCTGAAAATGAAACCATCATGGTTGGATTAGGCTCAGAAAGACCTTTTCAATGATATATCACACTTTGATTTTCAATACCATTTGCAAAATTTCAAAAAAAATAGGTGCCTGTTTTCCATAGTGGCACGGATTTGAAAACGCTAGAATTTTCAAAAAATTTCAAAAAGATAGCTAAGCACTCAAAACTTGCAAGATGGATAAAATAACTCAAAAATAGCTCACTGTCAGGTACAGATACAGTACAGACACCAGTATCACGTGATACTTCGCAGTATATTGGGGCGATACTTTTTAGTCTGCGCGATATTTCACCTTATGCCAGGCGATACTTCGCCCGACACCAGGTGATAGAATTCATAATAGCCAAGCGATATTTCTGATAGGAAAAGTGTCACATGCGCATACAGAGAATTATCACGTGATACTTCTGGAAAGTATCGTACGATAGTCTAAGAAAAAAAAATAGAGACCGAAAATTAAGCTAAAAACTTGCCGAAAAATTGATGAAAAATGACGAAAATGCAGAAAAAGAAGGGACAAAGCTAGTCTACTCTGCCCCACGGTGGCCGCCAAAAATGTGTGCTATAAATGTGTCACACTTCTATGGATCATTACATGCAAGGAAACTCAAGAATGAGCCCTCACAAATCGATCCATAGCTCCCTAGGCATGGAGTGCAAGGGCTTTTAAGAATGCTCTCAGCTAGAGCTATTTAGCCTATAACCTTGCTAGTAAACCATGCAATGGGAGATTCAATGAAGACAAGGGAAAGAATTCCAATATCCTCAAGAATCGAGAATGAAAATGCAATGCAATGCTATACTAGAAATGGAAATGCAAGCTAAGCTATGAAAGGAAATATGCAAGTGTTACAACCCAAGCTAATTAATCTATGTGAGCTAATCTAGAGCATAGAAATGAAGCTAATCTAAGAAAGCATAAATATGAAGTTAAGCTAAGAATGCAAGAATGAGATGTAGATGCTAAGAATGCTCCAAATCTTCAAAAGCTTCAAAGTGACCTAGAAATCCTGCAGCATAAAGTTAGCATAAAAAGTTGGGGATCTAGAATGAAGAAGAGAGCTCTCATTTTAAAAGAAATGAGAAGGAATGGACCATGGAGATTAAGAGGCAAAAGATTTAATCAATGGTGGAGCTTAAAAGAGGAGAAATCCATGTGCACAAGTATTCTCCAATGAGAAAATAAGAGTTGACTTTTGTGTCCATATGAGACAAAAAGTGCTTTTTCCCTTTTTATAAAATAAGAATAATGCTTTATTTGTGCAACTTAGGATAAGAGGAAAAGTGGGGGCTTTTTATTTATTAAAAGGGGAGGAAATATTCCTTTTAAATAAATAAAGACTTAGGATAAGATGGTTAGCCCATAGAAAATAATCAAATAAATGATAGAGCTAGGAATTGATCAAGAACGAGCAATTGATGATTTAGCAAAAGGGGCTAATAGTCTAGGTGACCATTTTTAGGTGTATACACCTACCACTGCATATAGAGGTCTTGATTGAATGCCATAGAGTCAAAAGAGCTCTCATTGATGGAGGAGTTGGCCTTAATATTTGCACTTTAAGTCTTGTTAAATCCTTAGGGTTGTCTGAGTCTTGTATTGACCCTACAAAAAAATCACCATTAAGGCTTATGATGAAGCTGAAAGGGCCTCTAAAGGCATGATCGTATTGCCCATTCAAGTGGGACCTATCGAGGACACCAATTGCCAAGTATTGGACATGAAGTTAACTTATAATATTTTTTTGGGGAGACCATGGATCCATGAGATGCAAGAAATCCCATCCACGTACCACCAATGCATTAAATTTTTGTACATGGGTGAAAAAATCACGGTTGGAGGGGACTCAAACCCATTCCAATATTGCAATGCACTCAAACCTCTTCATGAGCTATTTATTCCACATAACCGGGAAGGAATCATTCAAAGGGGCCACCATTGAAGATACCAAAATGGATGATCCTATCATAACATTAAATGCTACTCCAAACCCTCCTCAAGCTAGCTCAACAACATCAACTAAGGGAAAGGAAAAGATGAGCTACGAGGGTCCAATTACAAATGAGGGTTCAAATTAAGTGCCTAAATCAGAGATAGTGCCCTACAAACCCACTAGAGAAGAAAAAGATGAAGCTAAAAGGAAAAATTACAAGAAAATGGATGATATGATGGATGTCTTTGACAAACAATGCAAAATTAGTTCCAAAGGAGTAGGGGAATACTCCATTTCCCTATTTGACATGCCCACATCTCCAAGAACACATGGAAAACCATCGAAAGAACACTTGCCTCATAAGTACAACTCTTACTTCGTAAGAGAAAGTGACAAAGTAGCATTTGACAAGGAAGAGAATGAAGTCCTTTAATGGCTTTATCATGATGAAGAGGATACCTCAAACACTCCCATGGAAGGAATTTAGCATGTTAATATACAAACTGAGCAATATGGGAAAGGGTTTGAGATAATGTAGAAGATGGGATACAAGGGAAGAGGACCCTTAGGCCAAAGGAATAGAGGCTTACTAGAACCCATTGAACCTACTTGGAGGGAAAAACAAGAAAGCTCTGGAGTAGGCTACCAATACAAAGGCAAAAGTTCCAGCCCAATGCAAGATCTCTATCCTCAAGTAAATGCCTTAGAATCCGATGGAGATAGTGATGACTCCCAGGATTATGAGTGGGACACCCTATCTGATGAATCATGTCAAGATAAAGAAGTAGTCACAATACATACTTATGCAAAGATCACAAGGCAAGAAACTCAATTCAATGAAGAGCCTAATATACAAGGTCTTCACATAGGACAAGCACCTACTAATCCACCATGGATAGATACATTTTGGATTCCTTCGAAGGAGGGAGATTCAAACATTATTTTTAATCTGCTCGTGGCTTTTCCCATGCTATTTCCCATAGAAGTCGACGAGGACTCAAGTGAAGGGGATTTCGACCCTTCTTCCATGGATCATCTTGAGGAAGCGCACATCATAGATCTAAATGATACAATGTAAGAACCCTCAAACGAAGTCATGTCCATGGACCCAATTGATGAAAACTCTCCTAATAAAACCTTATCCTTAATAAATCCCCATCTTATTGATTGGGACCAATCGAGCCAAGTGACTTGCTTTACTTCCCAAATGACCAAGCAACAAACCAATACCTTAATGCAGTTGAGCCCTCTTTCACCAATGGATTCGAACCGAACATGATAGAAGCAGCAGGGGTTCAATCTCTTAGTCAAAAGAAAAAAATGAAAAAGAAAAAGAAAAAGAAAAGTTTTAGTGCTGAAAACCATTATGTGGCAGCATTAGAACCCAAAAAAATAAAGATAAAAGATGTTTCCTTTGGTCAAAACCCAATTGTGGCATCAAGGGAAGAGAGATTGGATACTCTACCAGAGCATGAGGAAGAAAGGTCGCCTATACTCATAGAGCCAACAAAAAAGGTTAACATTGGGATGGAAGTGGACCAAAAAGTTATACACTTGGCAGCATCACTCACACCTCTAGAAAGAGAGGACTTCATCAAGTTCTTCCAAGAACAACAAGTAAACTTCACATGGTCATATGCCAACATGCCCGGCTTAGATCCTGACTTTATAATGCATCATCTGAATGTCAAACCAGGGGTTAAGCCCATTAAGCAAAAGTTGAGGAAGATGCACCCACACATAGCTCTTTTAGTCAAGGCGGAGTTAGAAGAACTGTTGAAGGCGGGATTCATAAGGGCAATAGCTTATGCTGAATGGATATCTAACATTGTACCGATCACAAAACATGACAAATCCATTCGAGTATGCATGGATTTTTGAGACCTAAATCTTTCTTATCCTAAGGATGACTTCCCACTCTCGAGCATTGATGCAATAGTTAACTTGACAGCAAGTCATTCCATGTACTCCCTTATGGATGGTTTCAGCGGGTATAATCAGATCAAAATTGCACCAAAAGACCAGGAGAAGACTGCCTTTACTTGCCCTAGGGGCACTTTTTGTTGGAATGTCATGCCCTTCGGCCTTTAAAATGCTGGACCCACATATCAAAGGGCCATGACAACTATCTTCCACGACATGATGCATACATTTTTAGAGGATTATGTGGACGATATATTGGCAAAATCCCACAAAAGAGAAGAACACCTCCAAATTTTGAAAAGGATATTCATTCGGTTGGAGAAATTCAAAGTCAAATTAAACCCAAAGAAATGTGCCTTTGGTGTCCAATCCAGCAAGTTATTAGGCTATATAGTTTCAGCCAAAGGAATTGAAGTGGACCTAGAGAAAGTACAAGCCATAATGGATATGGATCTATACCAAAGAACATCAGCCAAATGAGATCCTTACAAGGAAAAATACAATCCATAAGAAGATTTATTTCCCAATTGGCCGAAAAATGTCATTCCTTCACCAAATTTCTACATAAGGATACTATATTCATGTGGGATGAGGAATGTGATCAAGCTTTCACATTATTCTCATGCCACCAATCAAGGGCAAAGCATTGCTTTTATACATATCTGCTACCGAAAGATCCCTAGGAGTACTTTTGGTGCAAGAGTATGAACAAGGAAAGGAAAGAGCTATCTATTATTTGAGTAGGACATTGATCAAATATGAACTTCACTACACATTCATGGAAAGGGCTTGCCTAGTAGTTGTGTTTGCATCTCAAAAGTTGAGACATTATATGTTGATGCATAAGGTCAAGCTAATTGCCAAAATTGATCCTCTCAAGTATTTGTTAAGTAAAACTGCCTTAATAGGTAGGATAGCCAAGTGAGTTATGATATTGAGTGAATTTGACATTGAGTATGTTGATAGAAAGGCAATAAAAGGGCAAGTGATAGCAGATCACTTAGTTGAAAACCCCATGACTTCTACACAAACTATCCAAGTGGAATTTCCAGATTCCACCATTGTAAACATAGAGGCAAAAACATGGAAGTTATATTTTGATGGATCCTATACTCAAGGAGGTTCCAGGGCCAGCATACTATTGGTCACTTCTCAAGGATACACCATTCCTAAGTCCTACAAGCTCTTGTTTCCATGCACAAATAATATAGAGGAATATGTGGCACTAGTCATAGGCATCAAAATGGCCTTAGAGTGGAACATCACGGAGCTACAAATTTATGGAGATTCTCAATTTATCATCAATCAAGTCAACAATGAATATAACACTAAAGATGAAAAGTTGATGCCATATAAGACCATGATTGATGGGTGGAAGAATTACTTTGCCTTGATCACTTTTGAGCAGATTCCTAGAGAGAAAAATAGAGCAGTTGACGCCATGGCCACCTTGGCTTTCTTGTTACAAAAACCAGATCAAAATGAGAAGTATGAGTTCTTGGTGGAAGAATTGGTGAAATCGGCATTCGACCTTCCTGAAACCCAAATTGTTGCCGTATTACATGGACATGACTCACCTTGGTATGAACCTATATATACATATCTCAAAGACCAAGTGCTACCCTTAGACCAAACCCGAGCTCAAAAATGAAACTTCATACATCAATCAGCCTGTTACATAATCCTCTTAGAAACATTGTATCGTAAGGGTCTCGACGGGACATTACTTAGGTGTCTAGAGGAGGAAGAGTCTAAGTTAGATTTGCATGAATTTCATGAAGGCATTTGCGGGTCACACGCAAGTGGGTTAAATCTAGCTAAGAAAATCCTTCTCTTAGGGTATTTATGGAAGACATTAGAAAATGATGCTTGTCACTTTGTAAGATATGCAACAAATGTCAATATCATGGGGACATGATACATGCATTGGCATAGGAATTACACCCATTTGTTACACCTTGGCCTTTCTATCAATGGGAGTTTGATTTAATTGGTGTCATATACCCACCTTTTTCAAATGGCCACAAATATATCATAACGACAACGGAGTATTTCACTAAGTGGGTCGAAGTGGTTCCTTTGATCACGGCCACGGGTAAGCAGATTTCCATGTTCATCTTGAACCACATCATTTGTAGATATGGCATTCCTCACACCATAATAACAGATAATGGAAAAAAATTTAGAAACAAGGATTTGGATGAACTTTGTGCTATATTTCATATCACTCACCACTCCTCATCAATCTATTACCCTCAAGGAAATGGGCAAGCTGAAGCCATGAATAAGAATATCTTGAAAATCTTGAAGAGGTCGGTCAATAAATCAGGAAGGGATTGGCATGTACAAATTAATCCAGCATTATGGGCCTATAGAATGAGCATTCGAACACCTACGGGAGCCATGCCATTTTCATTAGTCTATGGGGCTGAAGCCGTTCTACCATTAGAGGTTGAAATCTCATCTCTACGAGTTTCATTACAAGGATTTATCACTGATGAGGACCATAGAGTAGCTAGACTTCAACAATTGGAGTTACTTGAAGAACATCAAACACAAGCTTATGAGCACCTGAAAGTGTATCAAAATAGAATCTCAAGGAACTATAATAAACATATCAAACTGAGAGTCTTTCAGGTAGGAGACTTAGTGTTGAGAGAGAATCCAAAGAATTAGGTTGAAAGAGAGAAGAAAGGCAAATGGGAGGCTAATTGGTTTGGCCCATTCATCATAGTGTCTTCATTTGGTATGCGAACCTATAAGTTATCAGATTGTGAAGGAGAGAAACTCCAAGAACCCATTAACAACATTCATCTCAAAAGGTTCTACACATGAGGGAGACGAAAGAGTATAAAGAGTATCAGATGAGGAGCATCATATTTATTGCACATAGTCAAAGAGATCTTGAAAAATACAAAAAAAATTGAAAAATAAAGAAAAATACAAAAAAAAGAAAAAAAGAAAAAAGTGCCTTGGTGAAAACCTAGCAATAGGCGCCTTGGTAGCTAAAAAAGAAAAAAAATCCAAAAGGTGAAAACTTGGTAAACAAGCGCCTTTTGTTCCCTTAAGTTTGTCTTTCCTAGTCACATATGTTTGTATTGCATTTCCACCATCCCATTTGTACAACTGCCATTGCATCTGTCATTTGTACATAGTCATAATAAAGCCATTCAGTCACATTTTTGCATTGCCTATCAGCCTTGAGTTTGTCGAACGATCACATTTATCACTTTGGGGCACAAAAGGATTAGAAATTTGGTACCAAATGGATTCAATAAGTGCTACAATCAGTCACGTTAGAGAGAGATTTATCAGAGTTTTAGAAGAGTGGAAAGTTATTGAACCTTTGATTGATATTATTGGTCAAAAGCCTAAGTATTTGATCCTACAACATGATCCTTGAGCCTACATTGACTTTATAATTCAAGATTAAAAATTGACAAAACACCTTAAAGATCAGAATGCTTGGAAATACTTTTTGAAAATCAGGAAACATTACAAAACACTTGAAACTTTCTTTTTGATAAATCTTTATGAAATTGACTTTTTATCACCTCTTTTGAGCTATTCGATGATGTTTCGACTAGATTAGTCGTGAGAAAGATATGATATTTTATTTCCTTTGAGTGATTTTTTTGAGGAAGATTCATCAACTTATGAGAGTTTGTCTAACGACATGGTCATCAAAGAACCATCGAGGACTATCTTATAAGAGGACGAATTAACCTTTGCTTGTTTACGCAAACAAATCCCTTGGCTATTTAGATCTTCTATATCTTAATACCAAAAATCCACTTGCAACATTGAATCTGTTGACACCGGTATTCAGACTCCCATAGTTTGGTCATCCAACTAGTGAGGGTTGTACTTGGTTCAAAAAGGAGGTTACCAAAAAGTGATAAAAAAGTGGTATTCATATCATCATGATGTGGTCAGTGATGATTGTACTAGCTTTCCGGTCCCAAAATGCTCAATGATGAAAATTTATCTCCATGGCATTTCTTTGCTAAAAGCTAGTGACACTTAGGTTGCATTGCATTATCATGTTAGATTAATTGCATTATCATGCTAGCTTAATTGCATTGAATTGCTTTATCCTGTTAGATTGCATTATCATGTTAGATTAATTGCATTTGTTTGTGGTTAATTTTCCAAGGGCAAAAGGGGGTACATCAATAATCTTGGTTAGTCAAAACATTAAAGAAATGAGGGATTCAATCAAAAGTCTTACTCTTGATCTATCAAAACAAAGAAAATGAGATTATCTTTTGCATTCATGCATAGCATTAATCATTAATCATTATCCATATACCAGAAAAAGAGAAAAGCATCCATACATCATTTGCATAAAAATAGCTAAGGATTTCATTGCATCCATTATTCAAAAACATAAAGGACATTTCCATATGCATTTCCATAAAACATTTTTGCATCCATACATTGAGAAAGAGAAATCATGTCATAAATTCATACATCATTGCATCATTTATCTATATCATAAAATAAGATAACTACATCCATAGCATAAATCAAAGATCATATAGCTGCATAAAAGATAATCTCATAAACAACTCATCAAGGAGAACCAAGGAGTATATCATCATATATCATCAAAAAAGTGTTCATCAATGATCCATCAACTCAGTATATCAAGATACAATGTCATATAAAGGGATACATCAAATGGTCCAATCAATCAAAAAAATGACAAGTACATCAAATCATGAGTGAATCTGTCATCAAGAAATTAAGAGCCTGTAGGACCAGACCCATCTAGACCTCTACCATCCTGTAGGGGAGGAGCCTGAGAAGTACTCGCTCCACTCTATCTCTAAACCATAGTAGACATGAACTACTGCATCAAGGCTGCAACCTAATCTAAATGCCCAACAACACTGGACATATCTGTCCTCATAGCCTGAACCTCCCATACTATAGTACCCATAGTAGGAACATCCTGTGAACCATGTCCATGATCCTGTGGCTGCTAATCCTGTATAGGCACCTGTTGTGCCAGAACCTGATCCTACTATGTTGCATCATCATCCTACTAATCCAAGGCTACTCTCTGCAACTGTACCAAAGGATCCAATCCATCGGGAATCTACCTAGCAGCATCAACATGAGTTTGTCTCTCCTATCTCTGATGTCTATGAGCTCTTTGATGTCTATCTACTCTAGGCTGCCTATCAAGTGCATCATCATGATCTCTAGCATGATTTGTATCCCTCGCACGACCATCCCTCACCTATCCTCTACTAGCAATAACCGAAGGATCTATTTTCCCTCCTCATCTCCACCATCTACTACCACCTCCTCCACCACCACCTCCATCACCCCGACCTAGGATAGGCTCTATTGGATCAGTGAAATGAGTAAACCTTTTATGAGCCCACTAATCAGAAAACTTGTGAGACATACCTACATCTGCTACACTAGAAAGCATCTCCCATCTGCAATAAGCCATACCAGCAATATGATCTAAGGCAAACTGATAATCAATAAGAGGACCCCACATAGATCTCTCTGCCTATACCTGAGCATACACTACTGTATCCTATGGCATATCCTGTGTTTGACCGTACTATCTAGAAACTCTACCAAAGTAGAAGCACTCAATAGTGCTAGTAGTGTGATCAATCATCCAGCGAGGGGCAAACATATATGGTAACTCATCATCATCCTCCCTCCATAGCTCACAACCCCTATATGGTCTCCATAAAACCTGATCTAGATCATCTATCTTTCATCGCCAAAAATCCAGATGACCCAAATGATGTTGTATAACCATCCCAGTGTATAGAAAAGCATAGGAAAAACCCCAAGGTCAAACCCTGTCAGAAATGGGCCTAGTGATGGGAAGATGCTCCCATATCCACAACTGAAGAACCACTGCACCAGCCGATAAAGATGCACTCGCTCGATAGACCACCTCATGCAAATCATGATATAGCTATGCTAGGATGCATGAACCCCAATCAAAGCATCAAGGATGACCAAGAAAATCCTCCAATATCCTACCCCATCCGATGAAAAAACCATGACCTCGCTGGTCAGGAAGAAGAAAACCACCAATCAATGCACCAAGTACTGCTGGCAAGGTAGGAAAGGAAGCAAACTAAGGCCAAGTGATTGTATCACCATCATCAATAGAATTATCCCCGAACACTCATCGATAGATTGTAGAATCATAGATAGAATCATAATATACTACCTCTCCTTTGCAGGGGATACGTAGTAATCGATACACGTCCTCAGGCATGATCATCATCTCTCCATATGGAAAATGAAATGTGTTGTGGTCAGAGTGCCATCGCTCCACCACTGTATTCATTAAACCATGGTTCAGCTAGAACCATGGGAGATCAAGGAGAAAACTCAAACCACACAACTCAATCACACAGAACTCGGCATCTGTAAGCGTCTGGCCCAAATCAATGACCCAAGAAGCCACTGTCTGAATGTATAAAGTAGGAAAGTTTGCTTGTTTGTAAAGCAAAGGAATCATATCAGTATACCATATCAAGGAATTACCTCAAGTCAATAAAATTTTATCAAAAGTATCAAACAATCACACCAAGTACCATTTGTTCATTTCTTTGTGTCCTGAGAACGAAGCAACAGTATCAAATCATATCAGTTTTCACACTGATTGATTTATCCTATCAATATCCTATCCTAATTAGATTGACACATCACATTCATCGATAACACTATCCTAATATCCTAATCCATTTGTTTTGTTGAAAGAAACAAACCTAATCTAATCATTCGACTCAAGCATCAAAAGTCATCAAATTTTTCATCAGACGCAATCAAGTAAAAGTGTGGAAAGAGTATAGAATTTTTTTCAAAATGTTGTAGGCATGATTTTAATCATCCTAGGTGACATTCCTCTTAAGCGACAATAGGAAGATGTGACGCGACATTATTTGGGTGTTAGGCTATAGTTCTTATGCTAAGCGATATTGAATTATGCAAGACGACAATAAAAGGTAGCCTAGGTGACAGTAAAATTGCTAGGGTTTCCCACGCAATAGACTATATGAAAAAGGGCATTTTGACCTAGTTATAGGCATGAGTATCCTATTCCTAGGCCAGGATAAAAGTTTCTCAAGCGGCATTAAACTACATGGATGCATGAGAGAAAATCGCGGATGCGACAATTAAAGGATCTAAGCGACAGTAAAATATTCATAGGTGTGATTTTGCATATTAAACGCAACGATAAAACAAGAAATTGCAATAAATGCTAATAAATGTGCAATAAATGCAAATTAGAGGTTTGAAATAACTTACAGGAGGTTCATAGTCAGGTGGTCTCACGTATCTCTGACACCTCTCGAATCAATGCTCTTGAATAGGGACAACCATCTCGAAATTCACCGCAGGTTCAGAGCAAAAAAATCACCAAAGAGAAAAGTAAAAATGAATAGTAAAACAAGGCTTTTCAACCTATTTAAGCTATTTTGACCTAATTTTGGAGGTGAAAATTGGCGTAGACCCATATATTGACATATCAAACCAACCGGGGCATCCTTTAACACATAGCATATCATCAAATTTTCAGAAATGATAACATATTCATTGAATCAACATCATCAAAATTTTTCAAATCAAACTATTAATATGTTTTAATTTCTAAGGGGGCATCAGGGTATCAAATTGAAGTTGCAATCAAACATAATGGAATCAGTGGGGCATCAAAAAATTGTGTATCATTAGTATCAACAATCATATCATATCAAAGGCAGCAAGCAATATCAATATCAGAGGCATATCAGTGAATCAGTAATCAGGACCTAAAAGCAATCAGGACTCAAAAGAATCTTTGAATCAATGTTCTTCACACATCAATTCAAAGAGGGGCATTTGTAGACACGTAAAAATAGACAAGTGCTTTTAAATTGCAAAAATCAATAAAATGGCTCAAAATCATCAAAATGCATTAAAAGGGATCAAATCAATTAAAAATGGACAAAATCAATTAAAGCAAAGGAAAAATCAAATAATGATGTTAAATAATTAAATCAAAGCTTAAAGGGGTGAAAAACACTACATAATTAATTTTAATCAATTAATTGTATAGTTGTTTAAATCAAAAATCAAAATGAACCTAATACCCTTACATGGCTAAATTTAATTAATTAATTAAATTTAATAATTCCTAATTTCTTTCAACAAAGTTGAGCAACCAATAAGAATTGAGGACAAAAAGAAATAAATCACTCAAAAAGGATTAATCTCAATCACTCATTTGAAAGTTTCAATCTCATCCACTCAATCTTGTCCTTTTGTCCAAAGCTTTGAGACAAACCTTTAAATTGTCCCCCCATTTATGAATAAAGCAAAGTATTTGACTCAACCTAAGGTAAATCATGATTACTTCACTCCACCCCCTATCCTTGGAAATTTACTATAAATATGAAGCATTTTGAGAGCAATTGAGATCTTAGAAATTCATTTGCAAAACATTGTTACTATAGGCAATTGAGAGCATTCTAAGAGCATTTTAGAGTAATTTGCATTATAATCTTGTCAATTTGAGCTAGAACTATCATTGTAGAAGCATAGCAACATACATTCTCATTTTAGAAGTGTCACTAGTGGATATTTGAGCTGAGAGCTTCACTTACCACCTCTTTCTAGAGAGCCATGAGATGCTATAGATCTTAGTTTCAATTTTAATTATATTTGCATTGTATTTACTTTCAATTGTTGCTATTACATCTTAATTTCATGAAGGTGATTAACATCATCACACAGGTCTTAACCCTTGTACCACCCTCATTGATTTCAGATTCAAATATTGCTCCTTAAGGTAGAGGGTGTAAAACCTAGATGGTGACCTACATTGCATAATATTGGGAACCAAGGTTGTAATAGTAGTAATCCTATCCTTGAGTTTGTTAATTCCCTCATTTTTGTGCTAAATCTCAATTATTTGAATATCAATTATTCTTTGCAATCTCTCCTTTTCTATCCTCCACAGAGCCTATTGTATCAACATGTCTTTGTGCATGCTTATTCATGAAACAAGTGTGGTAGAAAGGTCAAGGGGTGTATCAGGTCCTTGGTCATCTACAGATGGGTATATCATTAGTGGTTTAAATACATGTCCCCCTGTCCATGCTACTATGGCATTTTCTATCATTTTTTGTATTACAGTAGCCAATTGGAAAAGGCCATCTAAATTCTGATTTTATAGAACATGTTGTTCTTCTTTAGCAACTACTATTACCTGTGCAACATCCTCCTATTCTATGAAAAAAATTTACTCTCTTTGTGGAGCACTCTCCTCTATGAAGACATCTTTACTCTCAAGTATGGTATCCTCCTCCTGGTTAACATTTATCTCCTCCTCCACGTCAATTGATTTGGAGGACTCAATTACAATAAGGGTTGATTATTTTTCTTTAGTCTTCTTTAGGGGTTTTCCCTCTAATCTATGATTCTTTCTAGTGGGTGTTTCTTTCCTAACCTTTGAGGTACTGCCTTTCCTGATTTTCCTTGGAGGGCTCTTATTTTCAACAAAGGCTATAAGAGTATCTCTCTGATCAATTTTTCTTTTCTTAGGGGGAGGAGAGTGTTGAGAAAATAGTGTTGTACACCTTGCATAATAATGTTTATTATTGTATTATTTCATTTTATTATGTAAATGTTGCACCTAGATGGATGGGTAATAAGTAGGGATTCCATTGGAATATTCCTTGTGAGTTATATTGTAACATTATGATATTATTGGATGTAATTATTTAATATTGGGGAAATAAAGTAAATAAAGTACCCAATATTAAATGTGGGTCAATAGGGTTGGGTAGCACATGGTTTATGTAATACCACTTGGTGGTTTTGTGGGAGCTTATTTTTATAAAAGCAACCACAAGGGTAGTTGTTGAGGTGAGACAGGTGGACACATGTTAGCCAAAGGTAGCATTTGTGAAGGTTGGAAGCATGACATGTGATGTGTGGATTCATGTGTGTTCACATGGATTGCCTGGTTGTGGCTAGGGATTTTAAGGCTTCCATGGTTGTATTGCAATGGCATTTTGTTGAATAATACATGGTGATGGATGCTTTTGGAGACTGATTTTTTCCCTCATGAGGGTTTCCTAGGATATATCTTGTGCCACATTTTTGTGGGTATGTTGTTTATTCTCTTACATGTGGATTTCTAAGTGTTTATTTGCTTTAGATCTATAATGGGTTATGTGGAAATGTCATATTTTGTATGAAAGTTTCCTATCAAGTGGTATCAGAGCTATGGTTTTTTGCGGTCTTGTAACCCTAAGTTGAATCCATGGGAATGCATGAAAGGATGTTAGAAATGACAATATATATAGCTTTTGTAGGTTGTTTATTGCAAATCTAAGAGTTTTGGGTTTGATGTTATAATGGGTTGTTGGCAAATTTTTGGGCATGAAAAATTGTTGGAAAATGGTTTTGGATTGTTTCATTTAAATGAGGGTTTTGGAGGGGAGTTTGTAGAGATGACCTCCTAGGTAGAAATGGACCTCACCATTGGATCCAGGTTGTCCTTGCCATGAATTATGATATATAATTTTCCCTACTTTGGCCATGTTGATAGAAAATGCAAAAGTTTTTTTAGTTTCAGCCCGTGACAGCTGTCAAATTTAATCATTTTCAAAATTTACGTCACAAAAAAAAATCGCAGTGAAAATGGTAAAAGGTCTGTCTTGGTAAAATGACCATAACTTTCTCTCAGGATATCGGATATTAGACTTCTTATAGTTGTTGGAAAGCTAATTCAAAGAACTACAACTTGGTGTACATTTGATTCTATGATTTCAAAATTTTGTTAGGTTTTAAGAGCCCAAAAGTTAGATGTTATTTATTTTTTAGCACAGATTTGGGCATAATTTGGGCATATGGAGTTAGATTTTGGACTTTGAATAGTCAACGGAAAGCTCTTGGAGAGCTCTATGCATTGGTTCAAATTTGGTATAGGTTTGGCATGGTTTATTTACTGATATATTGATTTGAACAGGTTTTTTTTTACTATGGTGATATTGTGAGTTTATGACATGGTTTATTTTGGAGATTTGGATTTGATGTCATTGTATACTCAGTTTATATATCAGTTTGGTCTCATGATGATATGGTTATCAATTTGATTTGGATATGTATGATTCCTTCTTGGGTCTACAAGTTATGCATTTGTGTAAGTGGTCTATACTTACATGTTACATTTATGGCTTGGATATGGGTTGTCTATGCCCATTGATCTTTCATTATTAGAACATATTCAGATTGGTGGTATAGTTTTGTCACATGATTTTCTGATTTGTCTTCATGTAGAGGGGATGAGATGTTATTACCAGGTATAATCATGGTGGAGGATTTTGGTTGACTATGTTATGTTCACAGGTATTTTGGTTGATGATTATTTGTTTAGATTCCTGATTTGGTTATGGTGGCATATATTCTTGGTTGAGGATCATGGTTATTTGGTTTCTTTGAGGAGCTCATGAGGTTCACTTTGAGTTCTTTGATGGTAAAATATCTTGGTTAATTCTCATGTTAGAGGATGGTTTCATCATGATGTCATGGATAGCTTGGATACATGGTTCAGTGGGAGCTTGTGACAATGATGGTGTGGTGGTGTGGGATTGGCTCTTGGTTTTGAATATTATTGGTGTAGGAGATGGATATCATGATGCCATGGGTGACTTGGTACCATGGTTGAGTGGGAGTTGTTGGCAGTGATATGGATTTAGTGCTTGCAGATGTTGGAGGGTTTCTTAGATCTTGTTGTTGCAGAAGTGTCTTTGACATTTGCTGGTGCACTTGTAGGTGGTGGTTATCTTCATGGTGTGTGGAGATGGTTACATCTTGAGGACTCATGGGTTCCTTGGTAGAGGTGTGGTTTACACTTTCATTTGACATGTTATCTTTGGTTTTAGGATGGTTTCATTATTATGGCATGATATACTCTTGATATGCATTTAGAGTTTTGGCATGTTATGGTATGTTCATATGGAGCATGGTATCTCTTTTTTTGAGATAGTTCAGATCATGGTTTTCATGTTTATGATCCTAATTCCTAGGTTAGATTTGTGACATTGATCTTGGTTTCATTTCCTTGTATTGATTACATTGATCATTTGTTGGATACTTCATGATATTGCTATGTTGCATTTGGGGTTGGCATGGATTGATTGGTTACAGGTGCTCATGGATACTTAGAGATAGAGGTGATGTTGATTTTATCTTGGGATTAGAGATGTATGTGTTGAGACGGTTGATGGTTTTAGTAGGAAGATCGAGGATCATTCACCTGATATGGACTTGAGAGGAGAGTGTTCTTAGATTAGTCTTAGTTGGAGACTTGGATATCTTGATGAGAATTCTCATTCCCCACTCTTGGTCTTCTCGGTGGTTTACTACTTGAGAGGTATAGCCCTTTGTTTCTTCTTAGGTGCATTATGTTTATGCTTATCTTTCATGGATATGGATCTTGAGCTATGGTGTGAGTTAGTTATGGAGGGTTCATTTAAGAGATGGTTTTGGTATTGGTTATCTCCTTGTGTGTATCTTGTTATTATGATATCATCATGGTTGAGTTTAGGAGATGGTTCTATTGGGCATGTTCCTTGGATTAGGAATGGTTATGAGTTTGATCTTCTTGTGAGAGGCTTACATCCATGATTGGTTATATGGTATGGTTTAGGTGTTGTTGTGGCTTCTTGTTTGGGGTTTTATGGAGGATATCATACTTGGCATAGTTGGCATCTAGAGGTGTGTGTAGAAGGACATGATACAGGTTATGATTTGCATGGTCCCTTTGGTCTTATTATCATCTTGGATATTCGGTTTCACTTACATTGGTTTTGAGATTGGTTGGAGTTTGTGATCACTACTTTGTGTTCATGTGTGTCATGTGAGAGATGACATGGTTATTCCTCTATCTCTTTTCTTTGTTGGTTGTGGAGAACTTGAGAGAGTGTTGGACCCTTGTTGTGAGAGTTGTTCTTGCATGATATTGGTTTATATGTTTCACATTGTTGCATATTTCCTTGATACTACATGGATTCACTTCTATGAGATGTTGTGAGTGGATTGTTTTCAGATTTGACATTACCTTTGTAGTGGGATCTTCTTGATTTGTATGTGGTAGGTATTTCTCTTGAGGCTTGTGGTTGTAGGTTACAGGTTGGATATGTTGATTTGGGATTCACTTGGTATACCTTAGAGGTATGCATAGTTGGATGGGTTAGCACTTGTTGTGGGTTGTATTTCAGCTATGGTTTTGACAGTTACAGATACATGTTATTACCTTTGGACTGAGTGTTGTGCTTGGGATATTAGTTGGTACAGGATTTATACTTCTTATGTGATAGGTTGGGTGGATTTCTCTTTGGATGGCTTCTATGTATGTCATGTGGCTTTCACATAATAGGAGGTGGGATCATTCATGTTTGAGATAGTGGATACTTTGATTTATTGTGGGTACCTGGATGGAGCATGTGGTGTACTTTGGTTCTTGACGGTGTATGTGCTAGGAGGGATTGTTCCCTTTGGTCATTTATGTGGCTATGTATTGACCCTTATGAAATGTATACAACAAGTGGGAGATTGTTGAGAAAATGGTGGTGTACACCTTGCATAATAATGTTTATTATTATATTATTTCATTTTATTATATAAATGTTACACCTAGATGGATGTGAAACATGTAGGGATTCCATTGGAATATTCCTTATGAGTTGTATTGTAACATTGTGATATTATTAGATGTAATTATTTAATATTGGAGAAATAAAGTAAATAAAGTACCCAATATTAAATGTGGGTCAATAGGGTTTGGTAGCACATGGTTTATGTAATACCACTTGGTGGTTTTGTGGGAGCTTTTTTCTATAAAAGAAACCACAAGGGTAGTTGTTGAGGTCTTTAAGGCTTGATCCTTGAATTTATGTTCAGCTATAGGAATTTTTGTTGTAGGGGTTTCCTCAAATTGGTCTTGTGAGGGTGAAGGATCTTCCCTAATTTTAAAAGTCCTCTCAAGTATGCTAACCCTACGAAACAATGTAGTCCCCCTAGGCCCTACATCTTCTTGTTCAAGCATTTTAATGGCCACAAATCATCTCAAGACATGTTAGAAATCTCCCTTAATGCCCTTTCAACTAGAAGATTAATTAAGAAACTATGGGACACAAAATTAGGTGTACCTTTCTGGACCTCAACAACACTACAAAGAAGAAATTTGTAGACGACATTTGGAACATTTATTTTCCAGTTGGTGTGTCAAACATAGCTATGTAACTTGAAATAGATAGAATGCAGATATGGCAGTCAACCCTCACAGGTGAGGTATCTCATCACAAATGAAGCTATTTGAATGTAGTCTAGTGGCAATGATAACCTCTTTATATCTTTCTTATCCATGGAAAGAGAAGGGTCACCATGAAAAGTAAATTGGACACAAGCCATTCTAGTATCCTTGGTTTTAGGAAAATTTTCACCTTCAGCCAGAAAACCAGTTACCTTGGCTAGTTTTCCATCTAAAACCTCTACTCTCAAACCTTTTACAATTGCCACATTATTCCTAAGAGACTTTGGAAATTTTAGAGCAATATCATCATCAAAGCTTGTGAGCTTCAGGAAGTAATCCAACCACCCACAACTCTGAAATGCTTGTTGACACCTCTGGTCCTGAATAAGGACATCATGAACTGTTGGATCATGATGAATGGGAAAAACTCCCTTGGTGAAATGTGCATGAAATTCCCCTCATAGATTTCAAACTTCCCTGCAAACCTTTCTGGACAATTTTGTAACTAGCTACATGACACATAATTTAGCTCCAATTTTGGAATAATGACTAAAACCCAAAATATTTATTAAAAAAACCCCTTATGTCTCCAATATGTTTTGAACTGCAATTTGTATACTGTAACTTAATTGATACTCTTTCCTAAATTTAAAACAGCTGCAAAAAAAATTCTAAGGATTTGATGAGGAATGAGTTCTTTGAAAATATTTTATTTACTTAAAATGTCACATCAATCAATACAAATATAAATGACATGTGTCACTTTTTAAAATAATCATGATGCACTTATATGTTGATGTAACATAACTGATGACTAGACATGACATGCAAGCATGACCCCCCCCCCCAACTTGAAGAGAACAATAGGTCCTCCTATTGTGCACGGTGCTACATAGGCCTAGGGTCACGTGACATAAACATATAAACAAAATTGAAATGAAATAAATGAGTTGAAGAGTAATAAATGATCGCATACCTCATGTGTACCTGTCACTTGTGTTATCATTAGTTGAACTACATGATCTTTGATAGCGTTAATTAGAAGTGATTGCAAAAAGAGGTGGTGATGAGGTGATTATGTGGGAGAGAAAGAGAATGGTATGGAGGAATGGATTTATTATGGAGAAAAAGAATTTCTGCATAATGTGAAAAATTTATTATGCATGCATGAAATAGTCTTTTAAGAAGAAGGAAGTTGGACACTAGGTCCTATTCCTTTGGCTGCATGAACCTTAGGTGACCGATCCTCTGGGAATTGTTGCATGAATTCTGATAAATTCATTGGCTTGTGATACAACTTCAATCAATGACCATTAACTAGTAGCTTAAACCTGAACGGATCAATTATTGTGAGTTGAACTACTCCATTGTTATACACCTTGCTAATTTCATATGGGCCCAACTAATGAGTTTGGAACTTACCTGGATTATCATGATATCTAGAGTCATAGGAAAGTGCCCAATTTGTAGGTTGAAATTTATTGTCCTTGATATATTTTTCATGCCAATGCTTTCTTTGATTTTTAATAATTTTTGTGTGATGCAAGGCAGATTTCCTGAATTCATCCAAAGCATTAAGTTGCATGATCCTCTCTCTTTGTGTAGTGGTAAGATCAATGTCCAGGTTAAGATTTTTCCTTAGTGTTTTATGCTCAAATTCAATGGACATAACAACTATTTTTCCATACACCAATTCAAATGGTGTGAAGCGAGTTGTGGTTTTTTGTGTTGTCCTATATGCCCATATTTATTTGTGTAGCCTATTAGACCTGTCCTTCTTGTAAATTATAATTGTCTTTGTGAGAATAGACTTAATTTCTCTATTTGTGATCTATGTCTGCCATTAGCTTAAGGTTGGTAAGGCAAATATTTTTTGTGTCTGATATTGTTCTCATTGACCAAGGTTGTAATTAATGTAGAAGTGAACTGTGCTCCTTTATCAATTACTATTTCCCTAGGGACTCCATATTTGGTAAATATTTATTCGTATAGGAATTTGGCAACCTTATTATCTCTTGCATGTTTCATAGGTCTAGCTTAAACCCATTTTGTAACATAATCTATGCATATCAGGATATAGGACTTTCCATTTGAGGATGGCTCAATGGGTCCTACTAAGTCTAGTCCCCATTTGTCAAATGGAGTTACAACCACTTGGGGAAACAAAGGTATCTCATCAGATCTTGTTAGTCTTCCCTTCCTCTAGCACCTATCACACTTATTTGTATATTTTGTTGCATCTTTGTGTAATGTTGGCCAGTAATACCATGTAGTTAGAATTTACATGGTTGTCCTTTTAGTTGCAAAATGGCCACCACATGGTTCATCATGGAAAGAATGAAATATATCATAGGTCTCATCTTCTTGTACACATCATCTAATGATCTGGTTGGGGCCAGTGTAAAACATGCAATTTTCTATCCATGAGAAATTAAAACTCTTTACCACAAGCAATCTTCGTTCTTTTGGTGAAAAGTGAGAAGGTGTCTTACCAACAACTAAAGAATTGGCTATGTCTACATACCAAGGGTTGTGAGAAGATATGGAAAAAAAAGTGCTCATCTAGAAAGGTATCTTCAATGGATGCAAGTTCATCTTTCACTTGTAGACAGGATAGGAAATCAGCCACAACATTGGCTTTCCTAGGTTTATCAACAATAGTGATGTCAAATTCTTGCATTAATAGAAACCATCTTGCTACCCTCCCTTTAATAGAAGGTTTTTTCATGAGATATTTTATGGCCACATAGTTTGTGTAAATGAAAATTTAATACCCTATGATGTAATGTCTAAACTTGTTGAGGGCATAAATTACTACTAACATTTCTTTTTTAGTGATAATATAGTTGAATTCAACTCCTTGGAGATTCTTGCTAACATAGTAAATGACATGCTCAATTGATCCTCCTTTGCCCTGAGACCTCCCCTACAACATAATCTAAAGCATCTATATGAAAATGAAATGGAAATGACTAATTGGTTCCTCTCAACATAGAAGCTTGAGTTAGAGCTACTTTAAGGCTTTCAAAAGATTTATCACCATCTGATGTCTATTCAAACTCAGATTCTTTCTTCAAAAGAATATATAATGGTGCTGAAATTTGACTAAAGTATTTAATGAATCTCCTATAGTAGCCAACATGTCCTAAGAAACTTCTAAATTTCTTATGTTTTGTATGAACATGAAGGTTGGAAATTACCTCAATTTTTTATGGGTCCACTTGAATTCTAGTTGCAAAGATATAATGTCCCAACACCGCCCTTTTTACCATCATCATGTAGCACTTTTCACTATTTAAAGACAAGTTATGATCTTGAAATATCTGTAAGACTTTCTCTAAATTAGTGTGTGCCTCTTCAAAATTTGAACCATAGGCACTAAAGTCATCCATGTTGATCTTCATACAATAAGAGGAAATATTAAAAAAGATGCTTATGACATCCCTTTGAAATGTTGTTGGAGCATTCCAGAGACCAAAAGGAAAGATGAAATAGGAAAAAGTTCCCTATGGGCATGTGAATGTAGTCTTATCCTGGTCCTCTAGATAAATCCTAATCTGATTATAGCCACTAACTCCATCCAAAAATGAGAAATATTTATTTCCTTCCAAACTATCTAGGACTTTATCAATAAAGGGAAGAGAGAAGTGATCCTTCTTAGTTGAAGAATTGAGTTCTCTATAGTCTACACATACCCTCTATTTTCCTCTTTTCTTAGGGACTATGACAAGTGGTGACACCCATTGACTGTTAGATATTGGATAGATAAATCCAACTTTGAATAACTTATGTAGTTCATTTTATACTATCTCCTTAAGAGCAGGATTAATCCTCCTTTGAGGTTTCCTAATTAGTTTGAAGTCCGTACTAATGTAAATTCTATGAGTACATAACTTTGGATCTAAACCATTCATATCACTATAGTCCCATGCAAAAGCTTGGGAGTGATTCTTAAGTAATGTGAGCATAAATTCTTTATGTGACTTAGTTAGACTTTTATTTATTTTCAAGCTCTTTCCAGGGGAAACTTCAAGTTGTGTTGTTAATTCTACCATAGAAACTTCATTCAAAGCCAATGATTAGACTTCACGCAGAAACAAAGTTTTAAAATAGTATGTGGCTATAGGAAATAATGGAAAAGAACATAATAGAAGAATAGTTTGTAAATTGCATGGGGTAGTGTCACAAACTTGATGTGCTACTCCATAATATTTTGGATGATGGCAAAGAGGATATCTTCTTCTTCTTATATAATAATTAATGGTTCTCTTTCTATCATCATAAGTTATCTGACAAAGTTAACTTTATCTTCTTCATCTCCCATGTCTAGCCATAAGGCCTAATCTTCATCAAGATGGGGTTGTATAGGAGAATAAAGAGCAACTTTCTTGGTTGAGAGTCCATAAAAAATTATCATATTTCCTGACCTACATTCTATAAAGGCATCTATAGTAGCAAGCCAAGGCCTCCCCAGGATAATTGGATAACCTCCCAATGTTGCCTTGGGTGACAAGATTACAAAATTAGAAAGGTATTCCTAGGAGTCAAGGGTAACATCTAAGTCTTCTACCATGCCATCAAGTTTTCCTGTGGAACTATCTACAAGCTATAGTATTATAGGAGTAGCTCTTATGCTTGTGATATCAAGCTGCAACATGTCATCCTTAGTCATAACATTTATGGATACTCCTAAATCAACTAAGACATTCATAACCTTGACCCCATTGATAATAATTATAACTACTGGACTCCCTAGGTTAGAATATTTAGAAACATAGGCCTTCTCTAGCATCAAATCAGATAATTGACCTAGAACATGAACAATTTTAGGATCTTTCTTCTTTTCCCCTAGTTTCTTCAAACAAGCCTCCCTAATTGCCCTAGTGTAGATAGTTACTTCTTTTATAGCTTTCAATAGGGGTATTTTAACGTAAATGTGTTTAGGTCGACCAATAAGGTTGAGAGTAGAGTCCTCTTGTAGCTGAGGCATTTCATGATCAAGTATATGAGGAAATGGAGGAGACTTTGGCGGTTGACTTAGATGCACTGGACTTTTTTGATTAAGTGGTTGAACAGGTTCTTCTTGGACTATCTCTTCTAAGGGTACTTGTGTAATAATAGGGGAAGATGGTGTTGGAAGAGTAGTGCCTGACCTGAGTTGAATATCATTGATGTTGTTGTAAGATCAGATTTAGGGTATGTAATTCTTTAAAATTTTATGTATATATATTAGATAATTCACAATAGAATGTTATCTAATCTTACATAGATATAAGTATATCTTGATAATTTCTCCTTAGAATATTATCCTTATATATATTGATCTCCAATTGATATTATATCAAATCACTTATTTGATATATATCAATATCAATATAATATAAATAATCTTCTTATTAACTAATGTGTATAGAGGACTTTATATATCTCAATGACAAACTAAGGCTGAATTGTATTGCTATAAATTAACTTTTCACAAATGAATTTGATATCATATATATATATATATATATATATATATCAAGAAGGTCTCACGAAGGGACATACCTCTTCATGAAACTAAGTGTCTCATGAAGAGTGATGTATCTTCGTGAGACTTTCGAATTACCAAAGTTTACCACCTTATCAACTTATAGTATCGACTTGATATGTTTATCAAAGTTGATCTCCATAGTTGACTTGTTAATGTGAACTTTCATGTTAGCTTTGATCATTATACAAGTTGATCTATATCGACCTTCATTTCTTTTAAGACATATGTTAATATCATCTATTTTGATAATGATAATGAAGTCGATATGAATATTTTATGATCGATTAAGTATGATTGTCATTATTGATAGTCATAATCATTGTGATATCATTATCAATCATGAATAATCAATATCATAATTCAGATTCATAGTCGATACCATAATCAACATAAAGCACTATCATTTTTATGATCAATACCATAATCAATACTATTATCAACTCAATGATTTTCATTAAGTTGGTATAGTTATCAACTTATAATAAAGTTGATAACAATATCAACTTATGATTTGGTTGTTACCATAATTGACTTTTGATAATAATGATAGGTTGATATTGTTATCAACTTTATTAATAATTAAAGTTGATAACAATATCAATTGTATCATTTATATTACTTTTACTCATATTAGTTATCAATAATGATAACTATGATAGTTAGTTATCAATTATAATTATCATAGTTATCAAGTGATGATAACTATAGAATGAATCTTAATAAGATCATCAAATGTATAATGATAATGTATATAACATATAATTCTCATTTTATCTAAAGGAGACATATCATACACTTAGGTTAGAATAATCTGATTGAAGCTACAAACATTAACAATTAACATTTATGGCATATGCAGGCTACTAGTTCAGGTCTGATGAACATACTTGTTGATGTTGATGCTTTCTATTAGGATTTAGAGTTGGTTGAGTTGGCAGTTGTGTAGGCTTTTCTAAAGATGTGGTCATTGTAGGAGGTGAATTTGGGGGAATTAATGTCTGATGTTGAGGTTGTTGTAGGAGACCAAATGGTTGATTAGGCCATTTTTTTCCACCCCTCCATTGAGGTGATTATTTCCAATTAACTTGTGGTAGTTGTCATTGATTTTGGGATTGCTTCCAATTAGTTTGAGGATATTGTCAATTCCCTTAAGGGGATTGCAACTAAGGTGGAGGATTTTGGTAGTTTGATCATTGATATTGTGGATTACTCTAGGGTTGGGGTTGATAATTTCTAGTATTAGGATTAAATTGGGGTTGCCACTAATTACCAAAAGAATTTGAAAATGGACTAGAAAATTCAAGGGATCTTGTGGCATACCTTGTCTTAGAGCCCATGGTTACCTTTGAGAAATGTAAAAGACTTGGTCATCATATCCTAGGACTTGGTTGAACTTAGTAGGTATATGTTTAGCCTCTAAGTTAGCCACTATTTTTCATCTACAATCCTTCTTATTTTGTCTGCAATGGGGACATAATTCAGCCAACATAGCTACATCTTCCCCATGTTTCTTCCTTGCTTGCATAGTGTCCAGATGTGTTTCCATGTTGTTGATAATGTACTGCTTGAAATCTAACAACAGGTGAGTTATCTTTTTCCTTGAGACTTTGGTACCATTGGATTCCCCCATGGTAGGCCTATATCATCTTTCTTTCTTGACAACAACTCTAGAATAGTTTAGGCAGATCTTCTTTATATCATTCCAAGATGATTGAGTTATGTCTCCTCCTTCCATTAGGTCTAGAGCTTCAATACATCCTTCATTCAATCTTCTAAGAAAGAGAAACATTTGTGACTCCTCATTGAGATAATATTGAGTATTCTTCTGCAGGTTGAAGAGAAACTAAGATATGTAATCCTCCAAGCTCTCATCATCCTTTTGTGATATATTGAAGATGTCATCTCCTCTCATGTCATGTCCTCCACAATAATCCATGTACTTCTCCAAGAATAATGTATTAATCTCATCCTAATTGTGAAAAACATATCTTCCTAGACCCATGAACCATTTGAGTGCTAACTCCTTAAGAGTTGCAGGAAATAATTTAAGCCTATGAGCATAAATAGTGTAGTCATAAATTATATAGAGGATATAAAAATCAAAGTGAAAGGTATCAGGTCATTTGTTACTAAACCATAAAACTTAGGAAGGACTGAAGAGGGGATATTCTTGAGGTTGGTGTTATCATGCTAGTCAAAAATAGGAAATGGGAAGGTAGGGGGAGCATAATTCTTGGTATCGATTGAAATGATTTATAGGGGGTTGAATATTAAAATTGGCCAAGATTTTTGCAAAAGGTTTGAGGTCAATGAGCTCTTCAAAGATATGTGTAGGATTTGAGCAATACAAATCCACAAAACCCAAAGATCGCCTGCATACGAAAACCTGTTACAAAGAAATAGAGACAAGAAGAGGGCAAGGGTTTGACTAAAAAATGAAGAAGAAAATATCCTCAAATAATGAATGAATTGAATGTACAATGGATCATCCTTATAAAGGAGATCGAAAGCCTTGAAAGGCAACCCTAGTGCATGTAATAATTAGTTAAATTATTACAAGGCTAATGCATGCAAGTTTATATTTAAAACAACAAGTGCATAAGTTTAAATCAACTAGTGCATGTGTGTTTAAATATAAACAACTAAAAATAAAAGTGTTGACATCTTAAGAAAGGAGTAAAGTTAATTAATATAATTAATACTTTACTCTAACATCCCCCCTTAAGATGAGCAATAATGCAGCTACAAACAATGCAAGAAGAAAGGAAAGGAAACTACAGTGCTGAAAGCATAAAAATGGGTCCCAGCTACATGGCCTGATGAGGTACCCAGCACAACCAAATCTTTGTAAAATAGATAAATAGAGAAAACCTAGTGGGAAAAAACCCTACTCCAAAAAGAGATATAAATAGAAGGAAGGAAGGCCTCATCACTGAGACCCCCCAAGGACAACTTCCTTCACCCCGAGCATAAAACATAGCTGAAGATATCACAGGGATGTAAAAGGTTTGGTGAAGATTTCAGCAACCTGCTCAGTAATGGAATATACTCCAAACTTAGAGAGCCATCTTGAATCAAATGTCAGATGAAATGCATATGAAGCTCAATGTGCTTGGTCCTCTAATGCTCAACCGAGTTGCAGGAAATATGTATGGCACTCTAATTGTCACACCAAAGAATAGTGGGACTATCAGGAGGAAAACCAAACTTTGTCATCAACTAGCGAAGCCATAAAACCTCCTGACTAGCTTGTACAGTTGCTCGGTACTCTGCCTCTATAGATGATAATGCATGAGCTTTCTTCTTATTGCAAGACCATTTGATAGGACTGGAACCAAGATAGAAGACAAAGCTAGAAGTAGACTGTCGATCAGTAGTATCACTAGCCCAATTTGAGTATGTGAAACCAACAATGTGTGGATCCCTTGATGTATAGTGAATGCCATAAGAAGTAGTACCCTGAATGTATCTCAAGATACATTTGGCCACTTACCAATGACTCTCATGAGGATCATGTGAGAATCAAGAGACAAGGCCAACTGCAAAGGAAATATCAAGAAGTGTGTGTGTCAGGTAAAAAAAACTACCCACTAGTGCTCTGTATAATGTGGGATCCACGGTAGGAGTAGAGCAAGTGGTAGATAAAACAAAACCTAACTAAACAGGTGTGGGAGTAGGCTTGCAATCAAGCATGTTGAATCGATGAAGCATATCAAGAGCATACTTCTCTTAAAGTATGTTAATCCCATATGAAGATTGAATAATTTGTAGCCCCAAAAAATAGTGCAGAAGTCCAAGATCAGTCATCTCAAACTGTTCTCTCAATGTGCGTTACACACTCTGAATCATAGAGGATGAGCTACCTATAATGATGAGATCATCAACATACAACACAAGTATCAATAGATCAGCCCCATGACATTGAATGTACATGGTAGGATTGGAATGACAATGTGTGAAGTGTGAGGCAAGCAAAAAAGAATCCATCCTCTCATACCAAGCCCTAGGGGCTTGTTTGAGACCATATAGAGACCTTCAATGTTTTTACACCATAGAAGAGTCCTTCACAAAACCTTGAGGTTGCTCCATGTAGATCTCCTCCTCTAGGTCTCCATGCAAAAAGGCACTCTTCACATCCATCTAATAGACTGTCCATCCCTGAGAAGCTACAAGTGAAAGTACAAGGTGAATAGAATTCATCTTGGCAACAATAGAAAAGGTCTCAGAGTAATCAACACCCTCCACTTGTGAAAAGCCCTTCTCCACAAGATGTGCCTTATACCTATCAATAGAACCATCAACAGCATACTTGGTATGGTACACCCACTTGCACCGAACCAATTTCCTTCCTTTTAGAAGAGAACAAAGATCCCAAGTGTGATTCTTCATCAAAGAAGAATACTCCTCATCCATAGCCTTATCCCACTCAAGATGACCTGTCGCCTCTGAAAATCATTGTGGATCATCTGAAATAGCATGACTCAGTAAACCAGTACCAGATGTCTGAGCACGAATGTGATGAGTATCTAAAGGATCACCTGCAAAAGGTCTAGTTGCATCAATAGTATCACAAGACCGTTTGGGCACATGTGGAACATCTAGTGGAGGTGGGGAAGGTGGAGCATCATTTGATTCTTCCTTAGATGAAAAAGAATCTTGCAGAGGAGTAGATGAAGAACTAGGTAGTGAAGAAGAAGTTGATGATGGAGGATCCATCTGAGGATAGCGCTCATCAAACTAAACATCTCGCCGAAACAAGACTTCTATGGAATCAGGATCAAACAACCTGTATGCCTTCACATCCTCACAGTAGCCAAAAAATATGAGTAGTCAACTTTTCCTCTCCATGGATTTCCTTTGAGCATCTGGAATAAATTCCCAAGCCTCACAACCAAAAACTCAGAATGTAGAAACATCAGGCTTGACATGAGTCCAAGCCTCCTCAGGAGACAAATGTCACAATGCTTTATGAGGCATCTGATTCTAAATATAGTTGGTGCAATTGATAGCCTCAGCCCAAAAGGAAGCACTCATAGCTCGTGACTGTAGCATACAATTAGCCATCTCCCGTAATGTTCTATTCTTTCTCTCTGCAATGCCATTCTGCTTAGGGGCATGAGGAACTATGAACTGGTGTTGTAAACCATGCTCAATGCAAAAATATTTGAAAGATTGATTCACATATTCCCTCCCATTGTCAGTGTGTATACGCTTGATAGAAAGACCATATTGTTTCTCTAAAAATGTCTTAAAGATTTGAAATGAATCAAAGACATCATACTTGTACTTCAAGAAGTACACCCATGTGCATCTAGAGAAATCATCAATGAAGGTGAGTACATATCTAGCACTAGAAAAAGGAGTGGGAAATGACATAAGATCACTATGTATCAACTCCAAAGGTGCGAGAGCACATAAGGATCTACCAGATGGAAAAGGATCTATGTGATGTTTTCCAAGCACACAACCTCGACAAACACCGTCAGTACAAGAGATCTGAGGTAGCCCAATCACTAGCTCCTATGTACTCATCTGCTATAAATATCTATAGTTGACATGGCCAAAATGCTCATGCCAAAGCTTGCTCACTGTGTCTGCATGAGCAACAAGAGAAACACTAGTAGAATCAGAGCTCTCGAAGCCATCAAACTGGTATAAGTGAGTCTCTGAATCAACACTCCTAGTAGCAATAGCCAAGTCAGGATCATGGAGCTCTCGAATAACCACATCATGTGGTGAGAACTCAACTATTTTACCAGAGCCAAAATGAAAAATCTGATAGATAGATAGAAGGTTCATAAAAATGGTTGGAACCAAAAGAACATCCTATAGAGAACCACCATCTAATGAAATAGTGCCAGAACCTATAATTGAAAGTAATGTTGAGTCACCAGCTGCAATCTGTGTAGTAACACTCTGAGCAAGTGAGGTAACCATGCCGGGTGAGTGTGTCATATGGTGTGAAGCACCTGAAACAATGATCCATGGAGTAGTGGAAGTTCAAAGCTCGAGCAGAAAGAGCATGACCTTTCCCGATGGGAGGAGGTGGAGGCTTCAGAGGAGAAAGACTATGCTTCTACATGGCTTCTTCTAGTGCCTCAAGTCATTTCCAACACCTGGAAATTGGATGCCCTTCATTGCCACAAAAATTGCAAGGATCATCTATGTACTGCGTACTCTTGGAGGAAGACTCACTAGACTTAGAAGATTTTCCTTTCAGAGTAGATTTCTTTGGATCTGATTTTGGAGGTGGCTTGGAGGGATTCTCACTACCAGCTGAATCTATTTTGGGCTTGGGCTTCTGCTTCTGATTTCCCTTGGATGGCTGGGCAACCAATGCTTGGTTCTTTGATCCTATTAGAGAGTCCAACTAAGTAAGTTTGGCCTGCTCTCTAGTCAAATGATCACAGAACACCTCAAAAGTTGGCATGGTGAATGTAGGTCCCAAAGCATCCATGGGAGAAGATCTAAAAGTTTCCCCTAAGCTTAGACAGAATCAGATAAATACACTCTTTATCAGTCTTTTTCTTTCCACATCCATGTAACAAAGATCTCTCTTGTTTGAAATTCATCAGAAAGTCCTCAATAGAGGGAAAATAATCAGGTACAAGAGAGGTAAGCTCTACCTCAATCTGAAGTGCTATGAACTCATTCACTATACCAAACAAGGTGTTAAGCTTGGTCCACATAGCTAGAGGGGTATTGCACCCATCAAGATGAAACTACAAGCTATCTGATATCTATAAAGAAATCAACCCCATAGCCTCATCCATCTTTTTTTGATGCTACATGATCTCAAAGGGCCTCTATAATACTGGTTGCATTGCATCTAAACAAGACCAGAGCCCTTCTGAATGGAGAAGTCATGTCATCAGGGTTTTCCATGTGTGATAATTATGTGGGGTCAAAAGTTATAGACAAGAAGAGGTCTCGGCCATATTTTTTAGAAGGGGTTTTTGTTTTGATAAATATCTGGTTTAACTAATAGAAACAAGAAAATAACACCCCCCACAATCCAAATATCGAACCCCTAAGCCTAGAATGATATGCTTTATTAAGAGAAGAGCCAAAAAGCTTCAAATCTAAATCTTGTGTACCTTGAAAAAATTCTAATGAAAATAGGCAAAAATCTGGATGGTTCTCGAGAAGAGCTTTCTGGCACTTCTTCCAAATAAAAAAATGGAGCAAATTTGAGCAAATTAGCCCCCTCAGAATGTAAAAAGGATAATATGGCATTAACAGAAAAAATAGCAAGCTAGATGACAAAAAATACCAGATTAACCTCCATGAGAGCATTGGGCTCAAAACCATCTTTTTAGTGATATCTTGTTTGTTGAAAAATGATGTCTGGAGCTCCCGAAATGCCAATTTTAGTGAAAGAGGCTCCAAAGACAAAAAAAAAACCCAAAATGGTTTGGCCAAGGTGATAGCCCCTGGTCACATGGGGGCTCCGCCCACTAGTGTTGGTAGTTAACAGCTAGTGGTTTGCGCTAATCATGGTGGTTTACTCCAGCTGCTAGCGGTTTATGCTGACCGTGGTAGTTGGTGTGGCAGTAGTGAGCTCAGGCAGTTTAAACTTAACCGTTGTCGTTGAAGCAGCGGTGGTGAACCATGGCAGTGATAGTGCCTAGGCTAAGCGCGGGTGGTGCACCCCCTTTTTTAATTTTAATTTTAATTTTTTTGTTGAATAATTCATACAGAAGCTTGTCTCGGGGTGTGTGCACAATCGTACAGCCCTAGGGCAATTTGTTTTGGCCTCTCCCTACAACGTTGTCCAAATTGGACATGTTTTATGTCAAAATAGGGGTTTTTGGGCACTACGAGCTCAACGGTGAGGTTCCTTTGAGCTCAAAGTGCACCAAAATTTAAGGACCCCCTAATTTCAATTAAAAAAATATAAAAAACATCCTAATATGAAACAGATGAATTTTTTATCTCTTAATCCTTCAAACACAAACAAGCTATAGTAGATTAAGCTCTGATACCATGTAGGATTTGAGCAATACAAATCCATAAAACCCGAAGATCACCTGCATATGAAAACCTGTTACAAGGAAGTAGAGACAAGAAGAGGGCAAGGGTTTGACTAAAAAATGAAGAAGAAAATATCCTCAAATAATGAATGAATTGAATGTACAATGGATCATCCTTATAAAGGAGATCGAAAGCCTTGAAAGGCAACCCTAGTGCATGTAATAATTAGTTAAATTATTACAAGACTAATGCATGCAAGTTTATATTTAAAACAACAAGTGCATAAGTTTAAATCAACTAGTGCATGTGTGTTTAAATATAAACTACTAAAAATAAAAGTGTTGACATCTTAAGAAAGGAGTAAAGTTAATTAATATAATTAATACTTTACTCTAACAATGAAATCCAAGAGGTTCTTCATTTGAGGAGGATGACGAAGTGGGAAAATTTTGAGAAACATTAGCAAATGGATTCTCCTCTTCTTTGTGTTCCTCCTATTATACAAAGATTTCTCCTAGATTATTGTCAAGGTAATTAGGAAGGAATCTTCCTAAGGCATCCCTCCTCCTTCAATTCATGTAGGTTCAATGAATCAACACTAACTTAGACTAGGATGAAACTTCAAAAATGTTGAATACAAAAATTAAAGGTAATGTGAAATGAACTAGAAACTTGACTCGTGACTGCAACAAGTCCTTAGCTTGACACCATCCTTGACAATGGTGCCAAAAATGTTGGCCTTTCCAAATGGATTAATAACTAGGTAAAATTCACATACTCATAAATTGGACACCTTTATTGAGAAGCTATCTCTCCTATGGAAAGGTTCATTTAATGTGTCAACCCAGGGGCATAAGCTTGAAATGGTTCTGCACAATATATGCACTAAGTTTCCATTGTAGCCATGCTAACTATTACTTGGAAAGGAAAGATATAGGAAAGTAAGTACTTGGAAGTAAACCTACATGAATCCTATCTACCAAATTATAACTAATCATGGAAACTAACTAAGTTCAGGTTTACTAGGAAGGAACTACTTTTCCCACTTTGGCTGCAAGAATAGACACATGAACTATTTTCATGTGGTTGCGAGAACAAACAAAAGACTAGACAATAACTATGAAAATAGTAAAAATACAAAGGATCACTCACCAAGTGGGCCCCCTTGGGTGAGTGAATCTTGTACACACTAAAATGGTGCATTTCTATGAACCATTACATGCAAGGTTGCTCAAGAATGAGGCCTCACAAAGTGGCTCATAGCTCTCTATGCATGGAGTTGCAAGGGACTATGATGTGTTTGCTCTCAGCTAGAGCTACAAGCTTGTGACCTTGCTAGTCAACCACACAATGAGAGATTCAAGCGAGGACAAGGGCAAGAGTGCCAATATCCTCAAGAATCAAATATGTAATGCAATGCAAGCTATATGATGATGTAATCTAAACTATGAAAGGAAAGTACAAACTATGCTATGAAAGGAAAGAACAAGTATTACCAAGCCTTCCTATTTAGACTATGTGAGCTTATTCTATTGCATAAAAGAAAATCTATACTATGAATGCCATTATCATGCAACTATGAAAGCAAATATGAACTAGATGATGAAAGCAACAAGTCTTCAAAATCTTCAAAAGCTCCAAATTCACCTAAAACCTGCAGCATAACATTAGCATAAAAACATGGTATATGCAAATGAAGGAGAGAGCTCTCCTTTTATAAGAAATGCAAAGAAATGGACCATGGAGATTAAGAGGCAAAAAGTCTTAATCAGTGGTGAAGCTTGAAAGAGGAGCAATCCATGTGCACAAGTATCCTTCAATAGGAAAATAAGAGTTGACTTTATGTCCATATGAGACAAAAAGTGCTTTTCTCCTTTTTATAAAATATGAAAAATGCTTTATTTGTGCAACTTAGGATAAGATGAAAAGGTGGGCTTTTTATTTAATCAAAAGGGGAGGAAATATTCTTTTTAATCAAATAAAGACTTAGGATAAATGGTTAGCCCATAGGATAAAAATCCAATATATGATCAAAATTAAGATTTGATCAAGAGATTGATATTGTTGAAAATATTGATTATTGATAAAAATGATTCAGGATTGATAAATCAAATAAACGGGGCCCAAAGTCTAGGCGACCATTTTTGGGTGCATACATTTGCCCCTCTTTGACTAATGTGTGATCGATTTGGGAACACATGTAGTTAAAGAAGAATTGAAATGTGAGATCGATCTGGGATCACAAAATAACTCAAATATGAGGTCAATTCGGGATCATATCTGGACAAAGCATAAGCAAAGGTCTTTGAACATGAGGTCGATTCGGGATCACATTCAAAGTAAGAGATAAGAATCTCAAATTTGAGCAAAAGCTCACAAAAGATGTCTGAATCAAGAGCATCAAGATGATCAGGGATGAGAATCCCATAGGTACTACCCCCTCGGAATTGAAATCGAAATCAGGTAGAGGAGAGACAGCAAATCGATAAAGATTTGATCAAATCAGAATGAAATCATAATCGGATGTAAAGGGTCAATAGGTGAACTATTAGACAATAAAACATGCCCCAGCCTGACTAAAAAGATGTAGTCAACGTGAGAAAGGAGGGAATGGAATGAAGATGAATGAAAGACTAGAAGTTTGGAAGACATGGAAATGAAGAAATGACGATGCCCCAACAAAGATCGAAGGATTAGGCCTCAAAAGATTAGTCAACTGCGCAGAAGAAGGGAAGATTTTGAAATGTGATTCTGACTATGAAGATGACCTCAAATTTCAATTTTGAGTCTGAAAATAGATCCAGGACGTTGAAATTAGCTAGGGGTGCAATTTTCGTGCAATTTCGAAGTGTTTTGAAAATGAGGTCAAAAAGTCAAAAGGCTATAAAAGGGGTCAAAATGTCATTTTCAAAAATCATGTCTTTTAACGATTTGAGAATCTTGAGAGCTTTAGAGAGAGAAAATGGCTTAGCAAGCAGGAGTTCCCGTCCACAGGCATCGATTCGAGGGGGCCCGGTTGCACAACCGGCCACCACACTATCCTGCCCCGGTATGTTTTCGAAAAACTTGAACTTTTTGAGGCATTTTTCGCATTTAATAGCTTTTTTTAGCATGTTTTTCAAATTTTTTAAATTTCAAAAAATTTTGTTGGGCGAAATATCACGCGATACTTTAGAAGTATCGCGCCCTTTGGGGAGAAATGTCGTGCGATACTTCGCGGGTCCCCAAAGTATCGCGCGACCTAAGGCACCAGTATCGCACAATACTGGGTGAAAGATTACACGATACCGAGTGAAGTATCGCTCGGCATAAGGTATATCACCCCGCTATAGGGAGAAGTATCGCACGATACTTCTCCAAAAAAGAATATCGCCCAGTTTAAAAATTTAATATTTAATGCATTTTTGAGCAAAAATGACATGGGTCTAGACAATGTTACGCTTTAGAGATGTTTTATACTGAGTTTTTAGACATCCATCATGATATGTGCTAACAACTGGCTTAGTTTTTGGCTTGCAGAAGGTCTTTCCAGCGCTGATCATCAGAGCGCCGAAGGTGACGGGATTGAGATGTGTCCGAGATCTAGACGATTCGGGCAATACCTACATCAGAGCTATGGGATTCCAGTATCTGTTGAGATATCCGTACATCAAAGCTGACCATGGGTTGTTGACTACTCTTGCCAAGAGATGGCATAGCGAGCACAACACCTTCCACCTACCTACTGGAGAGGCATTGATCACTTTAGAGGATGTCTACAGGATCTTACGAGTGCCATGTCATGGCGAGCCGGTGAGTATAATCATGCTTGAAGATATAATCGTTTAAGTGTAATGTTTCCATATGATGAAAACTGACATGATTTGTTTGTTGGCATAGGTGTACTATGATCAGGATGCCACTGAGGGGCGCCGACTGGTTCAGGAGATGTTCCAGGATGTCACTATTCTGGATAGGCATATCAGCTGGGAGAGGCTGATAGATGATTTTGGCAGAGACTACCTAGTGCCATGTATAGTGGCATCCATTATCTCACAGATCCTGATGACTGATCGCAGTCAAAAGGGATTCCCGCTCAGATGGGCTCGGTTACTGGTTGATTTGGTAGGCAGGCCTCGTCAGATGGCATGGGGTCCTACCATATTGATAGAGATGTACCATGAGTTACATGAGATTGTCTACAGAGACGGTCGGACATGGGCATGCGGTGCCATCCTGGCACAGGTGTGGGCGTGGGAGCACATCGTTGTGGTGCACCCCAGGGTTCAACCGAGGGAGAGGAGGTACCCCTTCATCTACAGGTATCTCAGGTTCATATCACATGCCCATACTGGGGATGTGACGTACTACAAGCAGATTTTGGATGAGATAGCCTCATTCACATGGAGGCCATACAGGGAGGTGGAGGTCTGGGGAGATGTAGCTGATGAGCTGAGTTACATGCTGTGCACTCAGCCACTAGTAGGTTGGTATGTAGAGATAGTGGAGAGGTTCTACATCACTCGGGTGTGGTGACACTTTGGGAGGCAGCAGTGAGTCTCGACAGAGACTACGACATATGCTAGGGCCAGGGATGAGGAGGGTCATGGGTGGCTACCCATGTTGGACTATCAGCAGGCTGTTGCAGAGATAGCGGGTATCAGGAGTGAGCCCTGGGAGTATTTTCTAGATGTGGCAGATGCGGGGGCCGATGCGGCATATAGGGTAGAGTGGTGGAGGGTGCCATTCCTTCAGTTTACAGTACCAGATGCACAGGTACCAGCGCAGGGAGGAGATAGAGGGGATGACGAGGGAGATGGAGGAGACGGAGGGGAGGGAGGGGAGGGAGGAGATGGAGGAGATGGCGGGAGGGGGAGAGGGAGGAGGATGGAGAGAGGAGAGGGATCAAGATCAGGTGGCCAGAAATGGTCACGGGGACAGAGATCAGCGATGCCTGAGGATGAGGCGAGACCAGCTCGCCGACAGGCAGAGGCACAGCAGGAGCAGCCTGCGGGTGGGGATGATCTGAGAGCCCAGATACAAGCTCAGGAGGCAGAGATACAGTAGCTCTGGATTACTATAGCTGTGAGAGATCAGTAGCTACTGGATCTGAGAGCGAAATGAGATCAGTAGATAGCTAATCTCAGGGTAGAGATAGCACGCCGTGAGGCGATGGCATAGGCAGATGCACTGGAGCTCCGACAGGAGTCAACGAGAGCAGCCTACTATCACGAACTCTACCTGTAGGCCATCCTAGAGGGTGAGAGAGTGCCATCATACTCTCAGAGGGTAGGGGTATCAGATGTGGTACTCGATAGGAGAGCCATGCCTCCTCCACCACCACGAGCTCCTCACAAGGGTGGTAGCGAGTCTTAGGGTTAGGTGTTAGGTTGATAGATGTTTACACATATTTTGAGACATTGATCTAGATTATGGGATCCCATTTGTATTGTATATCATGACATTGTTATAGATTTATGAGATTACTGGATGTTCGATGTATCATGTGTTTATGTCTCTCTTGTGATGGATGTATCAATTTATGTATATTGTCTTGTCATTTTGCTCAAAATGCTTATGTATGTTCTCTCTCATAGATGTATGTTTAATTCTCATGTGTATGATATAGACTTATGTTTCTTGAAAATGACAGTTTTGATATAGATATGATGATATGATTAACCTCTTGTGATGAACAAGAACAAGTTCGAGATGAAAAGGACAAGGAGTGAAAGACATGATCGAGAAGAAGAAAAGGTGAGCGCAGTCGACTGACAGGTCCATGTAAGATAAAAAGGAGAGCTCTTTCCATATGCAAGAAATGCAAAACTAGACTATCATGACCCTAAAAATGCAAGCTACTATGAAAGTGGTTGACTTGCAAGGTCACAACGCTTATAGACATCTAATTATCATCATCGAGCGTTATTGGTAGCGTCGTAAGATCATACAATGCACACTAGCATAACTATGTGGATATGAATATGATATTTATCAGATAGAAATGTGGGAATCCCACCTAGGCATCAAAGACATATAGGTCAAGATGACTAATGTATTGAGATCACCTAAGTTTTGATATGGCGAGATTATGCTTGTATCAAGACACATGAAAGTCGGTATAACTCGAAGCATGCACTCGCAAAACAGTCAAGGATAATACCTTGTCAATCCATAGTGTCAAGTAAGACCAGCATAAATGCTCATGACAGGTAGGACCAACAAAATATACCCACAAGAAGATAAAAAAATAAAACATGTTCTCATTCCCTTAGTCTTCTAGCTATGCATCATTGAAAACTTCTCAGGGAGAGACCACTCATCAAAGAAATCCTCATAGACAGCACACAAAGAAAAATAAAGTCAACATATCTCAAGCGAGTTGATTGTTTAAGTGCGTGTGTGTTGGTTATAGAGTCAAACTCTGGTTATCACATCTACAAATGAGAAATATCGCATCATACTTAGACTATTGGGAAAGACATCTGATAAGTGTTAAGAAACACTCGACGCAAGGGTAGTGTTGAAAAATACTGTTTGGGGTGGTGTTGAAAAACACCTATTTGGGGTGGTGTTGAAAAACACTTATTTGTGAAATGCCCCAAGAGACAAACACACCTAAAGGACCAATGCTAATAGTTATGCCCCCTAGACAAAGAGAAAGACCAATTCCAGACCAAGTCAAATAAGGTCAAGGCATGATGGAAAGTGGCTAAGTTTCAAGGACGCATGCTAAGAAATAGGAGTGCAAAGGCCTCAAGTAGCGCCTGTTTCCAGGTTTTCACCACTTGGAATCTTTTTTCATTTTTTCATTTTTTGGATTTTTGAATTTTTTTTATTTTTTTGTATTTTTTCAAAAAAATTTATGCTTTTTAGGATTTTTTCAGCACATATATCAATTTTTGGTATTTTTTCAGGATCAATAAGATATATACAAAGGATGCCTCCAGACAGAAATGAGCATCAAGGATAGAACTTCTTTAGGTGCACAATGTTGATGGGATCAGGGAGCTATTCTCCATCAGGATCTGATAGTAAATACGCACCGGTACCAAAAGCAGTTGTGATGACATATGGTCCAAGCCAGTTAGGTTCAAACTTGCCCTTTTGCTCTCTATTCTGTTGGTTTTTAGGGTTCTCTCGCAAAACGAGATCACCTATTTGAAATTCTCTAGGGTGAACCTTCTTGTTGAATGCTTTGGACATACACTTCTGATACACCCTCATATGATTAAAGGAAGCCTTGCGCTTCTCATCTAAAAGTTCTAGTTCTTGTAGCCTCATGGCGCGGTAATCCTCATCTGTAATCAAACCTTTGAGTGAGACTCTAAGTGATGGTATCTCAACTTCTAAAGGCAATACTACTTCAGCGCCATAGGTAAGAGAAAAAGGAGTGGCTCCTGTAGGTGTGCGAATGCTTGTTCTGTAAGCCCATAGTGCTGGATTGATTTGTAAGTGCCAATCCCTACCATTCTTGTGTACTGTCCTATGAAGAATCTTAAGAATGGTTTTGTTAGAGGCTTCTGCCTATCCGTTTCCCTATGGAAAATAGATGGAGGACCAATGTTGCTTGATTTTAAACTTTTTGCATAGATGCTTTAGGTCCTTATTCTTAAATTGACCTCCATTGTCAGTAATGATCTCAGAAGGCACTCCAAATTGGCAAATAATATGATTCAAAATGAACAAAGAAATGGTCCTCCCTGAAGCAACAGAAAGTGGCACAGCTTCCACCCATTTTGTGAAGTAGTCAGTGGTAGTAATAATGAACTTGTGTCCACCTGATGAGTTGGGATGAATCTGCCCAACCAGATCAAAGGCCCAGCGCTGAAATGGCCAATGAGAAACAGAAGGGATCAGCTCCCTACCTGGAGCATGAATCAGGTTTCCGTGTTTCTGACATTTTTCACATGACTTAGCAAAGGTGACCGCATCTATCTGCATTGTGGGCCAATAATATCCCGCCCTAAGCAACCTTCGGGCCATGGCAAGACCATTAGAATGTCCACCACAAATGCCCTCGTGGATGTCAGCTAACGCTTGGTTGGATTCCTCCTTTTCCAAGCACCTAAGGAGCGTCCCATCTAAACCCCTCCTATATAAATCACCAGAGATGAGGGTGTGGCGAGAGGTGTTACGGATGAGGTTTCGACATTCAGAGCGGTTGAATGTGTCGGGGATGATGCCATCACGAAGATATGAATAGATAGCACCATATCGGGAAGACTCATGTGTGACAATGGTACAACTGACATGGCTTTCAGATGAGTCAAAGATGGGATGGTGTAGCTCTTCCACCAGGAATTCAAATCTGGATTCATGTGTCTCCAACTGAAGAAGTGAAGCTAATGTGGCCATGGCGTCTGCAACCTTATTCTCTGTCCTAGGGATCTGTTGAAACGTCACGAAGGTGAAGTAGCATCTCAAAGAATCAACCATCTTTTTGTAGGGTATCAATTTGTCATCCTTGGTTTGATACTCTTCATTGACTTGGTTGATGATTAACTGGGAATCTCCAAAGACATGTAACTCTATGATGTTCCATTCTATAGCCATCCTCAAGCCATTAGTTAAAGCTTCATATTCTGCAATATTATTGGTACATGGGAATAATAGTTTGTAAGACTTTGGAATATTGTACCCATGTGGAGAAACAAATAACACTCTAGCACCTGATCCATTTTGCATGCGGGAACCATCAAAGAACATTGTCCAAGTGTGAGTAGTTGTATACAAGATGTGTTCGTCTGGGAATTCCACTTGGACCGGCATACTATCCTGAATTGGGAAATCAGCTAATTGGTCAGCAATAGCTTGCCCTTTGATGGCCTTCCTTTCAACGTACTCTATGTCAAATTCAGTTAGGACCATCATCCATTTAGCGAGTCTACTCATGAGGGCAGCCTTACTAAGCAAGTATTTAAGAGGATCAATTTTGGCAACCAAATGTATGGTATGAGCAAGCATGTAGTGGTGCAACTTTTGAGAAGCAAACACCACTGCAAGACAAGACTTCTCAATGTTATTGTAATTGATCTCATAGGAGACTAGAGTATGATTGATATAGTATATGGCCCGTTCTTTCCCAGTATCATCTGATTGAGCCAATAATGCCCCCAGGGAAGTGTCTGTGGCTGAAATATATAGGATCAATGGTTTCCCTGGAATAGGAGACATTAAGATCAGATGTTTTGTCAAGTATTGTTTGATCTAATCTAGGCTCTTTTGACAATCCTCATTCCAAACACAAGAAGCGCCCTTATGCAATGTCTTGTTAAAGGGTTGCGCCCTATCTGCAAGCTGAGAAATAAACCTCCTAATCGATTGAAGATGTCCCTGAAGACTTCTCATTTGGCTGATATTTTGAGGAGGTGGCATATCTAGAATTGCTTGGACCTTTTCGGGATCAACCTCGATACCTTTTGCTGATATTATGAATCCTAAAAGTTTGCCTGAGGTGACACCAAATGCGCACTTCTTTGGATTCAATTTGAGTTGAAACTATTCCATGCGATCTAGAATTACTTCCAGATCATCGAGGTGTGTGTCCCGTCTTCTTAATTTTGCCAGGGTATCATCCACATAATCTTCCATGTTTTTGTGCATCATATCGTGAAAGATAGTGGTCATAGCTCTTTGGTAGGTTGCTCCTACATTCTTTAATTCGAATGGCATGACGTTCCAGCAATAGGTTCCCCATGCACATGTGAATGCTATTTTCTCTTGGTCTTCAGGAGCTATTTTAATTTGATTATATCCAGAGAAACCATCCATTAGAGAGTATATCTCATAGCCCGCTGTCATGTCCACTATCATGTCAATGTTTGGAAGTGGAAAATCATCCTTTGGGCATGGTTTGTTTAAATCTCTAAAATCTGTACATACACGAATGGACCCATCATGTTTGGAAACTGGTACTATGTTTGAGATCCATTCTGCATAATCGATGGCTCTAATAAATCCAGCTCTCAAAAGTTTTTCTAATTCCCCTTTGACAAGTAGAGCTACATGGGGATGCATTTTTCTGAGTCTCTATTTCACTGGTTTGACACCTGGAGCTATGGATAAGTGATGCATTATGAGATTCGTGTCAAGCCCTGGCATGTCTGAATAGGTCCATGCAAAATTAATTTTCTTTTTTTGTAAGAACTATACATATGCCTTGGTCTCTCCCTCTGATAAAGACTGAGCAAGATGGACTATTTGAGGATTTTCTTCTATGTTCAAATTGACTGGCTTTGTTGGCTCAATCAATACTGATGATCTATCCTGGAAATAACTCGGCAAGTTATTAAGTACCCCATCCTTAGGTGCCTCAAAGAGGTTTTCGCCCTCGGATGCGTCATTTATTTTTACTATTTTTGGTTCTAATACCGCCACAAAGTGGTTTTCGCCATCAGACCTTTTTTTCTTTTTTTCTCTCTTTTATTTTTAGAATGAGGTACTTAATATCAGGCTCTGTCATGCTGGTTGTTGGTTCACTGGTGGAAGAAGCCACGGGTTCAAGAGCATTCAGATAGCAGGCAATTTCGTAATCATTCTAAAAGGTGAGGAATGTAGGCTCTTGATGGCACTGAGACCAGTCAATTAGGTCAAAGTGAACAAGGGGTAGGTCAATGACTGGTTCAATGTTGTTTATGCGAAAGGTGTCATCTCTGGTGACCATATAATCAGAGTTCATCAAGTCTTCTCCTAAGATACCCAAATTAGGACTCATCCTACCAAACGAAGCATCGTCCGCTAAGGCAATTTGAGGAGTACAATCCTCTAGTCCTACACTAAGCTCGTTAGTTGCATCGGGTTGGGTACTATAAGCATGGACAATATCTATGTCCAGATCAACTGTTGCATCTGAAAGTGAGTCCCATTCATATTTATGGGAATCTGTGTCTGAGTCATCATTTGGGCCTCGTGATGTAGAAGCCTCAACGTTAGGAAGGGTTTCCCCCTCTCTAATGCTAGTATTGGTACTATCCGTCACAGCTAGGATAGTAACACTTTCCTTTGTCGATCTAGCAGTCATACAATCACTATCCGTCGCAGCTGGGATAGTAGGACTGTCAAGTATCAAATCTATGGAATCTCCCCAAAGGAGATTTGTTGAGGGCACCCAATCATTAGACACATCTTGTTGATTAGAAAGATCGGGCATATAGTCTGAGTCACTGTCCGTCATAGCTAGGATAGGGACACCCTTCTTCTTCTTATTCTCAAAACCTAAGCCAACCATGGACTTATTCTTTCATTCGAAAAGAGCATGATCAAGAGGCTTAGCTTTAGCATCCAGTCTATGACTAAGGGGACCATATCCTAGATATCCCATATTTTTAACCAGTGTATACCCTCTCCCATAAGCTTCAGGTGAAGGAGCAAAATTCTCATTGTGTTTGTATTTTCCCTCATGATAGATCTAGTCCCTTACGGAAACTTCTTCTTTCTCTTCCTGAATGGGAACCGAAGACTCAACAAATTTCCCAAATAATGTCATTGCCGATGACGAAGGTTTCGTACTTGGTGATGGTCTCCCATAAGACCTAGGAGAGATTGGCATTTTTGTAAAAGAATCAATTTTATAATCTCCCATCCCAAGATCTATGGTCTTGAACTTCTGCTTGCATTGTTCAAGTGAGCTACTAGGACTGTCAGCTTCCCTATTCAAAAGTACATGTGATCCCACAGAAATGTTATTAACTGACAAAGCACTATCTCTAGGGATGCAAATTTCTACACCGTTATGGGGAAACTTAACACACTGGTGATATGTTGATGGGACTGCTTGCATTTCGTGAATCCATGGCCTACCTAGCAAAATGTTGTAGGCTAAAGGTCCAACATCAACAATTTGAAATAAGATATCCTTTTCTACTGGACCAATGTGAATAGGCAAAACAACCAATCCCTTAGAACTTCTTTCTGCTTCATCATATGCTTTGATCATGATTTTTTTCCTTGTGTCAATGACGTTCCTAGAATATCCTAGAGCCAGCAACAAACTCATGGTACAAATATTGAGCCCCGCACCCCCATCTATCAATACACACCTGACATGGGTTTTATGAATCATGACTTCGATGTGTAAGGCAAAATTATGTGGGTGACTAATGGATTTGTCGTCTTCTTCTGAGAAGGTGAGGTAATGAGGGCTAGCCAAATGGTTGACCATTTTCTGGAATTGGTCAATATCTAAGCTGTTAGGGACACTGGCTACTCGTAAAGCATCCTCAAGGACGCGCTTGTGCTTAGGAGATAATTCTAAAAGCTCAAAAATGGATATCTGCGTGGGTGTACGTTGTAGTTGGTCAATAAGATTATAATTGGAATCAGGACCAATGGTAGATTTGGGAGGAGTGCCTTTGGACATGGGCTGCTTAGACTTGCTAGTGCTAGGACCTCTAATAATAATGGGCGCTTGGGCCTGGCCCCTAGTGACAGCATTGAGGGACTGGGGCATTCTTTGGGAGTGAGGACCTCTTATCACCACAGCGAGTCTTTCATCAGTCATAGGAGTTGAGTCCACATTATGTCCATAGGGATCTTTCCCTCTCATCATGTTGACACTATCATCCACAACTTCAAGCATGTTAATAATGTTCTCCGCATTTGTGTAGGTGTAGTTGATAGCCGCCTTGCCATTCTTAGAATTCTCTCCTTTCTCATATTTAGTCAAGGGATCTTTAAAGGCTTTATGATCCGCATTAGTGGTTAACCCATCAACTTGTAATTGTCCTTTCTCAATAAGGTCTTGGACAAGATGCTTGAGTTTAAAACAATTTTCTATGTCGTGTCCAATCCCATTATGGAAAATGCAAAAAGCCTTCGCATCCCACCAATGAGGTAAAGGATCTGGTATACGATGTTTTGTAGGATCCTATGGGTGTGCCAAATTATGAGCAACTAATGTCTTAAAAACATCTGCATAAGATTCTCCCAATTTAGTAAATTGTCTTTTCTCCATTTTAGATCTCCTTTGATACTTAAGTTTGTCTTGTTGTGTTGAAGACGTTTGCAGCTTCATAGCTTGAACTGCATGAGAGAGGTTGAGAACTCCTTCATTTTTGGTTTGAGATGAGTCAACAACTCCGTCATTGACCACTTGCTTGTTTTTGTTCCAATAGGAGTTCCTTTTGTCCTTGTTACCATTAGTATTTTTATTTTGGCTATTGTTGTTAGTTGTTGGTTTAGCCAAAATTCCTTGTTCTTTTAGGACATCCTCAATGCGACATGCCACCTCTACCATAGTATCAAAGGAATTAAATGGGATTTTCTTGACTTCATATCTTAGTTCTGGTATTAGATTGCTCACAATGATATCAATTCTCTCTTCCTTAGGGATTGTCCTTGGGTATTTTGAACACAGTCGCCTCCATCGTTATAAAAATGTGACAAAAGATTCCCCTTGATTTTGCTTGAGTTTGCACAAATCAAGCATTGTGATCGACCTCGATAAGTTGTTAGCAAAATGTTGAACAAACCTTTGGACAAGTTCTTTAAATGTCTTTACTGGAGGGGAAAGGTTGGTGAACCACTCCATGGCTTGACCTTTTAAGCTCATTGGGAATAATCTCATCAAGTAGGAGTCTTCATGGTGAAAGGAAAAGCTCATTATGTAGAACTGTCAAACATGGTCATGAGGGTCACCAGTGCCATCATATTTGTCATATGTTGGGAACTCAACTTTCTTAGGGAATTCTACCATCACCACACTTTTGTCAATGGGGTTAGGACATATGGAGTCCAAATGAAACATGCTCTTGGGAGCCTTCATCCTGTCTATATCCTTTTGCATTTGTAAGATCACCTCATCAGTGGAAGGGCTCTGTTTCTTGATCTTTTGGTGAACATCAAAATTATATGGAACTTTAGCGCCTTTGTTAATGAGACTTTCCAAGAATTGGTCTTTGTTTTATTCCACATATTGCTCCATATATGCTTGAAAGGATGGTTCTTGTTGCATAGTCATGAAATCCATATGATCAAATTTAGCATAACTTCCTCCATGTTGTGAGCCATGATGTGCTCATTGGGAGGGTTGCTTTGAATGTCTATGAGACAACTGTCTCCTATGATGGTCATATCTTGAAACCCTTCTTCCTCTAGGGCTTGGGGATCGTGAGGGTGTCCTTGACCGTCTTCTAGGACTTGGCGAAGGGGTAGATGGGGGCGAGTTGGTCCCACTATTGGTTCCCCTCCCGTTAAATCAGCTTTGGAGTTGTTGTGCGTAGAGTCTATCTTCTTCTTCTTGGGTGACTCTTTTTTGTATATCCAACAATGCACGTTCCTCTTCCTCAAGTTGTTTGAATTTTTCTTTTTTAGCAGCTTGTTCATCTAAATAGGCTTGCTTCTCTCTTTCAATGCTTCTCAATCTTGTATTTGCATATCGAGAGGTGTCTTTAAGTGGGGAGGATTGTCTTGAATGCCTTATAGCATTAGCTGCATTTATGTGGTGGTCACTAGATTCATTGTTCTGGTCTTCGTGTTGTGACCCTGAATCTGAGTGAGCTTGCTTATGATGTCTCTCGGCTCTTTGGTGAGCATCAAAATACCTCGCATTGTTGGGAGGTGACCCAAGTGGACTAGCATGAGAAGAACCACCATACTCTCTTCTGTGTCGTTGGAAGATGTCCTCGAGAGTTTGATTCATGGCTTCTCTTTGTTGTCGGGTGAAAGTGTAACTCATGTCCATACTTGATGAAAGTGGTACAAAAGAGGTGCTCACTTCACTAGGATTAGCTCCCGAATTAAAACAAACCTCAGATTCACTCTTAGGAGATCGATCAAAAAGGGGTCCTTTTCCCTTATGTTGTCGACGAGTCTTGACGGGTGGTAACTGGCTAAAGGCAACAGGGGGTTGCTTCCCTTGATTGACTTGGTACCTTGTCGTAATTGACATGAAAGAAAGATACTCTCAATGATAAGGTGACCTCTCAAAGTGTCAATGCCAAACTAAGATAATCAAAGTTCTCTATTGTCCAAAGAGAAATGAAAAGATAAAAAAAAAGGGCTTTACCAACAATGTCAAAGAGGTGCTTCAAATCAAAGGGTGACTACCCTTGCACTTTTGAATCAGGAGGTTGAACTAGGCCAAAAGATAATTGAAATTAAGATTTAAATGAAAGCGATTTGGACAATAAGAGTACTAAAATTTTCTAAGAATGTAGCTAACAATCTTAGAGATGAACCTCGGCACCAAGAATGACCTTCTAACTTGACAATTATTTCAAAGTGATTTCGTAAATCAAATGATGCTATCCCGGAGGACTAAAACCAAAAATTTAGAGTCAAGACAGGTCTCAAACGTCAGGGCGAGAAGCCTACTCTAAGACCTAGCCTGATTAACAGCAACTGAAACTGACCAAATTGTAAGCACGACAGAAATTAACCAGGTGATATACTCTAGGCTACTGGGGCGATATACCTATAACCGCGCAATACTTCACATGATGCCAGGCGATATACCTCAGCACTGGCAGGCGATATACTCCAGGCGGGTCGGGCGATAGTCTGTCAGGGGTGAACTATCACGTGATATTTCTTTTCAAAGCAGGTGATATTTTTAGTAAGCGCGAAGTATCGCACGATATTTCACTTTGCAGGGTGCGATATTGTTGCAGAATTGTTCAACTCTTGACCAGAATTGTGTAAAATTTGTGTTTTTGGATCTGTTTGGTCAAAATTTTTAGTCTGAGGGTTGATGTTTTCAATTTTAGTCACAATATCAGCAGAATTTTGGTAGGTTTGCAAACAGTGAGGGATCAAACATGTCTCAAACACTTGAAACAAGGGCAAAAACAACCTTGCCAAGACAAACACTTGTGATATCAAAATTGAAAAAGCACCCTATGAACGCTACCGATTGTTTGTATGTAAGAACATTTGCACTGGTATCACACAACCGAAGACAATTCAAGCAAATCTATCCTAAAAAGTCAAGGCTCAATACTTACCAACTTAGCCCACAACTTGATGCCCCCTCGCCTCACACCAAGTGGTTACCCATAAGAGATGTTGGCTTTGTCGTGGAAATGTCAAATGACACAACCAAAGGGACACATATGGTGGGTATCTTAAGGTGATCTGGGTAAACCACTTGGATCAATCCTTGCACTAAGAAGATAAGCGGCTAAAAATAAGGTGGCTTCTATCTAATGGTTCTTAATAAGGATTTTCATTCACAACACCCCTCTTGCTCCTCATAAAGGACTAGGACCTTGTGGCCTCAAGAGTACCTTAAGCATTCTTATTCAATGTTTTCCCCATGGTCGCAATCCCATGAGCTACTCACATCAAACGAAGATAAGTGTTATGTCTACCAAGGTTTTTGGTGTCCTTGATAGCCTTGAGATTATAGTGAGTTGGAATCACTTGCCACCAAGGAAAATGATGACAAGGTTGTCCCCACTTGAGTCATTCCTCTTGATTGCTCAAGAGCAGGCCCGCTAAAGGATTCCTAAACTAAACAAAAAGTGGATCGACTCTTGAGGTTCAAGGTTTTTGGTTCACCACAAGGGTGAAGAGCATACTCCCCTATCTCAAGAATCTCTCCCAAACACACCAAGAAAAGAGATTCAATTACTCCCTTGCTTCCAAAACCTTAAGATGGGTCAAGATTTTCTGGTTCACCTAAAGGTGAAGAGCATACTTCTCCTACCACCTCAAAATCTCTTTCACAAGGTTTTAAAGATTCCTAACACAATTAGTGAATGCCACACTTGAAAGGAAAGCAAATAAACAAGCAAAAAAAATTTTTTTTTATTTTTTATGCTTGGGCAGCCTTGCAAAAACTATTAGTAGCCCTCTTTGACATACGTTTTTAGCAATTTTCAAGCAATGAGAGCGCCTACAAACACAACTTGTTAGACCCACAAGGTTAGCAAAATCAAAATCCAAATGTAAATATGCAATAAACTGATAGATTCAAGCTAAAAGATGTAGGTTAGACCTATCTAAACACAACAAAATAAAACAACAAACTAAAATGATCAAATTCGGATGAGAAAACTGGAAATGCAAGTCTCTGTCAGATCAGGCGATATACCTCAGACTTCACCAGTATCGCGCGACATAGTTTCCTATAGTCGCGCGATATACCTCAGTCTGGGCGATACTTCGCACGACGCCAGGCGATATACTTCAGTACTGGCGGGCGATTCTTCTCTCACGCAAAGTGTCGCACCGCTATACAAAGGTATATCGCGTGATATTTCTGAGAAGTATCACGCGATACTCTGAGACAAAAAATCAGAACTGCAAAATTTCTGAAAAATAATCCGAAAAATGATGAAAATGCAAATGAAATAAGGGACAAAGCCTATCTACTCAGCCCCACGGTGGGTGCCAGAAATGTACACACTAAAATGGTGCACTTCTATGAACCATTACATGCAAGGTTGCTCAAGAATGAGGCCTCACAAAGTGGCTCATAGCTCTCTATGCATGGAGTTGCAAGGGACTATGATGTGTTTGCTCTCAACTAGAGCTACAAGCTTGTGACCTTGCTAGTCAACCGCACAATGAGAGATTCAAGAAAGGACAAGGGAAAGAGTGCCAATATCCTCAAGAATCAAATATGCAATGCAATGCAAGCTATATGATGATGCAATCTAAACTATGAAAGGAAAGTACAAACTATGCTATGAAAGGAAAGAACAAGTATTACCAAGCCTTCCTATTTAGACTATGTGAGCTTATTCTATTGCATAAAAGGAAATCTATACTATGAATGCCATTATCATGCAACTATGAAATTAAATATGAACTAGATGATGAAAGCAACAAGTCTTCAAAATCCTCAAAAGCTCCAAATGCACCTAAAACCTGCAGCATAACATTAGCATAAAAACATGGTATATGCAAATGAAGGAGAGAGCTCTCCTTTTATAAGAAATGCAAAGAAATGGACCATGGAGATTAAGAGGCAAAAAGTCTTAATCAGCGGTGGAGCTTGAAAGAGGAGCAATCCATGTGCACAAGTATCCTCCAATAGGAAAATAAGAGTTGACTTTATGTCCATATGAGACAAAAAGTGCTTTTCTCCTTTTTATAAAATATGAAAAATGCTTTATTTGTGCAACTTAGGATAAGATGAAAAGGTGGGCTTTTTATTTAATCAAAAGGGGAGGAAATATTCCTTTTAATCAAATAAAGACTTAAGATAAATGGTTAGCCCATAGGATAAAAATCCAATATATGATCGAAATTAGGATTTGATCAAGAGATTGATATTGTTGAAAATATTGATTATTGATAAAAATGATTCAGGATTGATAAATAAAATAAACGGGGCCCAAAGTCTAGGCGACCATTTTTGGGTGCATACAAATCCAAGTTCTTTTAACAAACTATATACTCAAAATAACCATTTCTCTATTCATATAACTGAACTTGATTACACATAGTATCTTGAAACTGAAAACTATATTGCTAAAAATAATTACATCAGTATCAACCTAGTGCTAATTGATTCCTTCTTAACTTCCTTACTCCCGAAGATAACTTATTTATAGTAAAACTTATAACTAACTAGCTTAACTCACCAACCACTTCCAACAAAATAAGTGGACACAGTTATCACATTAAAGCAACAGTGAGAAACTTTCTCAACAAGGAAGAAATAGTCTTCCTCACACCTGTGGAAGAGAATATAGGACAACTACATCCTAGATTTTTTGTTCATTAAAACATCACTAACTAATCCAACCAAGAAGTAGGCAAATGAGATGGGTCTTCAATGTTGTCCTCTTCTCTCTCTATGTTGAATGACTTGGTCCAAGAACTTGATGAGATCCACTGAAATTTTGCTTGGTCATTACTAATTGTTGACATGTTTCTGTAGCAAGGGGTTAGGAGCACAAAACATGCAGATACATTCATTTATGCATTGCATTCATTCATTAAATTTCAGATCTCATAAATATGCATACAACATATGATTGCAGGAAAATAAACTACTTGGTTGTAAGAACCCATTATGCTTCAATCATTCACAAAGGAATAATATAAATATAACTATGGTTCAAAACATCAAGTATTCTTATAAAAGCATATATAAATCCATAGCTAAATGAGTATAAAACACTATTGATAATGTTCAAAGTCTTAGACATATAATAGTAAAAGAGTCTTAAAACACCTTAAAACTTATAACAGTTTTAAAAACAAAGAAGCAAAATCATAGATAAACTTGGACATTATTTTGGCCCATAAAAAACAAAGAATTATATAACATATTTATAAAAAATACATATCACATAAGTTCAAAAACCACCATTAAGCAATTTATCATTGCTGAATATAAAACTTGTACATAAGTTAAGAAATAAAGGAAAAAGTAGGGCATGGAAGTAGTAAAGCATCTGTCTATGAGAGGAGAGACAACAAAAACTTGAGAAATGTGGTCTATGAAGGGTATGGGCATGGATGTATATAGCTAAAATGGGAAACCAAGAACAAAGGAAATTGAATTAAAACTGCTCCAAAAATATTTCTAGGAGTGGACGCTAGTGGTTCACCAATTGAAGCAAGGATAAAAGGGCACAAATGAGAAAGGAAGGGATTGTGTGGAGAAAAGAGAGAAAGTTGCATTGATATATGTGTCTCTTTTGATTCAAGACTTTTCTATTCTTGCAAGAAAAACAAGGTATGCCACAACATTTCAAAACCCTTGCTTTCATTACTAATTAGTAAATTGTTTTGGATTTTTTGGGATTCCTTCACTTTACCTTTTAGATTACTAATTGCAACTCAATCCCCTTGTAATAGATTCAAAGCAATGCATTGATTTTTCTTTTTTTAATTGTAAGTTTGTTCTTAAATTAGGTTGAAATCCTTTGCACAAGTTATTATGCATACATCCCTTGTTTCACAAGATTGTTTCCTTTATCTATTAGGAAAATAAGGGTTCAATTGCTATAGCTTGTCTTAAAATGAAGGAAGGGCAGTATTTGTAAAATAAGTGTAGAGTATTAAAAATCTATTAAGTATATGATGCTAAAATACTTCTCCAACTATTCTACAAGTGTGGTTTTTATATTCCTCTAACAACAAAGGAAATCTCATACTCTCTTCCATGTTAAACAACAATCAAGGGACAACAAGGAAAGTTGACCAGACTTTTCTTACTTAGCTAAATCATTCTTCTTCTCCTAGATCTTCAATTGTTGATGCTAGAATGGGAATTTTCCAAAACTTTTGTCTTGAACTTTAGCATTGGTCTTGTTGGTAGGCTCATCACCTTTTCCATTTTCAGCAGACTCCTCAACATGCTAGGAGTCATTATAATTTTATTTTTTTTATCTTCTATTCTAACTACCGGTTGTTCTTTGCTTTAAGTATATTAATCACCCCTTCTTTATCATTTTATTAATGCTCTTAATTAGTTCATTTTTACTTTATCTTCCTAACATAGACTTGGTGTGCTCCAATTTATCATTTCTTTCTTTGTTTTTTTCTAAGCTTTGTTATCATGAGATTGTGTAGGCTTCTTTGATAAGAACCAAAATTATATTTATTATTGTCTTTAATCTATACCATGTTTGTGACCTACTAAAAATAAATAGGGGGTTTTTATTTCTCTTACATATAAAAAATCACATTCTAAGATATAATGTTCTATAATAATTCATGAAAAACCATCATTTGATAACAATGAAAAACCATCATTTCATGATAACAATCATTAAACTACAAAAGGTTTCATAGTGTAACTTAAGTAGCTAGCCTTCAATATAACTTTGATTATTATGTTTGACTAAGCATTGATGATGTTATAATCTATAAAAAGCTATTTTATTTTTCATATGTGTCTTGACTGAGATCATTATATCCTCATTGTTGCTTAAAGTATCAAGTCATATAGTTTCTACTCATCTTACTTAATTCCTTTTCCTTATGTATATTTTTCACATAATAGACAAGTGGTTACACACACACATATGTATGTGTGTGTATGATGTAAGAATCCCTAGGATGTTGTTGGGATCACTTAGTTGATGAAAAGATTTTGACAACTGTTGATCAACACACATTTTAGACATTTGATATTATTTTTGTGGCTTACGCTGATCATTAAGAATAACAATTATTTTCTTGATTGTCCTGTCATTTCAAGTTATGTTCAATATTTAATTTTGTATTGGTTCATTTTTTTAATATCATTCTTATCCCAAAACATTGGAAAATACCAAAGATATAATTTATACAGTAAGATAAATCAAAGAACTATGAAATAAATTCACTGACACATATAGGAAAACATGGCATACACTTTCTAAAACATAGCTATATGAAAAACACTTCAAGTGTTTGCAACTAGTTTCTATAGGGACTATCTTGATATGCTCAAGTGGGTGGCAGACAACAAAAAATTATCTCAGAAATATTGTCTAGAATGGACTGCATGCCCTCTACAGTTTCATGAAAAATAGTATAACCAGAACTACATATCGATGATAGAGTGTGAATCCTCTATACCTTTATCTTGTGGATGCAAGGTATGTAGGCAGTCTAGATGATGAAGGATGTTATGTAATACTATCTTGGATATAGTTGATTGTGAATTCCCACACATCACTATAAAATGTTTTTATAAATAACAATGTTTCAAATGATTTTATGCTTAAGAAGGTACTTGTACTCAGTCAGATATGCAAAAGCCAAGAAGGGGCACAATCTTAATAAATTTCTTGGTGATCTTGCACTTGTTCATGTGCCCAAAATCCAAGGAAAGATGTAGATCTATAGATCTACAACTATTCATAAACCTTGCAAAGATCCTTGGTACAACGTTTGGGAAATCTATGATGCATCTAGAAAGGGAATTAGGACCCGTATTGGTCTTGATGATTCTACAAGACTCTGATCAAAGAATTCATTTAGTACCTACCCTTGTGGCCCCAAGGCTAATATGAAATCCAATCCCATTTGGATAGAGGAATGGTCTGGAAGACCACCTGATGCCTAGGACATAAGAGATCGGATTGGTTGAATAGAATGTGTCCCGTTTGGACCATCTATTTAAAAAGAACTATAACTCCTAAGTACTCAACATCTAACATCCAAAAAACAAAATAAAAAAAATATTATAGATTTGTACTCTAAGAATTGAATCTTCATCTATCTTGTCATATTTAGGACAAGATAGTTCTAACATGTGGTATCAGAGCTTTTGGTTCATAAACTTGGCTTGAAGGCCCACTACCTTGAGTTTAATGTGAATAAATAAATAAATATAATTCACAACTTGTTTTACTTCATATTTTAACAATTGCAATCTGTGTTCTAGAAATAGGAGAAGTATACATTTGAAGGGGAAAGAAATCCTTAAAAGATCAAAATGTGCAACCCCCTCAAGGGGTGAATACTGATAACACTGACACCAAAGAAATATCATCCATGAATCAAAGAATGAAATTAAATCATGGAAAGGAAAGGAAAGGAAAACGCATACATAAAAAGAATAAACCCTATGTCATTTGATATTTTTCCTTTGGATGTGGATAAAATTCTCCCTCTATTAGTAGGGAAGTGTTGGACTATTAACACCATGTACACCCTTGTGGTTGTAAACCCCAAATTTAAAGAAGAGCTAGAAGAAGAAATACAGCTAATGTAGGTCTTCCTAGGAATGTATAATAGACTATATACACATTTGATATCACAATTTTTTTTGTAAAACTTATTAAATATAAATAATGATATTGTGGTACAAGTTAAGTAAGGATATTTTTCATGTTTAAAAATACTTTTATTTTTTTGTAAAACTTATTAAATATAAATAATGATACTGTGGTACAAGTTAAGTAAGGATATTTTTCATGCTTAAAAATACTTTTAATTTCTAATGAATAGTTAAGAAAAATGACAAGCTTAAGTTATTTCTTGTTATTTTTTTGTTTATTCAATAGGGTAACAATGGCCAAAACCAAGGGACTATGTAGGAGGAAAGCCACAACCCTACAAAAAATGCCAACAGTGGTATATAAATTATTATCAACTTATTGACTGGGCAAAGGGATAAGCTCAATAACTTAGAGAAAACAATGAAAGATGTAAGGGTGAGGCAAGGAAACTCAGAAAATATCTTGGAGAAACTAGAAGAGAACCTAGACCTTAACTCTCATATGGTTTAACCAAAAGATTATCTTATAGAGAATCCACTACACAAGGATCCAACTATTGTCCTACCTTCTAAGTGAGATCCTACTTTAAATCTCTCTAAAGATATTAATAAAATTTCTCCTCAAATTTTTTATAGAAAATAGGTTAGTGATGTTGTAGAAGATTGGTTAATTGAGATGGAGAAGTATTTTGAATTAAGGGGTTATTTTGAGAATATGAAAGTAGCATGTGGCACATACTAATTAATGGGAGAAGTTGCTAGTTTGTGGGCCAATATTAAGGAACAATTTAATTATTATAAAGAGAGATTGAGTTGGAGATAATTTGTTGGACATTTTAAGGAAAGATGGCTCCCGCAACTGTTTTATGATGAAAAGACAACATAATTTTTTAACCTAAGGAAAGCCAACATGACTCTGCAATAATACTAGGATCAATTTGCTAAGTTGTTGAAGTGTGTTCCTCTTTATCAAAGAGATGAAAGATCCCAAGCCAAAAAAATTATTCTAGGGCTGAACACATATATCAGAGTTAAAGTGTACATGTTTTCTCTTGAAAGTATGAATCAAATTTTAGATAAGGCTCTTAAACAAGAAATAAAATTGCAATCTTTTTTTAAAGAAAAATAGAACTTCAGAGATAAAAAGTTCACCTTAAAAAATAGATTTCAGAGACTCTAGGGAACTGATCAACAACAAGAAAAGAGATTATGCCAAACTATAAGTGACATCTAGAACAAGTATCAAAGGAATAATTATAATAGAAACACACAAAAATTTGGTTGGAATACACAACCTTAGGTTACCAAAGGACCACCGAGAGGATGCTTCATATGTAGAGACAATCATTATGCTAGAGACTATTCAAAGAGGCAAGGATCAACCCCTAATCAATATCCTCAACAACACCGGATCTATGTTTTGCTAAGGAATTGGAAAACATGACATCAGATTGTTCTCATAGAAGCTCAATAGGTATGTTCCTTCCAGTAAACCTATTTTTGTTTTGATAGATATTGGCTCTTTAGAGAATTTTATATCCCTGGAGGAAATAAAAATATATGTCTGGAAATGGATACATCATGGACGATTTAGTATGGTGACAAGGATATTATAAGGATAGTTAGCAAGTACCTTAAGGACTTTCATTAAGTAATTTCTTGAGATTGGAACAAGTGTAGACTTATGTGTTGCACCTTTAGGAACATGTGATGTTATATTTGGAATTAACTAGTTAATTGAACACAAAGACACCACTAGTTTCTATCATAAGATATTACACTGTACATATGACAACAGTTATAGGGTTAAGATCTATAGAATATATATAAACCTATAGCAATATAGACTATCTTAGCTATTCGACTAAAGAAAGAAAAATAGAAACAAGGAAATCAAATCTTAATGGTAACCTTAAATGAAAAGGAGGAAAATAAAATCCTAAATTTTGAACAACCCCTTCCTTCTCAAATTCTAAGATGTATTTCCCAAAGAATTATTAGGACTGCCACCAAAAAGGGAATTTAATTTTTCAATATATTTTTTACTATGGACAACACTTGTATCAAAGGATACATATATGATGAATACTGCCAAGCTCCGGGAATTAAAAATATAATTGCAAGAGTTGTTAGAAAAATGATTGATTGGACCTAGTGTTTCCCCTTGGGGTTCTCTAATATTTTTTGTCAAAAAGAAGGATGGGACCTTGAGGCTATGTATTGACTATAGAATGTTGAACAAAGTAACCATCAAAAACCAATATCCTTTGGGTGAACCCACAATAGTGGGTTACACTTTTTAGCCTGAACGGACACTGAACTCTACATTTTGAGAAAAACTTTCAGATTCAGATGCATATTGTCATTGAACCGCTTGAAATCAGAGGATGAAGTAAATTAGAGTCTTTTAGGGTTTTTTGTCTATATTCTAAATATATATATTTTTATTTTTTTTGAATTTATTTGAATACTTTTTTCTTTCTCCCATGAAAACTTGTATGGTGCCGAAAACATCATTTTGAAATAGTAACCCTATTTTCATAGAGCATAACTTTTTTTGTAAAATAGATATGAATGCGATTCTTTCGAATTTAGTTTTGTAACATCCATACGGAGGGCATGCAATTGGTTTGATGACATTATCATTATTATTGCATATTTTATTAACGTTTGAAGTTGACTAAACCAAAATTTTGACATACCTTGACTACATAGCTTATAACTTATTGTGTATTTATCAAATTTCAATTATTTTATTTTTAATAGAAAGTAGACTTGAATACGGAGGGCACTGTTATTTTTCAAAAATAAAATTCATTTTTTTACTATTTTCCATTGAACGTCAAACTCAAAGGTTTATATTTGATAAAAAAACCTACATTCATTTAACGTCAAAAACCATACACATAATAAATTTAAAAATAGTCAAATATATAATCATTGGAAAGCTAGTTCCGAGTACTTGTGGTATGCAAAAGGATGTCTTCTTATTCATCCATTTGATCAGCGCGTTTGAGGCCTGAAGCCATGAAATTCTCAAAATTTCTTCAAAACTTGCAACCATGGCCCAAACTAGGCACTTTCGATTGAAAGTTTTGACTTTCGATCGAAAGTAATTTCTATCGAAAGTACTTTGCCAAAAAATACAAAATTTAGTCATTACTAAACCAGTTTCGATCGAAAGTCATTTAGTTAAACCCTAAAATAAGGACTTTTGATCGAAAGTCAATTAGTAGAAACTTTCTAAAATAAGGACTTTCGATCGAAAGTCAGTTAGTAGAAACTTTCAATCGAAAGTTCTTAAGTAACTTTCGATCAGAAACTTTTGATCGAAAGTTCTTAAGTAACTTTCGATCGAAAGTTACTTAAGAACTTTCAATCGAAAGTAACTTACGATCGAAAGTCCTATGTCTAAGGACTTTCGATCGTAAGTTTAGTACTTACAATCGAAAGTATTTAATAGTTTCTATCGAAAGTTCCTAAAGAAATTTTTGCCAAAAACACTTTTCAGGATGAATTCCTTCCTCCGAAAAATTGTAACCCACTATTGTGGGTTCACCCCTTTACCTAAATTAATGACTTATTTTACCAAAGAAAGGGAGCAACAATGTTCTCTAAGATCAACCTTTGATGCTAATGTTGCCATGTTGCGATGGTTAAGTTGTTGTGTTGGTTTTGTTGTCATCAAGGTTCAAATCCCATTGTGGATGAGGTCCCCAATTTGTGGCCTCATTAGTGCATAGCTCTGAGTCAAATAGTTTACCTCTCTTAAAAAAAATATTGACCTTTGGTCAAGATACCATCAATTAAGAATAAAGGATGTAGATATTCATAAAAGAATATTTTGAACTAGGTATTGTCAATATGACCTCATAGAGGTACCTTTTGGACTAAACAATGCCCCTACTTCTTTTATAAACTTATGAATAGTGTATTCCATGACTATTTAGAAAACTTTGTGATAGTATTTTTGGACAACAACTTGATCTACTCCAATAAAGAAGAAGAACATTTAGCTCACCTCTAATTGGGAATGAAAAGGCTCCAATAGTACAAACTATTTGGGAAATTGTCCAACTATTCTTTCTTTGAAAGAAAAATTCATTATCTAGCACATATTATCTCAATTGTTGATGTAGACCCAGATAAGATTAATGCAATGATGAAGTGGCCTATACCTAAAAATGTGTCTAAGGTAAGAACTTTTATGGGACTAGTGGGATATTATGGAAGATTTGTTAAATACTTCTCAATGATAGCTAGTCCTATTGCTACCTTATAAAGAAAGAACAAAAAGTTTATTTGGTCAAAACAATGTGATAAGGCTTTTCAAATTTTAAAGGCAAACTTGACATCATCTCCTATATTAAGGGTTCTTGATCCAAATGGTCATTTTACAGTAGTAACAGATGCATCCATAGAGGGTCTAGGAGTCCTATTGTAGTTAAGTTGTCTTATTGCATGAAGTTAAAAATCCATGAAGTTAAGTTGTCTTATTGCAAGATTAAGATATAATTTCATATGAGTCCCAAAAGTTAAAAATCCATGACCTCATCATCTTGAAATAGCTGCCATAGTTCATGCCTTACAAAAATAGAGACATTTTTTATCAGGAAAACCTTTTGAGTTAAAGATAGATTATCAAGGATTGAAATACATATTTACCTAGCCACATTTAAATGCGAGATAAAGAAGGTGGTTGAAATTTCTATGTGAGTACAAGTTTGATATTGAATATATCAAAGGAAAAGAAAATAGAGAATATATTCTATTAGTATATATTCTATTAGTAGAAGGAGACGTATTATGACCATAGCCACCTTGAAAGTAAATTTGAAACAAAATATTCTTGTTGAACAAGTTAAAGATCCATGGTACACACAGGTTAAGGCTTCTCTTGAAGACTCCTCTACTAAGCCAAAGTATGAGGGATAAACTTTTAGACTTGAATGTTTAATGAAATATCATGGCCGAATATTTTTCTTGATCTCAAGGAGTTAAGAAAGACCATCTTAACACAAGCCCATCGTGTCTTATTCATGAAACCCCAGAGTAAATAAGATGTACACTGATCTTAAGAAAATATACTTCTAGCCACGAATGAAAAAAAAATATAGTCAACACAACAACTAAGTGTCTTGAATTTCAAAGAATAAAAGCGGAGCACGTGCATCTTGTGGGACTTCTTTACCCACATAGTGTTGCATAGTACAAATGAAAAGCTATAAGTATGGATTTTTTTCAAGGATTACCTATGACATCCCATAGTCATAATTTCATCTTGGTAATAGTGGATAAACTTACAAAAGAAATCCATTTTATTCCTAGAAACTTGATTGATGATGCTCTTGCCATATCTAGGAAATTTATCAAGGAAATTTTTATACTTCACGGAACACTTGAAAATATCATTTCAATTAGGGATGCAAATTTACTTCAAGATTTTGAACCACTTTGCAAGTTTCTTTAGGTACACAATTAAACTTTAGTATAACTTACCATCCAAAAAATGATGGAAAAATTGAAAGAACAAATCAAATTTTACAACATATGCTTTGCATGTATTATACAGACCAACATACTAAATGGGAAAATTATTTACCACAGATGAAATTTTCTTATAATAAATATTTTGAAGTAACTATTGGTATGACACCATTTGAAGCTCTTCATGAAAGGAAATATCAAACACTTTTGAGTTGGGACAAACTAGAAGATAGAGTAGTAATTGGCCTTGAGATGTTGCAAGATATGGATAACTGGGTATAACTAATTAGGCAAAGATTGAAAGAACCCTTAGATAGATAGAAAAATTATTCAAACAAAAAACAAGACTCCCTAAAGTTTTCAAATTGGAAATAAAGTATTCCTTAAAGTCTGTCCTCATAAGAGTTGTATATCTTTCAGAGAAACTTCCAAATTAAGTCCACATTTTGTTGGACCTTTCAAAGTATTGGAGAAAATCAATCTAGTGGCTTATCATTTTTCCTTACCAATAGCAATGAGTCACATTCATGTGATGTATTTTATATATCCTTTCTTAAGAAATATATACTTGACCCTAAGAATATTTTGAATTGGAACACTTTGCAGGTGGAAGAACTAGGAACAATAACAATACAATCATGTAGAATCGTAGAGAGGCAATAGTACCAGTTGCGTAACTAGATGGTGGCCCAATCTTAAGTTCAATGGGATTAGTACTCAATCGAAAATGCTACTTGGGAAGACACTATGGAAATGAAGGAACTTTACCCGTGTCTATTTTGAACATTTTTATCAAATTACAATTCTGATAAACTTTGATAGATACTATTTTGACAAACTTATAAGTGATTGAAAAGCATGTTAGCATATAGTTTTGATTTCAAGATATATAATGGATGTATTTCTTTAAGAACATGGAATTTATTATATTTGATGACTATTTGGAATAGGAAAGAAATTTTGTGCCTCTAATCTTATTATGCCTATCATGATTTTGTTATATGCATCGGGACGATGCGTCTTTAAGGGGGGAAGGATGTCACGACTCTCATTATACTATCATATTTACAATTTTCACATGCTGAATTATTGCTCTAGAAAGTGTGTGAATATGTTGTTTTTATAGAAAATGACGTTATAAATCATTTGATTATTATACATAATTTTAATTTGTTTTATTTTTAAAAAAAAAATTTATTAGACAATGTTAATTGAATTAGCCTATAATTTATAGTGATAATTAGATTTCTAATTTTATTCCAATTTTAAATATTCATTAGAAAACCTTACAGATAAGCATCTATAATTTTAAAACTAGATATTTAATAATGATTAAATAATATAATTAGTAAAAATATAAGTAAATTAAATTTTAATTTTTTTGATAGGTAAATTAAATTATAATTATTAATAAAATAAATAAATGAAATTAATGCTAATTATTAATAACACATATAAATAAACATTATATATATCGATTGAAACAAAGAATGATATAGCATATTTGTAAAAATTACATATCACATGAGCTCAAAAACCACCATTAAGTGATTTATCATTGTCAAATATAAAAATTGCATATAAGTTAATAAACAAAGGTAAATGTAGGGCATGAAAGTAGTAGCACATCTGTCTCTGAGAGGAGAAAAAATGTAAACATGAAACATGGCTTGTAAAGAGTAGGAAGCCAAAAACAAAGGGAATCATATTTAAACAACTCTAAAAACATTTCTAGAAGGAGTGGCCACCAATGGATTGTCAACTAAAGCAAGGATAAAAGGGAACAAATGAGAAATAACGGGATTGTGTGGAGAAAAGAGAGAAAGTTGCACTAGTATATGCATATCTTTTGATCCTAACCTTTGTTATTCTTGCAAGAAAAACTAGGTATGACACAACATTTAAAAAACCCTTGCTTTCATTACTAATTAGTAAATTGCTTTGTTTTGTTTGGGATTCCTTCACTTTACCTTTTAGGTTGCTAATTGCAACTCAATCACCTTGTAATGGATTCAAAACAATGCATAGATTTATTTTTTTAATTGTAAGTTTGTTCTTAAATTAGGTTGAAATTCTTTGGATTAGTTATTATGCATACTTCTCTTGTTTCACAAGATTATTTACTTTATCTATTAGGAAAATAAGGCTTCCTTTGGTATAGCTTTTCTTAA
>BSBK01004289.1:0-135000 GCA_027943335.1 Chamaecyparis obtusa | reverse complement strand
TGCATTACATTGGTTTATGAGCTTTACTACCACTAGTCCTACTTATAACATTCCAGTTCGAAGAAGTCGTACACTCATGGGTGCCTTTGATCCTAAACCTTCCTCTCCTTTCCTTAGGATCCCGGATGATAATTTGATTCTTCATGATTCCAATCCTCCTATGGAGAAAAACTCTTCTCACTCATCTCATGATGAAGATGATGCTTTAAGAGTTCCTCCTGAACAAATCCAAAAACTTTCCACTGAACTTGATAAAATGGGTAATTTGCTTCTACAAGAAAACCATAATCAAGATTCCATTCAAGCTATAGAGGCTCTTAAGAAGGTTCTCCATGATAGTGATCAGGGTGTTAATCTCTTGCATGGTATTACTCATCTTGTGCATTCAAATGTTAAACCTTTAGCTCAGGAAGCTCAAGATTTAGGGTTGATTCTTCCTATCACTCATGTTGAACCTCCTTCTAATGCTTTACTTAGTATTCCTATCTATACTCCTCCTTTGGTGACTGTGATAGTTCCCTCTATTCCTATGAGTGTTCCTCCTATGTCCCTTCCTACATCACAACCTTCATATCATAATGTTCCTTTCACTTATTCCAATCCTCTTCCAACTGTAGTTCCTAGTGTTCCTCCAATTGTGTCTTCTATTCCTGTAGCTTCATACACTTTACCTAGTGTGTCTAATGTTGCTACTCCTTCTATTTCCTCTAATGATTCAACAATCATCAATTTGGCTCAAACTGTATCATCCTTACAACAACAACTTGCTTCCTTAACTCAAAACAAGTTTAGTATTCCTACATGTGACATGGGAAGTCCCTTGTCCCAGGATATTATTCATACTCCTGTTCCTTAGCAAGGTGAGATGCCTCATCTTGAGAATTATAATGGAAAAGGAGATCCTGTTCATCATGTTAAAACATTCCAAATCCTTTGTAGTGATTATGCTCATGACCATAGGATTTTAGCCAAACTATTTGCTAGAACTTTCTGTGACAAAGCTTTACAATGGTATTGTTCTTTGTCTCCTTATTCAATTGATTCCTTTCCACAACTTGCTAATGCCTTTATTCAACAATTTCAAAAAAATATTGGTCCACAAGTATCTTTGACTGATTTAATGCATTGTAAACAAAGTGCTAAAGAAAAATTGACTAAATTTATTGGTAGATTTAAGCATTTGCATGCTCATATTTCCTAACCTGTTCCTGATATTGATATTCAACGTATGTTTATTTCCAATTTGCAAAAGGATATTAGAGATAAGATTCTGCTTACTGAATTTACCTCTTTTCAACAACTTTGTGCAGTGCTTCATCATTATCAATTAAAAGTGAGTCAATTTGAGCGCAACACTCCAATGGATCTTGTTCCAGTTGATAAGAGTGATGCTACTCCTAATCCAAACAAATTTAAAAAATTCAACAACTATGTCAAGATAAACAAACAAGTAAATGTAGTTGCTGATCAAGTTGTTGTTGCATCTCATAATGCCACTTCTACATACATTGCTTTTCGATTAAATCGTACGTTTACTCCTCTTTCTAAAACTTTACATGCTATTATGTATAGGTTGTTAGTTGCTAATATGATTACTTTACCTCCTATTTGACCTCTTTTACCTACTACGATTGTATCTAAATCCTTCGATCAAAATTCCTTTTGTCAATATCATCGTCAGAATGGTCATGATACTGAGAGATGTTATTCTTTAAAACATAAGGTTCAAGATCTAATTGATTCTAAGGCTTTATTTGTTGATAATTTGGATAGTAGTGGGAATCAATCTGTCTCTCCTCCTAATCAGAACCTTCAAATCTATATGAACCCTTTTCCTACACATGATACTAATACTATTGCTCAACCATCTGCTGTGGAAATTATGTATGATTCTAAGATAGATGATCTCAATCATGTTGTTAATCAAGTGGAGCATGTTGATCCATCTATATCTCCACCTCACCCTCAACCTCAACCTCAACCTCAGATTCAACCTCAAGTTCAATCTCATCCTCGACCAAAACCTAAACCTAAAATGAAAACTCAACCAAAACCTCGACAAAAATCTAAGCATAAACAACCTTGGGAAATTTTCATTACCTTTGATGACTCTGAGATTATTAAAGTTCCTGATGGTCCCCTTTACATTGCTGCTAGGATTGCTCAGATACCTACTCATGGTTGTCTTATTGATCCTACCTCCGTAGTCAATGTTATCACTGAAGAAAACCTTTTTATGAAAAGTTTACAACATGACTTCTATGATACATCAGATGTGTGGATTCAAACTTGCAATGGTTTTCTTTATCCATCATTTGGTTCTATTACTATACCGGTTGAGCTTTGTGGAAAGACTGTGAACACTACCTTTGTTGTTGTTCCTACTTCTGATCAATTTCAAGTTAAGCTAGGTTTTCCTTTGTTGACTGCCATGCATGCTGTTGCTTCACCTATCCATAAGTGTCTTAAGTTGATTCATGATGAAGAAGTGAAGATGATTAATCATAGTTTATATCAACCTTCCAGGCCTAGAGATTGTGCTGCTCTGGATTTCTTTTGTCCTTCATTACCTAATTCATGTCCTCCTTGACCTAATAATCTTCTTTGATCATACCAAGCTTATAAACATCATAAAATTCTTGAATTAAGTTCACCTCCTCAGTTTCTTAATCGTGGTCTTTTACCTACACCTTTGATACCTCCTTTAACTATGACCTCTAGTTCTGTTAATCAAGTTCCTTCTACTAAACCTATCAAAGATCCTGTGATTATTTCTCCGATGGTTAATAATTCTATTGATCTTCCTAAAGAACCTATGAAGGATCCTATGATTGTTCCTCCTAGTTCTCAACCTATTTCAAATAAATCAAAACGTAACAAATTTGCTAATGAACCTCGTAAAAGGCATTGTGCTCATGCTAAAGCTAAAAGATCTCTACCTTCTTTGGATAAACCTATGCATAATGTGTTAAAAGATGTTACTAATAATGATGTTCACATGCATGATTATGATGATTCTATTCATATCTTAGATCCTATTTTGATTAATTTGGATGAGGAAGATACTCTCGATGATACTAACGATGTTAATGATGAATATGAAACTATTGACATTGACATTGATTTACCTAATATGCTTTCATCACAATTAACTCTTACACCTAGTGTCAAACATAGTGATTCTCAAGAGGATCCTTGTTTGGAACTAGCTATCATTCCTATTGTATTGGATATAGTCCTTCTTGCGAGTTACCCACCTTCCCTAAATGATATACAACGAGATGGGGAAAGTAGAAGGCATGCTTGATCAGCTTGTCGTTCACGGTAGCTTTGTTGTGTGTTTACCTACTGTACTGTGCTTCTCCTGTAATGTGTTTGCTAAATGTTGTTAGATTCTTTTATACAATCCTTGTTACTCAGTTGGTGCAAGGTGATAAAGGAGTCAAAACTATTGTTCAAATTCTTCTATATGTATCTCTATTCTTCTATGCATTGTTCAATGTTGTGTTGTAATTGTGCTATTGTTCATAAATGTTTCCTTGTCTAATCTGCTTGGATTTGAGATATGGCAGCACTAATTCTTTTTGGTCTCCATGTCATGGTCCGAAAAGATTCTCCTTCGTAAATCTTATGTGATCTTTCCTCCTTTGTGATTGTAGTTCTACTTCCTTTGGGGAATGATGTCAATTCATTTGCAATAATATCATATATATATATTATCTTATGATCATACTGACCCCACAATAGGTAGATCCCTTCTGTGTTTTTTGTATGTTTCTATGATATTTCCCTTGATTTGTCTTCATTTGGGGGCATCTTGATGTGGAAACATAATCAGTGGAGTTGTTTATGTTTTCGTTAAAGCCATTGCTCCTGTTAAAGTGTCAGCAATGACTTTAACGTGGGGGCATACACTCTGCTCACCTGTTGCACACACACACTTTTCAATACACATATATTTTTCAAGATACTTCTTTTCCCTTTTCAGATTAGTAACTAATCCTTAAAAGCACAGATTTATATTTTAGGATCTCTTGATCCCTCCAAGTTTCAAATACACATATATTGTGATCCCTTAAGGTTGGAGGTGTCCTTAAGATTGGATCTCTTTTGTTTTTATTTTTGGTTTTATTCTTATGGAATAGAATATTCCTAAGGATAAATTCTTGATGGGTTGACTAGTGAATAGCCACATTCACTAGGCGGTTCAATTCCATCTTTCCAGTTGCACCATTTTCCTGTGTGGTTCACAATGGGACATAAGTTCTCATTGGGTGAGGTAATCACACCTTCTTTTTTTCTCTCTAGAGATGTTTCTCTTATTGTGATCTAGGAGTCGATGAAGACTTGAGTCCCTAGGGGCTCAAGGTTTCTCTTTGTCCCTTGGATTACGATAAGATTATCTTTTTATTTTGATCTCCTTTACCAAGAGTTTGCATCGAGTCCATACTCTTGCTAAAGTGGGGGCTTAATGTATCATCTTAAAATGGAAGCACTTCCATGATAAGAGCCTTTAGCCCTCCGAGTAAGTGGTTTGGGGTCACGTTAAGCACCTTGATCAGGTCTTTTCATGTATTTGGCTTTTCTCCCCGCTTTCCACTTCTTCCTGGCACTTGATTCATTCATTCTAGGTAAAATTAGGGTTAGGATCCCAAGGATTCTCCTTAATTTCCTTCTTCTATGGCTCTATTTTCTAGGTAGGATTCAGAAATAGGTCCTCCTGGAATTCATCATGTTCATGATAGGACTTTATGTCTGTCCTTGACATTCTATCTTGTTCTGGCATCAATTTTAGGTTTTTGGGCATCCCCGGGACCTCCAGACTGGGTTCTGAGCCAATCTAGGACCAGGGTTAGATTCGAGGTCGAACCTAACTAGGTCAAGGTCAAGCTCAAACCTGACTAGGTTAGGTCCAACCTTGATTTTTCCCCCTTTCTCCAAAATTACAATTTCCAAAATTTTCAGGCTTCGGGCCTTCAGGATATTTAGTTTCCTGCCTCTGGGTTAATCATTTCGGGTTTCGAGATGGTAAATCCTTTAATTGCATTTAATCTAGGTATATTTTCTAAAGGTTAGGACCTAATTGGGATTTAATTCTCCAAGGTGGCCCCTCTAGAGGATTGTGCCCTAGTTCACTATAAAAGGAGGCCTTCCTCTCTCATTTTCACATCCACATTCAAGCAATTTCATGAGCAAGCTCTCAAGTGCAAGCAAGTGAATTCAAGCATTCAAGCAAGTCTTCAAGCATTCAAGTGTTCAAGCATTCATCCAACAAGGAGATCCATTGCTGGCTATTGAAGGATTCAATCTCTTTGGAGCCCCCTTTGATGATCCATCCTTCTCCATTCATTCAAGCCTTCTCATATGCAAAGATCAAATCAAGATTGGTGTTGAAGATCAAATGCTATTGATTGGAGACATCCTACATTCATCCTACATCCATTGAAGCATTCCTACTTGTGGATTTGAGGATTCAAATCCTCTACAAGGACTTCAACATAAGCGAGGTACAGGTGTGGAATTTCGGATTTGGGAGCAAATTTGGATACCCTTTTCAGCAAACTTTCAGGATCTGCAAACAAAATTTGAATCGGACTTCAAATAAAGAATGTGGTATTTGACCTTTTATGAGGGTCAAACCTGAGCTGAGTCATCTTGAGGAAATATTTCTGGGTTTTTTCTGTCTCGACATTTCCAATCTAGGATAGGTTTTAAATTTTCCTGAAAGTACACAGACATCAGAATTCAACATTTTCCAGATCTGCCCTAATTTGAGGTTAGTATTTGTATTTCAATTCCAAGTATAACATAATAATTCTCCTCCATAGGGAAATATTGGATTTACTCTCTCTCTTCCATATTCTTCACAAAATTGATTCAATTGTGTATTAACCTTGTGGTTGATCAAATTGGATCTCCTCTTTGGGGAATTTGGGTTTTGAGAATAGATCTCATATTTCCCCATTTACATTTGAATAGTGGTGAATCCATTTTACCCATATATATATATATAATCCTATTTTACTATTTTTCCATAAGCTTCGAACATAAAAGTTGTTAAATGGCCAGACAACCTATGTTTAGTAAAACATAAAAAATAAAGTCATAATAAACTCAATATATATAAAAATCATAATCATTGGAAAGTTTTCTCTAAGTACTATCATGCTACATTTGGGTTTGTCAAATGAATTTATTTGATCCCCCAAAAAGATCATTTCAAAGTGATTTTTTGTCAGCATTTTGATGGGTGCAAAGGAGACTCGATTACAAGTGTGACTAAGGAGTAGAGAGATTATACCAAAGAGAGTTTGTTATAAGAGTCTTTTATCTAACCTGTTTCAATTTACTCCTTCAAATGGGACATTTCAAGGCTTAAATCATCATATTTTCTTTAAAAATGTGTAATTTCAACAAAAATCATGATGTTCAAAAAAGTGGGACACACTATTGTGGGACCACAATGAGTTACAATCTCTGCGAGCATGATAGGGTGGGCTTGAGGGTTCCACATATAGTAGGGTGGAGTTTTTCTTTACCATTGTTGGCGATTGGTGTATATATGGTGGACTCCTCCAAAGACAAAGATTATGAGCATTGAGATCTTGATGCATATCCTTTGATCCTTGAATCTTTGATATATGTACATGTATATGCATTGATGTAATGTTCTTGCTTAGTTTTATTATGCTATTGATGATGTATTTATTGATGCAATCAAGTGATTATGGCCTCACTCCATGCTATTTGGTATTCCTCAATGCAGAGTTAGATGTTTATCAACTATACATTGGAGTCAACTTAGATTTTTTCCTTTGTGCCTTTGTATTTTAAGCTAAAATCCATGAATCAAAATCTACATGGATCTACATCTCTGCATCTTGAATTAGCGTCTCTGACTCACTAGTCTAAGAATTTTTCTGTCTCAAAGATTTACTTGTCAAAATCGATGTCTATGTGAATTGGCGTCTCCACAACCTCAATCAATGTCTCAGCTTGCTTTTAGCATCTATGCCTAGTTTGAGTTTTCATTTAATTTTTGAAGCTAAATCAACTGTTTATGCTTTTGGGTTGGTTTCCTAAGGGTTCTTAAATGCCTTTCTAACATTCTCAGTCGGATTTAAGGACCAGGGCAGTACATAAAATGTAACATTTAAGTATAAGCTACATATTATTCCTCTCTTACACTTTAAGTTACATTTTATGTAATACTTTCAAGATGTTTGAGAGGGTTTTAGTTTCATAGAGTTATAATAAAGATTCTAGATTTTGAGAGTTTTAAGGAAATTTCAGACTTAGTCAAATTTCAGGAATCATCATGTTTTCTTCAACATGGTTCTTATGTGGTGATTTGGTTGTGCCTTTCCTTTCTTGCCGAGTCTTTCTCTTGTGCATGACTATTTGAGGATCATTGCTTCTCTTATGATTTATGCTTATGATTAATTGGAAATTAACATGTATGTTTAACCAATCTAGGAACATTTACTTTCAACTTAAAATGAATATATTAGATGAATTCTGATGATAGATTAGCCTCCTCTTTGTATAGCCATGGGTTCTTACTAGCTTAGCCTCTTATGATTCATGGATGTTGTTTGAATCCTTGTAAGGAAATCTCATGAGCATGTGTTCTCCATTCTAAGCATGTGATTAAGTTGTCTTGGAATCTTTGGAAGTGCTTGTTAATCTTCCACTTGTGCACGATCCTGGTGTATTCTCTTGCAATGTTGTATCTTGCAGATGTTTATGGTTATATGATGCACATTGTTACATGATGTTTATTCCATGTTTCAAAAAAAAATCTGTTAAGTACACATTTAACCCTTTTGTTCCAAGGGTTCCTTGGTGAGGCATTACAAATATTGGGGTGGGTATCGCACACCTTTCATTTATAATGTTTAATTGATTAATTTACACGTTTTAGAATTGTACCAACATAGTCGTGTATCCTACTTGAAGTGGCACTATGTGCCATTTGTAATTTGCATTAAATATTTCTAAATCTCACTTAGTGACATGAAAGTTATTAAAGTTAAGGTGTATTAAAGTAGTTCTTATAGAGAGAGGAGAAAGAAAGGGAACTAAGTTTGAAGTCGGAGAGAATGAAAGAGCATGTTTTTAAAAAGGAAGATCGATAAGACCAAAATGGAGGGCCCAAGTTGGAAAAGATAGTTTATGTTTGACTATTAGTTAACTTGCCATGACTTTATCTATATTGAATTTTGTGTTTGATTTTGATAGAAAATTTGGCCCATGGTTTTCAACATAATGTTAGATATCACTCGTGGTTTTTGGTTTTGTTTTAATTATATATTTAATTCTTGAGATGGAGTTATTATCATATAAGTTTGTACATATTGTTGAGTTGTTTGAACATCTCCATAAGTTATAATTATTGATTGATGTGAAATCTTTTGAAGGCTTGAGCTTACGATATTGGTGTGGTGATAAATATGATTGATCTAGAGTTTTGAAAGCTTGGTTCTTTTACAAAAGATCTTTCAAAGATATGAGCATTATATAATGTGATGTGTGTTTTTATTTTATTTTTCAAACTATGTAAATCTTTTATTACTTATCAGTACTCCTCTCATAGATCTTTATTTTTATAGTTTACTTTACTTTCCATTCAATTAGGAATTAAGATTTAGCGAATTTGACAATGTACACTACAAGAAAATGATTATGAATGATTAGGGATGGAATGGAGCATCTTTGATAAGTCTTCAATCAAAGTTGTTGACTTTAAAATGAGTTTGAAAATTTAGTTTAATGAGATTACCACTTGGAAGAAGGGTTGAATGCACTATTTGCCGTGACAAATTCATTGACAATCAATGAACTTCATATTGTCAAATTAGTGAACTTACTATGTAAAAAATAGTAAACTTATTATGATACAAACTAGGAGTGGAACATTAAGGCTTCAAGAATTTAATTATTTATCTTTTGATTTGTTTTTTTATCCTTGTGAGGTTGGGAGGTTATTGGAAGGTCATACACTGTCTTTTCAATTTTGGAGAGAGGTTGTCTCTTATTGGATGATGGCTAGAGTCCATTTTCATGATCATTAAAAATGTGCATGCACAATTGGAATGAAGTGAGGATATGTGGAAAGTCTAAAAGAAGCTCCAAAATTATTGTGTGGGCTAATTAAAGCTATCTAGTTATTTAAACATTCTTAATCAACTCATTGATATTGGAACAAAGGGCGATTGCTCTTTAGAGCTAGATTTTTTCTATTAAATTTTTCTCCATGGAAAATTGTGGTATTTGATTTGTCTATTTTCCATTTTTTTTGCACATGTTTTAGATCTCTATATTTTTTTTAATTTTTGTTTCACTTAGTGTGACATCCAAATAATGTATTTTTAGGTTTTTTATTAGAGTTCTCTACATTGAGAATTTAATTTGCTAATAATAGAGTGAGATGTGACTTACTTGCTTATAGATCACCTTTACCCTTGCCTTCTTATCTTTTATGGTCCTTGCCTTCATTATATAAAAAAGTTCTTATACTATTCAATGATTCTTACCTTAAATTATCTTTTATGAATCTTTCCTTCATTGCATACAATTTTCCCTCATACTATTCGTTGGCCTTTATTTATTAAATAATGCATAAATAAATAATAAGTTACATTGAGGCATGGTAGTAAAAAATATTACTAGTAAGATAGAGAAGAACAATCTAAATTGATCAACTAGACACTAAAGAACTAAACAAAATTGATAACAACTAGTTAGAGGACCAAAAGATGGACCATCTTTGCCTTTGTTTTCTTCGACGTCCCTTGCCATTGCCTTATGCACAACATGCTTCTTAGCTTTCCAATTATGAACATTTATGACACTCTATTGCACAAGTTAAATAATATCTCTCTTTAGATTACGAAATCTAAGACTACACATTCTCACCCCATATGAGATCATGCCACCATCTGCATGCACGAGATAATATTTAAAAATACACACTTTACACATGTTTGACCTTTCTTAGAGGTAACATTAGGAACAACAATGCACCCATTATTAAACTTGATCTATATTGTTAAAATATTCAAATCTTATCTAGGAGCATTACATTTTTGTATGCATCAATTACCACATTACATCATTCATCTTTTCTCTTCTTAAACACTCAATGCTAGTGTGTAGTCAATTTAAAAGATATTTACATACTTACTCTTGAAAGAGAAGTCACAAGTTCAAATCTTGTAGGGGTAGGATATATAGGCTTTGATTGTAGCACAAATAGGTGCCTCCTATGTAGAATATGTGGTGGTAGTGCCATTTGTAAACCCCAAAAATAAATTGCTAAATATCATGATCCATAAAAGAATTCATTTCCATTTCTATTTATGTACTCACAACCTACTCTACTTTTTTTTATACTGAATTATATAATATTAAAAAATATATAATATTAAAAAATATAACAATCTGAAACTCTACATTAAAAACATGAATCCACTCCCCCTTTACATTAATTTCCCCTTTACATTAATTTATATATAATAATAATAATAATAATGTCACAAAATGTACATCAATAAAAAAAATTGAACAAGACCATATTAAATATAAATACCAAACCCACAACATGACATAATCTACAACCAAACATATCCTTGTCTAATTATGTTACATACTATGTGCAAATATTCTATCACAATGTTACAATCAACATTAAACTTAATACACTACCAAGCCAAATCAAATAAACATCTAATCCCTATCCCCTTGCTACAATACTTATCTAGATTCAATTTATTATTAGTTTGTTTTGACCAAAAATATTCATATAAAAAAATATTATTTTCCTATCAAATTTTAAACAGAAATTACTATCATTTTCAAATGACTTGTTCCGTTGAGTATATGCCAGAATCATTGGCCGCTTGTGGGTTGCATGTCAATGCTATTTGAGAATGCAATATACAGAGAAAAACAAAATTCAGAGTAAAATAATCTTTATACAAAGCTAAATTCCATTGCAACTTTCTTGGATGGATACATCAAATTTTATACTCAAAGCCAAACATTGGGATCAAACTATCTCACATTTAGAACTTCCTTGTTCAATCATATATGGATATTTTTTTTTTCTATGTGAAGTGGTTTGTAAGGAAAACACCTAACTGTGCTACAAACGAGACACACTTTTTTTACCTCCTATAAGATTTGAACTTGTGACCTCTCTTTCAAAACTACAAATTCTCCACTGCTAAACTGACTCAGACTATATAAGTATCCTCCATTATTAAATAGAAGAACAAAAAATACTTAAAAAAAGCTCTTGATTAATCAAGCTAATGGATGGGCATGTTAGACCTTGGAGCGTTGTATATTTCTGTTGTTGTATAACCTTCAAGTTCCCTTGCAGGAGTATTGCCAGTTTCAGGGGTGAAGACTGCAGGTGCTACAAATGTTTCCTCCTTTTCTGCTCTAAAAGACACATATAGTAAGGCGACAACATACAAAAGCATGAGGGGGAACACAATCAGCCCTATAAATACAGTAGCCACCTTGGGCAGACTATTATGCACCAACCACCCTCCAAAACCTGTGCTGAGATAGTATATATTGATGCATATAACACCCGTTCCAAGTACCCATGCAACAACTGCAATCTGCAATCAAAAATTTCAGGCTACATTTCAGTTTAAAACAAAATGTTGGGTCCAATTCTGTTAGCATTAGCAATGATGGTGATGAACACTTTGTTCTATGAATTTTATTAATTTTATCAGATTTCTATAATCTATTAGTATGTCAATTAGCTGTAGCTGTTTTTGGATTTGATTGTGTGTATTATTTTGCATCAATGTTTCTGATCACACTCTACGATCCAATATCAGAATGTTTAAGAGCCCATGGAGATCATGGAGTGTGATCCGAAACATTGATGTAAAAAATATGATTGTGTGTATTTTTGGCATCACTGTTTTGAATCACATTCTGTGATCTATCTGGATGATGTTTGAGAATGCAAGAAGATGTCACCAAGTGTGATCACTGTTCATTTCTTTGCACTCTCAAACATCCTGATGATGGATCACGAAGTGTGATCCGAAACATTGATGCAAAAAATTACAAAATCAAATCCTGAAGCAGCTAACTGATACACTTTATTCTAAGTGATACACTTTTTTTAAAGCAAATTAATTAGAAAAATAATGGCTTACTGCAAGTGGGTTTTTGTGGGGTCCCATCTTTGTCTTGCTGCTAGTGAACTTCAAAAGTGGGATCAAAGCAAATGACAATTCAAATGACAATATCATCTGCATGAACAAGAATATGGAGAGAGTGAGCTAATTTTTTTAGGAACAACAAAATCTAAGTATAAATTTACCAAATAAACTGTAAGTACATACAGAGGCAATGATAATTAGCTTTCCAGCACCAGAAGATCCACTGATGATGGACACAACTAAGCTTGGCACTATTGCAATGCACCGTGTTATAAGATTACGCATCCATGTTTTTATTTTGAGGTTCAGAAATCCCTGTGAAAAATTTTCAAACAAAAAATGTTCAAATGGGGTTAGTATTTTCAAATTGGGTTTTTTCTGGGGATTGTAGAAATTGGAGTGGGATTTTGAAAATGTTTTGGGCATTTTGAGAAAATTATCAAATCATCCACGATATAAGTAATTATCACTTTCAATTTAGATCTCTAAATGCGATATCCATGCAAAAATAATTTCAAATGTGGTTGGTATTTTCAAATTGGGGTTTTCCTTGGGGATTGTGGAAATTTGAGTAGGATTTTGAAAATGTTTTGGGCATTTTACCTGCATCACATACTGCCCTGCATATGTTCCTGTGATAGTTGAGCTCTGCCCAGATGCCAGCAGTGCAACTGCAAAAACCTTTCAGCTCCATTGCCCCGGAACATTCTGCACACGTTACCATAGAGACCCGATTTTATGTCCAATTTAAAGTGCATACTCATATCGAATCATCGCAAGTTTCTTAAAAGTAGTTCTGGTGCAAATTTGCAATCACTAATCATTGTAACATGAAAGATCGATTCTCTAGCAACACAGTTAATTGCAAAAAGGAAAAAAGGAAATTTGCAAAATGATGATGTGTGGAACTGGGAATACCAAAATCATAAAAAAAGTGGTTATTATAGGAGAAATTCAAATGCAGAGCAATTCAGAAAAAGGTCAGGAAGGTAGGATCATCTTACTTTCAGTAGAAATGAAGATTTATTGAGGTCCAAGTTATTGCAGTTATCAACGTCTTCAGGCGATAAGTTAGGTTTTGAACAGACCGCACCACTCACAGAGACAATAGACACGTTTATTATGAATGCAACGAACAAAGCAATCGCACTTTCTGCAACAAAATACTTGTATGCCGACTGCAAGATAGAAACCCATTTTGTTATAGTTATATCTCTTCCTTGTATTCAATTAAATTTTATTGAACTACGACATACTTATTTCCTTTGTTAGATAAAACTCACATTAATTGCAGGAACAGAACGAGGTACTTTGCGCGAGAGAACTAAGGCAGAATGAAGAAATAAGTTGTGCCTGCACATGAAGTTGTAAAGGATCAAACTTTAGCATTAGGACCCTAAAAGAATAGTTTTGCCTTTAAGCCATTAAAACTGGATTTTTTTGCATCTTTGTGCTCACAGTTCAGTAGTTGTAAATGCATGGGCATCCTGGATGATAAATAATTTGAACTATTGGGTACATAGATCTAAAAGTTGCCTTCAATTGTGGTCATAAGTGCATGGGCATCCTTGTTTGATAAACCATTGTGATTATTTACAATTAGGTGGTGTTTTCATGGTGTATCAAATATGGTGTAAACCAGAAGTCGGGAAGTTCATAAGATACAATATTTGCTGAAAGTTTAGAAGATGGAATAGCAAACTAATTGGGTTCGATCTCGGAGGAAATTCCATAGTATTTTGTGAGAACAAAGAAGTATTAAGTAGACCACTCATGCAAATGAAATATAAATTCTTGTGAATTGCTAATGAAATATAAGTTGATAAATATTAACTCAAAATCTACACAGTTAAAATTATTGTTCATAAATGTGTGCAACTACACCCTGGTTGTATAAACGAATTGCATAGTTGGGTATACAAGTTTTATGATATTAATCAATTATTTATGTTAAAAAAGTAGCTGAACTTACGGCATAACGAGGGCTCCTAAAAGTGAAATGGCAAGACCAGTTGCTCCACTTCCTTTTAGCTGAGGAACAAACACCCCTTTCAAGATTTCTGTGTATTTAGGCTTTACATATACTAGCTCTCCAATGAAGCAGCCTAACATTATAAACACCAGAAGAGCCACAGACATCTCCAGCTTTCGGATCTACAGTTCATATATCAGTCTATCTGGATTAGAATTCAATAATTAAAAGAACAGGATGCATGGATGTAATTAGCACGTAAAAAATGGTCACCCCATATCGTTGCATTCCAAGAAGCAAAAGTGTGCTGAGCCCTGTTAGAAGAACCCCAACCCATATAGGTATGTGAAACAGCATGTTCAGTGCTAAAGCAGATCCTATGACTGCAATACAATTAGATAACAATTAATAGCAGTAGGCATCCAAAAGATACTTTTTATACATGCATCTATCTCTTGTCCGTGATGTCTTATATTGATAACAAACTAATCCATTGATGCTTGAGAATATTAACCTTCAGGAATGTCAGCTGAAATAACAGCCACTTCAGCTAGCATCCACAATAAAAAGTTTATTTTCTTAGGATACTCTGCTCTGTAATGTTCAGCAAGATGCATGCCTGGACTATATCCAAAATCCCATCATTGAACATAATATATATTGACATCAACATATCCAAATTCATTATATTCTTATCAATTTTCAAACAGAGACTAGACTGACCTGTACTGACTCCCAGTTTTGCTGCAAGAGATTGAATAATCAAGGCAAATACTGATGCCACAAGAATGATCCAGAGAAGCTCCAAGCCAAGGCAAAAATATCATAAATGATCTTCTTTTATAATAGTTGTTTGCCAGATAATACAACCAAACTGCTTAGTGCTTATACATATTATTTGAACATATACCTCATATTTGTACTGTGCACCAGCCTGAAAGTCAGTCTCTACTGAGGCACATAGAAAAATTAGCGAAAAACAATTAGTTATCACACAATTAAGTTATTAACACAAACAAATATCTAGAAGGCTGGTTAGATATTCACAGTAACTTACAGTTTCCAGGATCAATATATGCTATGCAAACCAGAAACCAAGGTCCAATAAACTCTAATAACTTCCTCCACCATGTCTTCTGTAATAATTTACAACTTATAGATAATTAGAAGTATATATATTAGACATCTGACAGTATTGCTACTTTCTGTACAGTTCAGCCCAGCCATTATAAAAGGACCAAAGCTTAAGCAAAGAGACTGCTTAACACTATGCCATATAACAAAGAAGGAAAAGCTGAAGTGAAGAGAATGCTTACCACTGTGACGCAGAAAAAGAAAAAAACAAATTAAAGTACTATCTACAAAATGAATGTTATGGCATTCCAACTAACTCTAGAAAACTATGATGCGACTTCAAAAGTCTCACAAGAGACACAATCAAGGCTTCTAGGATGGTGTACAAATAAATTGTATAAAAACTACAGTTAATTATTTTTCTTTATAAACTTGCTTAAAATGAAATAAATGATTATTGTGATGTGCTTCTGGATTCAACTGCGTGGAATTTATTTGCTTCAATGTTCAGATCAAATTCCATGTCCTATCATCAATTATTTTCCATTCTACAGCTAAAGATCATGAAATTTGATCAACGTTCTACGCAGCTGAATCCATAACTACAGCACAATAATCATTGTGGACTATAGAAATATAATGTCTAAGAACGAAACAAATGTATTTTATCCTCAAAATAATTCACAAACTCTGATATAAATGGTGGTTATCATGTTTCTCAGTCTACCTCTTTCTGGGCCTTACTGATGGGCAATGTTCCTCCCTCAGAAGTAATCCAGGTCTGAGTAGTTTTCTCAGCTTCTTCAGGAATGTCTGTAAACTGATGGTGCCCTGATTCCACTTCCATTTCCCAACACAAGAAATAATTCACGACTACAAAATGAATCCTTGTAACTAACTCTGCAAACTGTGAAGAAGTTCAGTTCCTCGTTCCTGATGCTATTCTTATAGTAGCAGAATTCAAATTTAAAATATAATAATGGGAGATGAGGCATGAAGAAGGGCTGAGCCTACAAGTGACTTGACAGGCCTCCTTGCTTCAGGCATTTACCTTAGAGTTGTCACAATGAAAGCAACAAATGCTGCCATTTTCAGTGCTCCAGATGCCCAGGAAAAAAATAGAGAAGTTTGAAAGAAAGATAATTTTTAGCTGGTTATACTTGCTCTTTGGGAGGGGAAGAATATGAAACTAAGTGAAAATTAAGTAGGGTTTTGCATGAGGCATGAGCTAATCAAATGTCACATCTGCAATCCATTTTAATGTCAATGGCTATTTATTTACTTTAGATGCTATTTATTTACTTTTTCCAAGCCAAATTTTTGAATTTTTTTTCAGAGTTCTATTCATGTCTAATGTTCTATCTCTTAGCATTTATATTTATATTTATCTTAAAACATTTATCTTTTATCTTTTTGGTTCGTACTTCAAACAGTCCTGGCTGCAATTCTAAAGTAACTTTGCTGTTAAAAATGTTCAATATTTATTTCAACTTTAACATTGTTCGTAGGTGTGGCATAATCTGTATCATATAGTTGTATGAGAACTGAGAAGACAGGATTAGACAGAGTATTAATGGCCATCTAGTACACGAGAAAACCTTCAGTGCCCAATCTTTTCCAGTAACTGGTGATGATCTAGGCTGTCGAATTTCATTGTAATAAATACACAATATATTTTAAGATTCATATAAACTGAATTCTCCTGGTTTAGGCTCCATTACCTTGGTTATCAAGAGCAGAAGCAGCAGTCTCTTCAACTTAAAGATCCTAAAGATTAAAGAATTATAGAAATAACAGAGTACCAGTGAACAGTATAAAATTGAAGCAACAATAAACCTTTGAATAGGATTTTGTAAACAATAAATCAACAAATAGTCAAAAATCTATATGTGCCGTCCCAAAACCTACACAGGGAAAAAATTAACAGGACAGAAACAAAGGAAAAAAGTGAAACAAACTACCCAAATAACTGGAACAGTGTAATAAGGCAGCATTCTTGGGTCACCCTAAATGCCTAGAAGATGCAGCCATAGAAAGCTTGTGCCAGGTGTTGTCTTCCAAACTGCCTTCATAGGCATGCGTGCCAAATGTAGACAGATGGAGTATACACGTCACTATTTTTAAGGTAGTAGCATGTGTTATTCAAAGAGTTCTATATATAATGAGCAATTTTGACAATGATAAAGTGAGGAACTTTAGCAACCTTCTCTTATGTCAGGGAAGTCCAGAGAAAGCATAAACAAAGACTCTCTCATCCAGAGGGCAAAGCCCAACACAAATTCTGTGTCCTTTAAGATAAGTTTAGATAAAATTTAAAATGTTGATGAAAAAATATTTTTACACAATCAAATTTAAAAATGTTGATAATTCAAAAATTATAAGAATGTAAGAACGTGATATTTATAGACTGTAAGAATGTGATATTTTGATGATAAATTTTTTTTATACAAATAAATTCAAAAACTTTTATAAATATTCATATAGACTATAGAAATGTGATAGTTTTGATGGATCTAGAACTGTTTGTACTTTGATAAATGCTCATATGAATTGTGGAAATTTTATAGCATTGAATCCAAAACTTTCATAAAAATTCATATGAATTGTAGAAATGTAATAGCTTTGATAGATCTCAAACTGTTCACGCTTTGACAAGAAAAGGAAAACATCATAGACAACACCTTAGCCTGAACCTGTTGGTGCTCCAAACAGTTCGTAGCATAATCCCAGTACAACACCATAGCCTAAACTGTTCATAGTTTCACAAGAAAAGGGAAACATCAGAGAAAGGACTTAAGAGAGGAAGAAAACCTTCTTGACAAACTTAGAAGAAGACATGAAAGATGCAGACCTTTGGTGAAGACAACTTGGGCTTACACCCACTTCCCATTTTTATTGGTATTACTGGTCAATGAAAAAATTTCAGGAATCCCAAAAGAAGGTATTTAGTAGTTAACAAAAAAATATTACAGAGAACTTACCAGCAGGATGTGAAACTTGATAAATTTCTCTCTGAAAAGAAAAAACAATCTATATATTATATTATTTTGGTCCTAATTTAAAACATAATTACAGACATTCAAACATAGCCATCACAGGCGCCATAGGCTTTTATTATTTTGGTCCTAATTACAGACATTCAGACATAGCCATTGCAGGCATAGACATTGGTTGAAGAGTCATGGTCCACAGATTATGTCTGTGCACCCCATGTCTGCTAGGGAAGCCTGTGAGGCATATTTAGCTTCTTCTCTAGACAACAAAGTACATTTGGAAAACATGCAACTCAAAACGTGGAAAGTGAGGTGTTTAGTCTTATTGACTGGATGGAAAGGCTATAGCTAGGTCACTAAGATAATTTCCTTTTTACATGATTTTTCAAGAGAAATGGGTAGGGCATTTTTCTTACATTTGGAGATTTTGTTAGGAAAGCAATAGTGCGGAAATGCTTTCCTAATGTCAAATTAACAGGGAAATAAGCAACTATATTTCAGAGATGTACAAAACAATAAAATATGGAATTACCAGACACAAAACACACAGAGAAAATATCAGATTTAACGTGGGAAAAACTCTTTTGGGAAAAAACCCACCACCCAACAAACCCTCGAGCAACTTTATATTACAGTAAAAAGGATATTTACATACAATGCACTCCGGATTGTTACACAGGCTCAGATTGCCTTACAATCAACTTGATTTTCAACCACACTATCTTCTAACAAATTCTTGCAGCCATTAAAACATACTGCAAATTGTTTCAGAATTCAGTACAGAAACGGTTACCAGCAAAACAGTCTGCCAACCGTCTGTCACACACACTCACCCGTGCAACTGGCCGGGTGATTTCTCTCTTCGGCACTTTTGCCTCCGCCAGGTCTTGCCGTGCCTATGTTTTTCTTCACCGTACTGTGAGATTGCCTCAGCTATAGGTGGTCTTGCCGTATGGTGAGATTGCCTTCACCGTACGGTAGACTCAGAGGTCTTCGTCAGATATTTGAGAATGTGATTGAATATGAACCTTGCTAAGTTTGATCAAATTTCAAAAAAATAGAAACTATAACAGATTTTGAAGAAATTTTCACCATCTGTTTTTCATGATCTGCATATTTTATATATATTAAATTCTAAAAAAAAATTATTTAAAAGAATTGTAGATGTTTATTAGTCAATTTTTAAGCTTCACATTTTAAATATGTTTTTAAATTTAAATTTAATTTTATTAATTTTATATTCATATTATATGATATAAAATAAGGAATTATGTATTAATCATCTTATTTTGAAATATTTTAGTACCATATAGCACTTTTAATTTGAACTTTTTAGAAATATAGTATGTAGCGTAAGTATATGTCTGATTCAATAGCAACAATTTTGAGTATTATTGACTTTTTGATATTATTCTAGAATAGACAAAGCACTACTAAGAAGGAAACTGAAAAGTCTGGAGTTAATAACTAATTGCAAGAAATCTTTGAAGAACAAACTAGTAAGTAAGGTTGTTAAATGAATGTTTGCAGAAATTAGTTGTCGTATCCTGATTTGTCCAATTACATTTAATTGGAAATTTATACTAGAGTAGGAAAAATAATTGCACTGTCTGGGTTGACAAAGTGTTGAAGAAAGAATAAACAAAGTGAATGTACTCTGTTTCCTTTATAGTAAATACTATTAATGCCAAGTAGTTAGTGAAATGTCAATAGATATTTCTTGGCCAAATGTTAGATGGTCATGTTTACAAATATATATAGGAAACCAAATTATTGAAACTGACAAGTCAATCATCAAATCTTGACCTTGTTAGTTTGTTGATATCTTAATCTACAATATATTGATTTGAACACTATAAAAGATTGTACAAGGTCCAAATGAATGAATGAATATATATTCCAAGGCCACAATGGGGCTGTCCTATCATAGGTCCAATCAATTCTACCACAATGGGATATGTTTTCTCCATTCATTGTTCACATGTTGAATAGTCGTTGCAGTCCGTAATAGGTGAAGAATTACTAAACAATGATTCTAGAACAATCTTTTACTCTAATATCGTATCGTGCTTCTTGTCAAACTCTATGGACTTGGTACACAAGTATGAGTTCGTAATGAAGTTAGCTCATGCATATGTAAAGGATTACTTCCTTCCACCAGCTGGCTATAATGAAGTTATTGTTGCGTATGTTGTAGACAAAGGTGATGCTTTTGTAAGGGGACTATTTTCTCATGAAACACTCAAAGAATGTGAAGCTGCGTCTTTTGTATACAGTGCTCTCCAATAGCTATCACTAGTAATTGTGAACTTGTTCTTAGACATGCCTTGGATGCACATCGTGTTTACTTGGGTGAAAATCTTACAACAAAAGTCCCAAATGTCTTCAACTCACTAATGTCTATATATATATGCATATGCCTCCTTGCGTTGTTGCTCCATGTTCAACAAATGCATGCACCTTGCCACCGGTTTCTCCTAAAGAAAATTAGAATGTTGGAAATCCTTCCTCTAAAACCTTTTTGTAATGTTGAACATCTTTTGTCTGTCTGTTTATGCTAATAATTTACCACCATTTTCATCTGTCTATGTATATGCCATAATTGTTATAATGATAATTTTTTTGCTTAGAAAAATAGATCATTGTTTGAGAATTCTATTTATGCTATGGATTCACTGTCATGGTCATATAGCGAAATTGTCCTTTTGATATCCCAAAAAATATTTTAAGTATATGAAAACCATAATCTACTTTTCTACTATCCATTTGATATAGCTTTGTAAACTTATTAATCTTATGACATTTGTTAACATCAATACATAAAAAACTACAATTAGTTTGTCAAATATGCCTATGAAATGAAGCCTTTTTAGCTATATCAATTGGTAGGTACAAAGATTTTGTCAAGTTCTATAAACTTAATGGTATAAAGCAATTCATAATCTTTTCTACCATTTCCCAATTATTTTTGATTAAGAGAAAAATAAGGTTTTGAAGGGGACCTAAAACCCTTTACAGAAAGTTACAAGAGATAAGCATTAGAGTCCATCAAAATAAAACATTGTTGGAAACAACCCCAACCAACAGAACCCAAAAAACCATCAACCAACACCAACTAAAGACTAGACGAAAAAACAACAGACCAGAGAAAGAACTAGACACAAACAAAGAGGCAAAAAGAAAAGCCAGGGAACAGAAATAAAGCCTAGGCCAACTCCTTTAGAGTAGTTGTAACCTCTTCTTCCATAAGAGTCATGTTCTCCACCTTGTTCTTGAGGTTTTGAATTTCCTTTGGCACAAAGGTATCCTTCTTCCTAAGACTCAAACATGTACATTTTCCCGGACCTTCAACACAATCAACATCCAAATCATGCTCAATTTGCATAGTAGCTTTCTCCTAGTAAACCTACTCCATCCTAGTGGTGAGATCCTTTAGATTTTCAATAGAAACTTTCATACTATTGATGAGACAATTTATTGTCTCTATTTTGTTATAATCTTTATACTTTGTTGAAACTCTTTATGCTCTGATGAAATATTCCTAATACATTTATGAACCTATACTTATGTGAACTTTTGATAAGTACAGTTAGAACCACAAAGATTATGGGTAGTTAGAATGACATGTTTTGCTGAACATTATATATAAATTGCACTACTTCATATAGCTACTTCAATCTGTGTTCTAATATTTGGGTAGGAATTGAAATGTTGACTTGTATACATACTGAATGCTACTAACTTGTCAGGAAAATAAGGAGCAACTAGAGAGTGGATCAACCGCATTGAAGAAGAAGCGTTGGAGTTCCAGCCATGACGGAGAAAGCCAACACAATTCCGAGGATCATGCCACTATTGGAAAGGAGCCATCATTCCAGAGAATATAGGAAACAACTCTGCTATATTTCCTCAGTGCTCATTATTCTATTATCCGCACTTTATTATAATATGTCGCGGTTGTTATATTTACTTCTTCTATGGTGAAAACTTAGTCAGACTTTACTTTCATGATTTCAATAAGTGTCAACCCTCTATATAAAGGGACTTGATTGGTTTAGTTGTGTAATGAGAAAATATATTTAAATGTTGTGTTTAGCATAATAGAGTTACTCTTTTATGTTCTTTATGTATTGTTCAATTACTATGTAATCAATTTATGAGAATATAATGAAAGAGTGATTTTGAAGTATCTTCTGTGTTAGTAGTTAGCTGAAGCCAACCAAGGGGGCCCACTTGAGAGGTGGAGTAGATTAGGATAGAGTAGAATTGCTTTTTGCATTTTCTGTGCTTTCAAGTAGAAGTTACTATTTTACTTCTGCAACATTACTACTGTGAATGTTCCTACAACACTTGCAGAGATAGACATAGTGAATGCTTTGAGTTGTTAAACAGACTTAGGATAAGTTTACAAGCTTTCAACAATAATTTTATTAAGTATTTAAGTGTGCTTACTTTCCTGCAGCAATAGCATAGGTTTCTTTCATGCATTTTATCTTCCTGCAGCATAGGTAGTATGACTCTTTGAGGAACTTAGTGCACAATCTGTGCTGTCCCATTTCAAGTCTACGTCCCTAGGTTGACAATCTAAATGCATTTCATGATGGGAAAAGTAATCCTTAGTATGAATACATTATTCCTAAGAGAGACAATGACATGATTATCATTACCTATTGTGAGACTATTCCGCTATCATGGATACTATGGAGAATTTTCTTCAAGGTTTCCTCAAGCTTCTTATTTTTCATGTTCATCTTCTCAACCCTCTTTTCTAGAGCCAATATGAAAAAACTCTCTTCCTCCATTTTCTACAATAAATATTTATTTTCCTCCAGCGCCTAGATGTCAACTTTTTTCACAATAACATCTTTCATGATTGCAAAGTTATCATACATAGTCTTTTTCTTCATTTTGAGGTTGTTGATTTAAGTTAGGACCAATTTTCCCATCTTGTAAGAACCGACAAACCAATCTTTGGCCTTTTGCAAATAATCTAGAGTAGGCACAATCTTCCCATGAAGATTGTCCAGATTTAGATGAGTAGAATCCCCTTTATAAACATAATTTAAGCTTGCAAAGACACATTGGCGTGTTTAGACTCAAAACCAGGAACAACCGACACAGAACTAGAGTAACCAACAAGATTAACCTCCTCATTCTTACCTTTCCCTTCTAGATCATTATTAATAGAGGTGGCATCAATCTCCAAGCCCACAACAGGATGACCTGAATGCTTGCTGGAGATACCCCCATTATCCTTCACCAGACAATCATTCGCTTCCTTAGAAGGGCTCTTGTGGTTTTTCGAAGATGAATCCTCCCCCATTTTTCTTCTCATTTCCATTAGAGGAATCCCTGCTCTCTTTTGTCTCCATCCCCTGATCATCATCAAAGTGTTTAACTTGAGTGGAGTTCCATGTATCTTTCTCCGCCGAATCCTTAGCCGACTCCCTATCAAAATTATCACTATCATCCTCAGTTTCCATACCTTTGATTTTATCAAACCGCTTCTCAAAGCTCAAAGGGGACTTGAGCTTTTTCCCCTTCAAGCTTTTAATCATCTGCTTAGAGCTCTAGCTATCACTATCCTCCATTTTTATTTTCCCATTTCTTTCCTTTATGGAGACTTTAGGATTCATCTCCTTGTAGTAGTCATAAATTAGAAGAATTAGTCCCTCATGAAGGAAAGGCTTCATGGGATTCTTTATGTGGTCTTTCAGACTTTGAGTGAGAGAGTGATAAAGGAAATAGGGGAAGGAAATGAGGTCCTTGTGCCTGAAATAGTTCATGAAAACAAAGTGATAGTTGTGCACCCTCTTATACCTCCCATCCAAGGTAATGTACTCCATAACACAAGTCAAAACCTTCCACCAAATAGGATTAATATGCTCTATCCCATAATAATTAATGCTAGGATTAATTAATGCTCATTTGATCATTTTTTCCAATGTTTATATTAGTCATTTCCATTCTATACAAAAATATCACCCACTACATTGTGAGTCTTATCATAATTAATGCGATCGTAATTAACATCTCTATTGTGCCTTAGCTCACCATGCCAAGTAATCATTTCCTTATACCTCACCCCAATATTCGCAATGTGATCTGCCACTATGTTCACTTCACGGTAAGTGTGGGAAATATGTGCCTTATTAAAAGTTTTCATGACCGCGTTGAAACTTCCTTAATGGTGGGTTCAATATACGATGACACTTTATAATATCCCTTCAAACAACTAGTAATATTATTTGAATCGCCTTCTAACCATACATTATAACAGTTCATTTGTTTGGCGATTTTAAGAAATTGGAGGGCTCCCATAGCCTCAGCTAAATTAAGATGTACATTAGAACCATAAAGTGTGTTGTAAGGGGTCATAATGTGTTATAAGTAGTCCTAGGACCCTTTAGGTCACACTATATGGTTCTAATGTGTTCTAATAGGTTGCAATGGTTTGTAATGGGTCCTTAGACTCCTTAGGAGCCCTTATGACCCATTATGACACATTATAGCCATAAAGTGTGTCCTAAGGGGTCCTAGGACCCCTTAGAAGACATTACAAACCCTTAGGACACACTTTATGGTTCTAATATATCCTAATGAGTTGTAATAGGTCGTAAGCTATCCTAATGGTTCCTAAGGGGTGTTAGGACTCATAATGATCCATTACGACGCATTAGAACCATAAAGTGTGTCGTAAGGGTTTGTAATGTATTATACGTGGTCCTAGGATCCCTTAGGACACACTTTATGGTTCTAATGTATCCTAATGGATTGCAAGGGATGATAATGGGTCCTAAGAGGTGTTAGGACCCATTATGGCCCATTACAATACATTAGGACATATTAGAACCATAAAGCATGTTGTAAGGGGTCGTAATGTGTTATAAGTGGTCCTTGGACCCCTTAGGACACATTTGATGGTTCTAATGTCTCCTAATGTTTTTCAATGGGTTGTAATAGGTCTTAGACATATTAGGACCCCTTACAACCCATTAGTACACATTAGGAAACATCAGAACCATAAAGTGTGTCCTGAGGGGTCCTAGGACTCCTTAAAACACATTATGATCCCTTAGGCCACACTTTATGGTTCTAAAGTGTCCTAATATGTTGTAATGGGTCATAATGGGTCCTAACACCACTTAAAACCCATTAGAATCCCTTATGACCCATTAGGACACATTAGAACCATAAAGTGTATCCTAAGGGGTCCTAGGACCACTTATAACATAGTATAACACCTTACAACACACTTTATGGTTCTACACATTATCGCCCTCAATGAGATCATGCTACCATATGCATGCACAAGATAATATTTAAAAATGAACACATTCTTTATACACATGATTGACCTTTCTTAGAGGTAACATTAGGAACAAGGGTAAGTGCACAAAGATGGGGGACCAAAAAGTTGCCACTTTTTTTTTTGGCCCCCATCGCGCATAGTGCGCACGCACTAAAGGGTGTGCGCCCTATGGCTTGGGTTGCCCAAGCCTTAGGCTTGGGCAATGCAAAACAAAGCGTGTGCGCCAAATAGGGCGTGCGCCAAATAGGGCGTACACGCTTTGTAAAATGTCAAAATTTTCACCCCCGTGGGCAATGAATATCATAAATTTACATAGGGTGTACGCCCTATGTAAGATATAGATTTATATAGTGAGAGAGAGAGAGGGGGGGTAATTTATACAAAGAGAGGGGGGTTAATTTATACAAATATAACATTCAAGTATAAGTTTGATAATTTTAATTTCTTATACTTTAAGTTATATTTGTATAAATTATAAAATATAATGCTTTCAGGATGTTTGGGATAGGTTCCAGCTTCATAGGAGTTAACATGCAGATTCTAGATTTGAAAAATTCCAGACTTAGCCAAATTTTAGGATTCAGCAAGCCTTCAGTAGGGTTACCTCCCAAAATCCATCATGGATTTCTAAGGTCAAACTGAAGCTGGCAAAAGGATTCCCAAAGGGTTTTAACTCATTTCATCACAAATCACTCAGTTTCAAACCCATCTCTACGATAGACTTAGCTTATCTCTCACCCAAATCTCTCTCTCTCTCTCTCTCTCACACACACACACACACACACAAAAACATCACCCTCTCCTGTCTCTCTCTCTCTCATCACCCTCTCTCTCTCTCTCTCTCTCACACACACACACACTCACAAAAACATCACCCTCTCTCTCTCTCTCTCATCACCCTCTCTCTCCCCCTTATCTACTCTCTCTCTCTCTCTCTCTCTCACACACACACACAAAAAAAAAAAAAACAAAAAAAAAATCACCCTCTCCTCTCTCTCTCTCATCACCCTCTCTCTCCCCCTTATCTACTCTCTTTCTCTCTCTCTCTCTTCTCACATCACCCTCTCTCTCTCTCTCTCTCTCTCTCCCATATCTCTCTCTCTCTCTCTCCAGAGTGAGAGAGAGAGGGTAATGAAAGAGAGAGAGAGTAGATAAGGGGGAGAGATAGGATGGTGTGTGTGTGTGAGAGAGAGAGAGAGAGTAATGAAAGAGAGAGAGTGGATAAGGGGGAGAGAAGGGGTAATGTGAGGAGAGAGAGAGAGAGAGTAATGAAAGAGAGAGAGTGGATAAGGGGGAGAGAAAGAGTAATGTGAGGAGAGAGAGAGAGAGAGAGAGAGAGAGAGAGAGAGAGAGAGAGAGAGAGAGAGAGAGAGAGAGAGAGAGAGAGAGAGAGAGAGAGAGAGAGAGAGATTTGGGTGAGAGCTAAGCTAAGTCTGTCCTAGAGATGGGGTCGAAACCAAGTGATTTGTGATAAAATGAGTTAAAACCCTTTGGGAATCCTTTTGCCAGCTTCAGTTTGACCTTAGAAATCCATGATGGATTGTGGGAGGTAATCTTGCTGAAGCCTTGCTGAATCCTGAAATTTGCCTAAGTCTGGAATTTTTCAAATCTAGAATCTGCATGTTAACTCCTATGAAGCTGGAACCTATCCCAAACATCCTGAAAGCATTATATTTTATAATTTATACAAATATAACTTAAAGTATAAGAAATTAAAATTATCAAACTTATACTTAAATGTTATATTTGTATAAATTACCCCCCCTCTCTTTGTATAAATTTCCCCCCCCTTCTCTCTCTCATTGTATAAATCTATAAACTTACATAGGGCGCACGCCCTATGTAAATTTCTGATTTTTTACATAGGGTGCACGCCCTATAGGGCGTGCACACTTTAGGGCGTGTGCGCTTTGTAAAGGATTTGAATTTACCAATCCTAAGGCTTGGATTTGCCTTGGAGATCCAACCCAAAGGCTTGGACGATTGAAATAGGCCTGAGACGTGTTTTTCAGTAGACATACAAAAAAATGACATCTTTTTTTGTGTGCTCCTCATTAGGTTTACTCGTGGCTCAAGAACATAAAAATTAGATGACGTGATATTGCAGATCTCTCTGTTAGCTATCTAAGCATATAATTTATTTTGAATTCTGATTATGTTAAGTTTTTCAACTCTAATTTCTTTTGTGTGTATGTTTGTTTTTTGTAAAAAACCAACATGCAGTATTTTGGGCATAGATTTTGGCTCATTCATCGAATTTTGCAATAAGTTACATTTTTAGAAACTAGAGTCCATTCTACACACTTTAAAAAAAAGAAAATTTAATTTTTGATTAGTTTTAAATGATTTCTAGGGGGAGCACACAGAAATTTCATGTTTTCAGGATGTGTGCACTTCGTAAATTCATAAAAAATTACATGTTCATAAAAAAATTACCAAAAAAATCTGAGATAAACTACGTGGTGTTAGCTAACTTCTCAATGGAGCGATTAAAAAAATTCAAAAAAAAAGTTAACATTGTAGGGGGAGCACACCGGACGCTATGTTATGTTTTTGGACCAAAAATAGGACCACTTTTTGTGCTCCCCCTTTTTGAGGGCCTTAATCTGCACCATTTTCAAAATAAGTTAGTAGTTTAGGAACTAGATTCAGAGTATTACAACTCTTGTTTTTGTCGCATCTTAAAATTTTGAGTCTAACTATCTTCAATTTCTTGTTGAAGTTCAGAGTTTGCTGATTTCAAGAAAAAAGTGGCAACTTATACCCCCTTTTTGGTCCCCCATCTTTGTGCACTTACCCACAATACACCTATTATTAAACTTGATCTATATTAAATAATCATTCAAATATTATCTATGACTAGTACATTTTCGTATACATCAGTTACCACATTATACCATTCATATTTTCTCTTCTTAAATGCTTAATGCCAGTGTGTAGTCAATTTGAAGGATACTTATATGTCATAATATCTTTTATGTGCATAGACTTTAAGGGCCTACTAGTTCCAAATTTCTGGCCTAATATTAGTGAACTTACTCTTGAAAGAGAGGTCACAAGTTCAAATTGTGTAGGAGGAAGGGTATGGGAGCTTCAACTGTAGCACAAATAGGTGGTAGTGCCATATTACCATATGTCATCTATAAACACAAAAATAGATTTCTAGATATCATGATCCATAAAAGGATCCATTTCTATTTCCATTTCCATTTCCATCTATATACTGACATCTTACTCTACTTTTTTTTTACATCAAATTGTACACTATTAAAAAAATGTAACAATTTAGAACTCTACGTTAAAAATATTCATCCACTTCCCATTTACATTAATTTATGTATATTAATAAGATTACAAAATTTATACATAAATTAATGTGAATAGAAGATAAACAAGACAATATTAAATGTAAAGACCAAACCCCACACGACATAATCTACAAGAAGAGATATCCTTGCCTAATCATGTTACATCTTCCTTTATTATCATTCTTTATGTACCGTTGAGGTACAAATATTCTATCACAATGTTACAATCAACAATAAACTTAATCCACTACCAAGATGAATCAAACAAATAAATATCTAGTTCCTCTCCCCTTGCTAACATACTTATCTAGATTCAATTTATTATTAATTTGTTTTGACCAAAAATATTCATATAAAAAAATACCATTTTCCTCTAGAATTTTAAACAGAAATAATTATCATTTTCAAATGACTTGTTCCATTGAGTATATGCCAGATTCATTGGACGTTTTTTTGATTGCATGTGGTATTTGAGAGTTTACTATACAAAGAAAAAGAAAATAAAGGTCAGGGCCTCCCAAAATTATCCTAGGGTCTCAAAAAATGAGAAAAAGAAGCAGGGAAAGGGACAAAATAGGGGAACAAAAGGCACGAGAACCTAGGAGGATATCCAAATATTAAAGAGACATCCAAAAGGGGCCCAAAACATCTCATTAAGGAGGGCTAAAAGGTCTTATAATAGGTGCTTCCATTTTAAGACGATGCAATTGCATACAATTTTTCCTTATACTATTCCTTGGCCTTTTTTTTGTATCGAATAATGCATTAATAAATATAAAGTTACATTGCGGCGTAGTCAAAACATTACCAATAAGATAGAGAAGAACAATCTAAATTGATCAACTAGACACTAAAGAACTAAACCAACTTGATAATAACTAGTCAAAGGACCAAAAGATGAATTGTCTTTGGCTTTGTTTTCTTCCATGTTCCTTGTCATTGCCTTAAGCATGCCATGCTTCTTGGCTTTCTCATTAGGGACATTTATGTCACTTTATTGCACAAGTTAAATAATACCCATCTCTTTAGATTGCAAAATCCAAGACTACACATTATCACCCTCAATGGGATCATGTCACCATATGCATGCACGAGATAATATTTAAAAATGAACACATTCTTTACGCACATGACTGACCTTTCCTAGAGGTAACATTAGGAACAACAATACACCCAAATTATTAAACTTGATCTATATTAAATAATCATTCAAATATTATCTATGACTATTACAATTTCATATGCATTAGTTACCACATTATGCCATTCATCATTTCTCTTCTTAAATGCTTAATGTCAGTGTGCAGTCAATTTGAAGGATATTTATATGTCGTATTATCTGTTATGTGCATAGACTTTAAGGGCCTACAAGTTCAAAATTGTTGGCCTAATATTAGTGAACTTACACTTGAAAAAGAGGTCACAAGTTCAAATTGTGTAGGAGGTAGGATATGCAAGCTTCGACTGTAACACAAATAGGTGCCTCCTACATAGAATATGAGGTGGTAGTGCCATATTACCATAAGTCATCTGTAAACTCAAAAATAGATTACTAGATATCATGATCCATAAAAGGATCCATTTCTATTTCCATTTCCATTTCCATCTATATACTAACATCTTACTCTATTTTTGTTTTTACATCAAATTGTATACTATTAAAAAAATGTAACAATCTAAAAATCTACATTAAAAATATTTATCCAAATCCCCTTTACATTAATTTGTATATATTAATAAGATTACAAAATTTATACATAAATTAATGTGAATAGAAGATAAACAAGACCATATTAAATCTAAAGAACAAATTAATGTGAATAGAAGATGAACAAGACCATATTAAATCTAAAGACCAAACCCCACATGACATAATCTAAAGAAGACATATCCTTGCCTAATTATGTTACATCTTTATTATCATTCTTTGTACCAAGTTGATCACAACGTTACAATCAACAATAAACTTAATCCACTACCAAGCTAAATCAGAAAAATAAACATCTAATTCCTCTCCCCTTGCTACCGTACTTATCTAGATTCAATTTATTATTAATTTGTTTTGACCAAAAATATTCATATAAAAAAATACCATTTTCCTCTCGAATTTTAAACAGAAATTACTATCATTTTCAAATGACTTGTTCCATTGAGTATATGCCAGATTCACTGGACGTTTGTGTGTTGCATGTCAATGCTATTTGAGAATGTACTATACAGAAGAAAACAAAATTCAGAGTAAAATCATCTTTATACAAAACTAAATTCCATTGCAACTTTACATCACACTTTATATTCAAAGCCAAACATTGGGATCAAACCATCTCACATTTAGAACTTTCTTGTTCAATCATATATGGATTTTTTCTAAGTTGGGTGGCTTGTAAGAAAAAAAAAGGAAAAGAGTTTCTATAGTCTATGATACCAGCTATATGTTTTCGTCTACATGTGGTTACAGTTATATAAGACTACTTCATACTTCTTGTGGGAGGCACCTAATTGTGCTTTAAATGAGGCGTACATACCTTTACCTCTATGAAATTTGAACTTGTGACCTCTTTTTCAAGAACACAAGTTCTCCACCACTAAACAGACTCAGATTGCACTTGCAACACATGCATATCCTCCATTAAGTAGAACAACGAAAAATACTTAAAAAAGGTCTTGATAATCAAGCTAATGGATGGGCATGTTAGCTCTTGAAGCGTTTTGTATTTCTGATGTTGTATAGCCTTTAAGATCCCTTGCAGGGGTATTCCCAGTTTCAGGGGTAAAGACTCCGGGTGCTACACACGTCTCCTTCTTTTCTGCTCTAAAAGCTAGATATAGTAAGGCAACCACATACAAAAGCATGAGGGGGAACACAATCAGCCCTATAAATACTGTAGCCACCTTAGGCAGATTATTATGCACCAGCTACCCTCCAAAACCTGAGCTAAGATAGTATATATTAATGCATATAATACCTATTCCAAGTACCCATGCAACAACTGCAATCTGCAATAAAAAATTTCAGGCTACATTTCAGTGTAAAACAAAATGGTGGATCCAATTCTGTTAGCACTAGCAATGATGGTGATGAAAATTTTGTTTTATGAATTTTATTAGATTTCTAAAATCTACTGGTGTGTTAATTAGCAGTTTCTGTATTTGATTATGTGTATTGTTTTACATTAATGTTTCGGATCACATTCTGTGATTCAACATCAGAATATTTGAGAAAGCAAGGATATCATGGAGTGTGATCCGAAACGTTGATGTAAAAATATAGTTGTGTGTATGTTTTGCATCAATGTTTTGGATCACATTCTGTAATCCATCTGGATGATGTTTGAGAATGCAAGAAGATGTCACGAAGTGTGATCACTATTCATTTCCTTGCATCCTGATGATAGATCACGGAATGTAATCTAAAACATCGATATGAAAAATTACACAATCAAATCCTGAAACAGCTAACTGATACACTTTTTTTTAACCAATTTAATTAGAAAATTGGTGACTTACTGCAACTGGATTTTTGTGGGGTCCCATCTTTGATTTGCTGCTGGTGAACTTTAAAAGTGGAATCAAAGCAAATGGCAATTCAAATGACAATATCATCTGCATGAACAAGTATATGGAGAGAGTGAGGTAATTTTTTAAGGAACAACAAAATCTAAGTATAAATTTAACAAATAAACTGTAAGTACATACAGAGGCAATGATAATTAGCTTTCCAGCACCAGAAGATCCAGATATGATGGACACAACTAAGCTTGGCATTATTGCAATGCACCGTGTTAGAAGATTACGCTTCCATGTTTTTATTTTGAGGTTCAGAAATCCCTGTGAAAATTTTTTAAACAAAAAATGTTCTAATGGGGTTAGTATTTTCAAATTGGGTTTTTTCTGGGGATTGTAGAAATTGGAGTGGGATTTTGAAAATGTTTTGGGCATTTTGAGAAAATTATCAAATCATCCATGATATAAATAATCGTCACTTTCCAATTAGATCTCTAAATGCGATATCCATGCAAAAATAATTTCAAATGTGGTTGGTATTTTCAAATTGGGGATTTCCTTGGGGATTGTGGAAATTTGAGTAGGATTTTGAAAATGTTTTGGAACACATACTGCCCTGCATATGTTCCTGTGATAGTTGAGCTCTGCCCAGATGCCAGCAGTGCAACTACAAAAACCTTTGAGCTCCATTGCCCCAGAACATTCTGCACACGTTACCATAGAGACCCGATTTTATGTCCAATTTAAAGTGCATACTCATTGAATCAACTCAAGTTTCTTGAAAGTAGTTCTGTTGCAAATTTGCAATCACTAATCATTGAATCATGAAAGATTGATTCTCCAGCAAAACAGTTAATTGCAAAAAAGAAAACTGGAAATTTTCAAAATGATAATGTGTGGAACTGGGAATACCAAAATCATTAAAAAAGTGGTTATTATAGGAGAAATTCAAATACAGAACAATTCAGAAAAAAAGGCAGGAAGGTAGGATCATCTTACTTTCAGAAGAAATGAAGATTTGTTGAGGTCCAAGTTATTGCAGTTATCAAGGTCTTCAGGCGATAAGTTAGGTTTTGAACAGACCGCACCACTCACAGAGACAATAGACACGTTTATTATGAATGCAACGAACAAAGCAATCGCACTTTCAGCAACAAAATACTTGTATGCCGACTGCTAAATAGAAACCCATTTTGTTATAGTTATAGCTCTTCCTTGTACTCAATTAAATTTTATTGAACTAAGACACTTATTTCCTTGGTTAGATAAAGCTCACATTAATTGCAGGAACAGAACGAGGTACTTTCCGCGAGAGAACTAAGGCGGAATGAAGAAATAAGTTGTGCCTGCACATGAAGTTGTAAAGGATCAAACTTTAGAATAGTTTTGCCTTTCAGCCATTAAAACTGGATTTTTTTGCATCTTTGTGTTCACAGTTCAGTGGTTGTAAATGCATGGGCATTCTGGATGATAAATAATTTGAACTATTGGGTACATAGATCTAAAAGTTGCCTTCAATTGTATTCATAAGTGCATGGGCATCCTTGTTTGATAAACCATTGTGATTATTTACAATTAGGTGGTGTATCAAATCTGGTGTAAACGAGAAGTTGGGAAGTTCGTAAGGCACAATATTTGTTGAATAGCAAATTAAGTGGGTTTGATCTTAGAGGAAATTCCATAGTATCTTGTGAGAACAAAGAAGTATTAAGCACCATTCATGCATATGAAAAATAAAATAAATTCTTGTGACTTGCTAATGAAATATAAGTTCATAAATATTAACTCAAAATCTATACAGTTAAAATTATTGTTCATAAATGTGTGCAACTGCACCTGGTTGTATAAACGAATTGCATAGTTGGGTATACAAGTTTTATGATATTAATCAATTATTTATGTTAAAAAAGTAGCTGAACTTACGGCATAACGAGGGCTCCTAAAAGTGAAATGGCAAGACCAGTTGCTCCACTTCCTTTTAGCTGAGGAGCAAACACCCCTTTCAAGATTTCTGTGTATTTAGGCTTTACATATACTAGCTCTCCAATGAAGCAGCCTAACATTATAAACACCAGAAGAGCCACAGACATCTCCAGCTTTCGGATCTACAGTTCATATATCAGTCTATCTGGATTAGAATTCAATGATTAAAAGAACAGGATGCATGAATGTAATTAGCACGTAAGAAATGGTCACCCCATATCGTTGCATTCCAAGAAGCAAAAGTGTGCTGAGCCCTGTTAGAAGAACCCCAACCCATACAGGTATGTGAAATAGCATGTTCAGTGCAAAAGCAGATCCTATGACTGCAATACAATTAGATAACAATTAATATCAGTGGGCATCCAAAAGATACTTTTTATACATGCATCTATCCCTTGTCCTTAATGTGTTATATTGATAACAAACTAATCCATTGATGCTTGAGAATATTAACCTTCAGGAATGTCAGCTGAAATAACAGCTACTTCAGCTAACATCCACAATAAAAAGTTTATTTTCTTAGGATACTCAGCTCTGTAATGTTCAGCAAGATGCATGCCTGGAATATATCCAAAATCCCATCATTGAACATAATATATATTGACATCAGCATATCCAAATCCATTATATTCTTATCAATTTTCAAACAGAGACTAGACTGACCTGTACTGACTCCCAGTTTCGCTGCGAGAGATTGAATAATCAAGGCAAACACTGATGCCACAAGAATGATCCAGAGAAGCTGCAAGCCAAGGGAAAAGAATCATAAATGATCTTCTTTTATAATAGTTGTTTCCCAGATAATACAACCAAACTGCTTATACATATTATTTGAACATATACCTCATATTTGTACTGTGCACCAGCCTGCAAGTCAGTCTCCACTGAGGCACATAGGAAAATTAGCGAAAGACAATTTGTTATCTCACAATTAAGTTATTAACACAAACAAATATCTAGAAGGCTGGTTAGATATTCACAGTAACTTACAGTTTCCAGGATCAATATATGCTATGCAAACCAGAAACCCAGGTCCAATAAACTCTAATAACTTCCTCCACCATGTCTTTTGTAATAATTTACAACTTATAAATAATTAGAAGTAAATATATTAGACATCTGACAGTATTGCTACTTTCTGTACAGTTCAGTCCAGCCATTATAAAAGGATCAAAGCTTAAGCAAAGAGACTGCTTAACACTATGCCATATAACAAAGAAGGAAAAGCTGAAGTGAAGAGACTGCTTACCACTGTGACACAGAAAAAGAAAAAAACAAATTAAAGTACTATCTACAAAATGAATGTTATGGCACTCCAACTAACTCTAGAAAACTATAATGTGACTTCAAAAGTCTCAAGAGACACAATCAAGGCTTCTAGGATGGTGTACAAATAAATTGTATAAAAACTACAGTTAATTATTTTTCTTTATAAAATTGCTTAAAATGAAATAAATGATTATTGTGATGTGCTTCTGGATTCAACTGCGTAGAACTTATTTGCTTCAATGTTCAGATCAAATTCCATGTCCCATCATCAATTATTTTCCATTCTACAGCTAAAGATCACGAAATTTGATCAACTTTCTACGCAGCTGAATCCACAACTACAGCACAATAATCATTGTGGACTATAGAAATATAATTAAGAATGAAACAAATGTATATTATCCTCAAAATAAATCACAAACTCTGATATAAATGGTGGTTATCGTGTTTCTCAGTCTACCTCTTTCTGGGCCTTACTGATGGGCATTGTTCCTCCCTCAGATGTAATCCAGGTCTGAGTAGTTTTCTCAGCTTCTTCAGGAATGTCTGTAAACTGATGGTGCTCTGATTCCACTTCCATTTCCCAACGCAAGAAATAGTTCACAACTACAAAATGAATCCTTGTAACTAATTCTGCAAACTGTGAAGAAGTTCAGTTCCTAGTTCCTGATGCTATTCTTATAGCAGCAGAAATCAAATTTAAAATATAATAATGGGAGATGAGGCATGAAGGTCTGAGCCTACAAGTGACTTGATAGACCTCCTTGCTTCAGACATTTACCTTAGAGTTGTCACAACGAAAGCAACAAATGCTGCCATTTTCAGTGCTCCAGATGCTCAGGAAAAAAACAGAGAAGCTTGAAAGAAAATTTTTAGTTGGTTATACTTGCTCTTTAAGAGGGGAAGAATATGAAACTAAGTGAAAGTTAGGTAGGGTTTTGCATGAGGCATGAGCTAATCAAATGTCACATCCTGCAATCCATTTTAATGTCAATGGCTAACTTTAGATGCTACAAATTAAATTATCTGTAAAGGCAACACCATGACATATCTTAAAAGTGCAATTCATGCATGAAAATGCACCTCTTTTTTTTCTCTTGTTGCCCAAATCTTCAGGAGACACAGACAATTCTGTTTAGAACGGCAGAGAATGATAATTAACCCACTTATACTGTTCTTTCAAAGGATTGATGGGGCCATGAAGGGGATTACAATAGCATAGCATCTTTTGACTTATTATGCTGAAGGCGTTTCTTATTAGTTTCTGTCAATAGGCAGGAAAACTATAGCATTCGTTAGATGCTATTTATTTACGAGCCAGAGGATGATACGGAAGCAGGATGACTCCCAGAGACTGAACCCACAATAGGACAAGGAGAAAAAAGGATCTTCATCTTTCTCAGATGGAGGGGAGGAAATAACAGATAAAAAAATAATAGAACTTTGTTTTTGTCTAGTTAGTTTGCAAAAGTGTTATTGAAGTTCCAAGTGTTTGCAAAAGTGTTATTGAATCAAGATCAAGTTTAGGCTAGTGGAGTCAACTCGAAACTTAGGCTACTCTTTTTCAGTTAGAATTTGTTTCATTTATGCTTTTTCTTAGACTACTTCTAGTATCTATGTGACTTCAAACTATGTTGTTCTTATCATACTCTAATACAAGACTTTTGACTGACCCCTTATTTAAGGAAAAAAATAAAATAAAATCCCAAAAAGTTCAATATTTATTTAAACTTAACATTGTTAGTAGGTGTGGCATAATGAGAAGACAGGATTAGACAGAGTATTAATGGCCATTTAGTACACGATAAAAGCTTCAGTGTCCAATCTTTTCCAGTAACTGGTGATGATCTAGGCTGTCGAGTTTCATTGTAATAAATACACAATATATTTTAAGATTCATATAAACTGAAGTCTCCGGGTTTAGGCTCCATTACCTTGGTTATCAAGAGCAGAAGCAGCAGTCTCTTCAACTTAAAGACCCTAAAGATTAAAGAATTAAAGAAATAACAGAATACCAGTGAACAGTATAAAATTGAAGCAACAATAAACCTTTGAATAGGATTTTGCAAACAATAAATCAACAAATAGTCAAAAATCTATATGTGCCGTCCCAAAACCTACACAGGAAATTTTTTTTAACAGGACAGAAACAAAGGAAAAAAGTGAAACAAACTACCCAAATAACTGGAGCAGTGTAATAAGGCAGCATTCTTGGTTCACCCTTAATGCCTGGAAGATTCAGCCATAGAAAGCTTGTGCCAGGTGTTGTCTTCCAAACTGCCTTCATAGGCATGCATGCCAAATGTAGACAGATGGACTATACACGTCACTATTTTTAAGGTAGTGGCATGTGTTATTCAAAGAGTTTTATATATAATGAACAATTTTGGCGATGATAAAGTGAGGAACTTTAGCAACCTTCTCTTATGTCAGAGAAGTCCAGAGAAAGCATAAACAAGACTCTCTCATTCCGTGGGCAAAGCCCAACACAAATTCTGTGTCCTTTAAGATAAGTCCAGATGGATTTAGAACTTTTGTGAATCTCAAATCTGAACTGTTGATGTTAAATTTTTTTATACAAATTCAAAAACTTTAATTTTTATGAACATTTATTTATGTAGGTTGTAGAAATATGATAGTTTTAATGATTCAAAATGTTGATGATATTTTTTTTATGCAATCAAATTAAAAACTTTCATATTCAATCATATAGACTATATAGATGTGATAGTTTTGATGATTCGAAATGTTGATGATAATTTTTTTTACACAATCAAATTCAAAAACTTTCATAAACATTCATATAGACTATATAAATGTGATAGTTTTGATAATTTGAAATGTTGACAGTCAAATTCAAAAATTTTCATGAATATAATTTTTTTTTTTTACAATAGAATCTAGAAACTTCCATAAACATTCATATAAATTGTTAAAATGTGATAGCATAGCATCGATCCAGAAACTTATTCAGATATGAATGTGGAAATATAATAGCTTTCATAAATCTAGAACTGTTCATACTTTGACAACAGCTTAGCCTCAACCTGAACTGTTGGTGCTCCAAACAGTTCGTAGCATAATCCCAGTACAACACCATAGCCTAAACTGTTCATAGTTTCACAAGAAAAGGGAAACATCAGAGAAAGGACTTAAGAGGGGAAGAAAACCACAGGCCCACCTTCTTGACGAACTTAGAAGAAGGCATGAAAGATGCAGACCTTTGGTGAAGACGACTTGGGCTTCCACCCACTTCCCATTTTTATTGGCATTACTGGTCAATGCAAAAATTTCACGAATCCCAAAGAAGGTATTTAACAAAACAAGATTACAGAGAACTTACCAGCAGGATGTGAAACTCGATGAATTTCTCTCTGAAAAGTAAAAAACAATTTATATATTATATTATTTTGGTCCTAATTTAAAACATAATTACAGACATTCAAACATAGCCATCACAGGCATAGGCTTAAATTATTTTGGTCCTAATTACAGACATTCAGACATAGCCATTGCAGGCATAGGCATTGGAGATTATGTCTGTGCACTCCAAGAATCAACTCCCATGTCTGCGAGGGAAGCATATTTAGCTTCTTCTCTTGACAACAAAGTACATTTGGAAAACATGCAACTCAAAACGTGGAAAGTGAGGTGTTTAATCTTATTGACTGGATGGAAAGGCTATAGCTGGGTCACTCAGATAATTTCTTTTTAACATGATTTTTCAAGAGAAATGGGTAGGGCATTTTTCTTATATTTCCAGATTTGAGATTATGGGTGGTAAATTTTTATTACGATTCAAAGACTTCCTTGTCAGATATTTGAGAATGTGATGGAGTATGGATGCTTCTAAGCTCCTTATAAAATGTATTATTGATCAAATTTCAAAAATCAGAAAACATAACAGATTTTTGTTAATTTTTTAGTATCTTTCTTCATGTTCTTTATGATCTCCATATTTTGTATATATTAAATTCTCAAAAAAATGATTTAAAAGAATTGTAGATGTTTATTAGTCAAATTTTAAGCTTTAATTTTATTTAAATATATTTTTTAAATTTAAAATTAATTTTATATTCATATTATATGATATAAAATGAGAAATTGTGTTTTAATCATCTTACTTTTAAAATATTTTAGTACAATATAGCACTTTTAATTTGAACTTTTAGAAATATAGTATATATCTGATTCAATAACAACAATTTTGAATTTGCACTATTGTAGAAAATGATTTTATTATTCATGTGATGGTAGTTGGAATTATTTTTTGATTAATGGTAACAACATGTTTTGAAGGGTCCCCGAAACTCTTTAACATAAAAAATCTTAAGATAGAATGTTAAAAGCTCCCATAACGAATCAGTCCAACCAAAATATAAGGTAGGACACTCAAATTCCCTTTTTATGAGAATGAAGAGCCATGTCAAACGATGAGGAAGACTTTTGAGATTGTTTCCCTTTGACAGTAATCCAACTATCTTCGACTCTCGTAGCCTCATCTTGCCAGCACAACGATTCCAAGATAGAGAACCCAACACCCATCATTGGTTCCGAATCAAAGCCAGAATTACTTGATCCACCAATAGAAAGCCTAGAATCTACTAGCAAATGAGAGGGGGGTCCCTGCTTAGCTGGGAGATTAGAAGCAACATCAACAACAATCCCAATAGGATCGATAGGAGGTAGAACATGATTCAAACCATTTTCTTCAACAATGGACTTCTGAAAACTCGAGATAGGATCAAAATCCTTCAAAATCTCAGGAGAGCTTTTATAGATTGTATAATGTTTGATGGAAGCATCCTTCCACCAAGTGTGAGAAACTTTCTTCTTTTTAAAGTCAAAACTGTAATGTGTTGCATGATGGCCTATTTTAAAACATTTTCTGCACCTAAAGGGGATACCCTCAAAATCTAGTTGTTGCATCCAACAACCTTTAGATGACTCAATTTTAATTTCAGTAGGAAGACCCTATGAAATATCAATATCTACCAGGATGTGGGCAAAGGTAGAATGTAACATATTAGAATAATCATGATCAATAAGCAGAAACTCCCCCAAAGCCTCCCCCACCTCCTTCAGGATAGATCCTTGCCAAAGATGGAGAGGGAGATTGGGGAGTCTAACCCAAATAGGAATATTGTTAAAAACTTCAATGGAGGGATTAAAATCTGGGTGCCAAGGTTTTACCATAAGAAAAAATTTATCCTCCTCCCAGCTAAATTTTTTTTCACACAAAATCATATTTCTATCCTTAAAAGTATCAAATTTAGCTACAAAGAAAATTTTAGCTAAGGGAAAAATGTGAACATTATATGAGATTATTGGTTCCCAATTTTGGGAAATCCAATCATGAAGTTGGGACAGACTCGGCTAGAATCCCCGAAAATGACCTATTAGAGCTTGATCCATAAGGATCTCAGAGCAACTATCCAATTCCATTTCAGCAACAACAAAGATCTTAATAGAAAAAGAACGAAAAACAAAAATTGGGACAATAGAAGGCACACCACGAGAAGAGCCCCCAGTCCCATGCAAAGTTTTAGAAGCAACATTAGCATAAGAATCCACACCAACACGGTCTTTAGAAGATGCAACCAGATTGGAAGTAAGATTAATAGAGGAAGCATTTGGGTCATTAGTTGAAAAAGGAGGCTGTGAACTAGAAGAGACACCCTTAGGAGAAAACCCCCTCGCGGGTACAAAAGGAGGCAGCGAGCCTGCACACCCCAACACCGGCTTTTTAAATGGTAGTTGGAATTATTAACGTCTTAAATTTTTTAAATTAAACTCATTTTGACATAATTGAATTGTGCAATTATTAGTAGGACTATTATCATAAGTATTATTGACTTTTTGAGATTATTCCAGAATAGACAAAGCACTGAGAAGGCAACTGAGAAGTTTAGTTAAGAACCAATTGCAAGAAATCTTTGAAGAACAAACTAGTAAGGAAGGTTGTTAAATGAATGTCTACATAAATTAGTTGTTGTATCCTAATTTGTCCAATTACATTTAATTAGAAATTTATACTGGAGTAGGAAAAATAATTGCACACTGTCTAGGTTGACAAAGTTTTGAAGAAAGAATAAACAATGTGAATGTACTCTGTTTCCTTTATAGTAAATACTATTAATGCTAAGTAGTTAGTGAAATGTCAATAGATATTTCTTGGCCAAATGTTAGATGGTCATGTTTACAAATATATATATATATATATATATATATATATATATATATATATATATATATATATATATATATATGAAACAAAATTATTGAAACTGACAAGCCGGTCATCAAATCTTGACCTTGTTAGTTTGTTGATATCTTAATCTATAATATATTGATTTGAACACTATAAAAGATTGTACAAGGTCCAAATGAATGAACATATATATATATATATATATATATATATATATATATATATATATATATATATATATATATATATATATATATATATATATATATATATATATATATATATATATATATATATATATATATTCCAAGGCCACAATGGGACTGTCCTATCATAGGTCCAATCAATTCTACCACAATGGGATGTGTTTTCTCCATTCATTGTTCACATGTTGAACAATTGTTGCAATCCCTAATAGGTGAAGAATTACTCAACAATGATTCTAGAAAATTCTTTTACTCTGATATCGTGTCGTGCTTCTTGTCAAACTCTATGGACTTGGTACACAAGTATGAGTTCGTAATGAAGTTAGCTCATGCATATGTAAAGGATTACTTCCTTCCACCAGCTAGCTATAATGAAGTTATTGTTGTGTATGTTGTAGACAAAGGTCATGATTTTGTAGAGGGACTATTTTCTCATGGAACTCTCAAAGAATGTGAAGTTGCGTCTTGTGTATATAGTGCTCAATATTTATCACTAGTAATTGTGAACTTGTTCTTACATATGCCTTGGATGCACATCATTCTCACTCGGGTGAGCATCTTACAATAAAAGTCTCAAATGTCTTCAACTCACTAATGTCTATATATATATGCATATGCCTCGCATTTTTCCTCCATGTTCAACAAATGCATGTGCCTTGCCACCAACTTCTCCTAAAGAAAATTAGAATGTTGGAAATCCTTCCTCTGCAACGTTTTCATAATGTTGAACATCTTTTGACTGGTTGTTTATGCTAATAATTTACCACCATTTTCATATATCTATGTATATGCCATAATTTTTATAATGATATTTTTTTTGCGTAGAATAATAGATCATTGTTTGAGAATTCTATTTATGCTACAGATTCACTGTCGTGGTCATATAGCGGAATTGTCCTTTTGATATCCAAAAAATATTAAGTATATGCAAACCATAATCTACTCTACTACTGTCCATTTGATATAGCTTTGTAAACTTATTAATCTTATGATATTTTTTAGCATCGATACATAAAAAACTACAATCAATTTGTCGAATATGCCTATGAAATGAGGCATGTTTAGCTATATCAATTGGTAGGTACAAAGATTTTGTCAAGTTCTATAAACTTAATGGTATAAATGCAATCCATAAGCTTTTCTACCATTTCTCAATTGTTAAACCTTTGTACAAATATAATTTTGATTCCATGTGTTATCAATAATAGACATGTTGAATACAACTTATGCAAGTCATTAAAGCACCATACACATATAGTACGATCTCATTTTGAAGTTATTAAAGAAATATATTAGTTGACATTAGAAATAGATGTCTCTTTCTATAATAATATACTTTTTGGTGGAGTATCCCTTCTAGTAGAAGTGTGCATCACCTTTTTGTTAAAACTAGCGGTTTCTGTTGTACCAAAAAATTGACTTGTTAATGCCCGATACAACCACTAGACTTATAGAAGACATAGGAGGCTATTGTGTGTGTGAAAATTGTACCCGCTCTTAAGACACAATACATCAGTAAAACATTATTGATCAATGATAAGAAAATAAGTAATCAAAGGATGTATCATTAATCAGGTGATTTACTGCCTTCTAGAAGATGCAGTATGGTATTCTCAGATTTTGATTGAGATCAGTGACAATGCAACACCTAAACGAAGGATTTAAATGCAAAAACAATAAAAATGGATGCAAGATTAATCTATATTTTTGTGATTTTCAATGCAAATAAAAATAATAACTATATTAAGTTGATCTAAAAACTTGATATTAATGAATTGAAACCAGCTATGAATGCAAAAACTAGAAATAAATGATAGCAATTGATCTCAAAATGGATGCACAATCTCACAAGAACTCGACAGTATAATCCTATTGTTCTGAAAATTGCACATTGTTATGGTGAAGGACTAATGCTTGTTTATATAGAAATCTAGGTTGGAGAAGTCATGGAAAAACTAAAAAATCACTTCCTGATCAACTTGAATTGATTGGTGAGTTATTAGGGAATTAAAAACAGTTATCTAGTAAAATCATGCAAGTCAACTTTTTAACTCATAATTGGAAGTTGAGATCACTCCAATCAGCTGTTCAACTCACAATCACATGTTGAATTTGGAAAGTTAACAAATTGAGTCCAAGAGTTGATTTTGAATTTAACTGCTTTTATGACTTTTGCATAGATATTTGTGAGTTTATTAATTTTTCATGTATTTTATTCTTAACTTAACTGATTTAATCAATTAAATAACTGATTTATGGGTTAATCAATTATTTTAATCAAAATTTATCCAAAAATATATTATTAAATTTGACAATTCGATTTTAATCAATTAAATAAATATTCAATCAATTATTTTATAATTTTTGATTTATTGTCAAATTAAAAATATTAATTAAGAATAATTTAATTAAATCTAATTAAATTAAGTAAGTGGCCAAATTAAATTTAATTAATTAAATATTTATCATATTCAATCAATTGCGCTTAGGATAAATAGCATAAAATCATATCGTCAAATATTATTTAATCAGATATAATTAAGATAGATTAGGAATATTTAGGAATATTCCTCGATGCAGAATTATGATAGAATCGATTAGGGTTTTGATGATTTGATGTCCAGATGTGCCTTAGGTTAGGACTTTAGGGTTGATTGCAATTGATTTGTTGATGTAGGAGGTTAATGGTACTAAAGCCCATTTTTGGGGTATTACATTTTGCTCCTCTTTGAATTACTATGTGAAGCACATTAGTTCAAAGATAAATTTGTCTGATGAGATCCCGAGTCAGTTATGTGATGGAGAAATTGATCCTGGTTTGATTAACCGATTCCGAGATAAAAGCCGATTGAAAGATTTGAAGATGTTGATTCAAGTCTTGATTGACCAAAGAATCGAGATGATGTCAATAATAGCAACTTTGAACTGTGATTACAAAGAAGTGATAAAATGCTTGATTTTGAACCTATGATTACAAGAAATGGAATATCCTGACTCCAGACCTGCTTGTCCAAAGGAATCGAAAGGACGCCAACTCTGAACCCTTCAGTTACAAAGAATCAAGGAAATAACACAACTGAACCGATGGTTACGAAGAGCTGATATGGTTTACAAGATTTAAGAGAATACCAGATTGATATGGATTTCGATGAATTTGATATGCCCTAAGCGATATGCCCCAAGCGACGATGACTTTGATTGGTTTAGCAATTAAACTTGGTTGTTGTCTTAATTATTGAAGAATATTTGATTAATGATGTGTAATACCATGCCCCCTTCGGGATTAAAATTGAAATCTGATGAAAAAGCCAGTTTGAATTGATATGAAGCAATGTAAGGGACTGTAGAAGTGGTTATACACGTCTGGGGATGCATTCTGCATCGTTTAGAGGTCCTGTTGAAATTTTTTGACCAGGTTGAAAATATGAAAGTTTGATGTTAGATGATTAGATAGGTTGAGTTCTGGATTCCTGTGATGTCGTGAAGGTTGATTATGCAAGCAGTTGGTCATCTTGGGTTCAAAATTTTAAATCACATTTTTGACAAAATAAATGATCTAAGATTTTGATTTTGATCTTGAAAATGGATTCAGGACGTCAAAATTAGCTAGGGGTTCTATTTTTACGTAAATCGAAGCACTTTGAAAATTTAGGTCAAAACCTATATAAGATGAAAAGGGGTCAATTTCAAATCATTTTAACTGGTTGACTTTTGAGATTCTGTGGAGCCCTCTGAGAGAGAAAATGGTGGTCCCCATCTCTTCTCACCATTTTGAGTGTTCTTGATGATATTAGCAACCTCAACAGCATGAACACCTGGTAAGTGGATCTCTGAGCTCTTCTCGTATTCAATTCAACACGTGTTTTAATTATTTTTACAATTTTTCAAATTGTTTTACATGTTTTCAACTTTTGCATCACAGGTTGTCATACGACAACTGGTAGAGTGTCGTATGACAATTCAAGTCCAAACCAAGTGTCATCTCCACTAGTGTATTGTGTCGTATGGGAGATACCCATCTCTCGTACGATATTTTGTCGCATCCTTTAGTTGTCGTATGATAAATGATGGATTGTCATATGGAACCCAAATGTCATATGGGATAATGTATAGTGTCATATGACACTTGACACCAATTTTTAAAACTCTGAAGTGTTGTATGAAAAACAATGAGTATTTTTAGGGCATTTAGTGAATTTAAAAAAAAAATTTAATGACTCAGCTGGATTGTATAAAATTTAATGCACCTTCTAATGTGTTTGATTTTTCAATTTATGTGGATTTATTGTCAATTTTGAGTGAGCTACTGATGTTGCATTTGTGTTATGTGCTTGCAGGTGAGGTATCTAGATATACATGTTCATGTGTGGCATCCAACCACTCAGAGGTTGTGTCTGTCTCTTTCGGACCCACTTAGGGTTCATCTTGCTTCCTATGGGTTCAACTATCTGATTGATTTTCCTGAGAGTAGGGAAAATCATGGGCTTATCACTGCATTGATCGAGCGGTTTCATTCAGAGACCCAAACCTTCCATCTCTTGACATGGGAGATCGCCATTACTGCTGAGGATGTATATCACATTCTTCGTATCCCTTTCTATGGACCACGTCTGGATTACCTGAGTTCGAGGAACATAGGGTTACAGGCTTTTAAGACCTTATTCGGGGATGATGAGAAAATATCCTAGCAGATTCCCTAGGAGGTATTGGTACATCGGTATGGGCAGTCTTATAGGTTGGAGTGTATAATCATAGGCATGATCGAGGGCATCATCATGTCAGACTATCAACAAAATGGTTTTCTAATAGGGTGGCACCCATGGTACAATGCCTCATGTCACATCATGCAGAGTTCGGTTGGGGTCAGTGCCTACTGGCCCATATACTCTCAGAGATGCACGAGCTAATCTACCATGAGGGTAAGACTTTTGTCTTTCGAGTGTTAGTATTACATATCTGGGCCTAGGAGCATATCCCTATCTATCGGCCCATATGTGGTGATGAGAGGTAGGTACAGGAGCCTTTGATATATAGATATGTAAGATACGTCACACAGGTGTGGATGGGAAGGACCGAGTATTGGTGTAGGGTGTTGGATGATATGACCATGGTTGTTTGGTGGCCATATTTATAGGTAGAGGCATGGCCTTCTGTGAGGGCTCAGTTCAGATACTTCTACTAGAGAAGGATTTTGATTGGCCACTCTACCAGCATCTGGGAATGATTTTTGATCACTAGGGTGTGGAGGCAGTATGACCTCATTCAAGATGCACCACAGGAGTTTGCATTCTATGCCCAATAGGTGAGAGAGATCGGATTGGGTTGGGATCACCAATTATCATATGCTATATGTATGAAGGAGTACAATGGATTACAAAGAAGGTATTGGGACTATCGAGTATAGGTAGTAGATGCAGGGTTTACAGATGCTTATATGACATATTTGGTAGAGCACCCATTCCGATGGTTTTTAGACCCGATCGAGCCGATTCCTACTATGGAGGAGGTAGATGATGTGACAGGTGCACCCCAAGGGAGAGGGCAGAGGAGGATGGAGGTATGGATCCTAGTGGCACAATTGATACCTCCTACATAGAGAGCTGTGAGTGCTCCACCATGACCAGTAGCAGATGTTAGGCCTGCTCCTATACCATGAGCAATACCCTTAGTGAGGCCATTAGTTTTGCAGCTGTGACATGTTAGGGGAGAGGGCAGGATGTTAGGTGACATGGGTAGTGTCACGACAACTAAGGAGGTTTTGGGGGCACACTAGGATGTGCAGATGGGTGAGGCACATGACACACCTAATTTTGACTTAGGGGCTGAAGTAAGATGTTGTAAGGCACGGGTTGAGGCAGGTGGTGGAGGAGATTAGGCTATGGCTAGAGAGGAGGATGTGGTTGAGGAGGTAGATCTTGGTTTGTGACAAGCATATCAGGATGTGATATGCCACTTACGCCACCAAATCAGGGACCTGAGATCCCAGAGACTATCATTGGAGATTAGGTTGATAGAGTGAAACCGATAGCTATGAAAGTCTCAAGCAGAGGTGTGATGGCTATAGGCAGAGGTGATGCACCAGAATGGAAGGTCAACATACCATGTGTTTACATGTTTCTTAGTTGTGCCACCTAGACAACAGGTTGCTTCCTATTCTTAGTACATGCTAGGTTCAAAGGGAGACAAGGTTCCGTGAGCCGATCCACCACCCGATGTGCCACCTGGAGGAGGAGAGACACTTGATGTAGATGATTAGGCACATAGTTGATATTATAGTCGATTCCTCATTTTTTATATTTTTTTGTACTTGATAGCTCAGTGGAGCTCCTTCATTGTATTGTACGCACATTGTGCACCCCATGTACTATATCGATTCATATATATGAGATATTTAGTTTGACTTCATAGCACTTGTCATTTCGAGTATGATGTTATTTATCATGTGATGCAAATGTATACAATATTTAATTTTCTCTTGTCATATATATGTAATTAATGTGAATGCAATAAATATGTAAGATGAACAATGAAAATGCATTTCTTTATGACACTAGTACATTTGACCTAGTTTTTCTACCAAAATTTTTGACCATGAAATAAAAAGGTTTTGGTTGGTTAGATTATAGAAGGAAAAATTCCATTTTTTTTAATCCATGCCCATGTTAGTCGAAAGTTCAACCAATACCATGTACATCAAAATTTCAATGAACACGGGCATAACTTAAAATAAAGAGATTTTATTTCTCATTTCATTATTACCATGATGAATTTTTTCAAGGGTTGCAGCACATGAAACCTCATCGGCTAGGGTGGATTTGACACTGTGTATAGGGGTTATAGTTTTTATTTGGACTTGGGCCTTTGATCTTCGAGCTTGGTTTTGGAAACTTGGCTTTTCCTCTCCTTATCAAATGGAAGCTCCTTGAGGTAGGGATTGTGTCGCTATCTCCTCTGCATTTTGATAGAATACATTGCATTTGATCACTTGATTGAATACCATCATGTATTTCAAGGGTACATCTTACTGTGATCATTAATCCATGCTCTGTTGTGTCCATGGCATTGAGTTCATTTCTATGGATGATTTAATTATGGCATTTACATCTAGATTCTCACTATTTTATTATGAGCTAGGGCATCATGTAATGTTTATTTTCTATTACTATAGCCTATGAGCCTGATCTACATCTTTGATTTTATCATACTTGTTGTGTTAGTGAACTAGGGCATCATGTTAATGTGTGTTCATTAGATTCTTTGGTTATATTGCTTACTACTTTTAGAACCTGTGATCCTCATGGCATCATTGGCGACACATTTCCTTCTCTTCTATGCTAACTAGTGTCCACCATTGTTTTGCATGGCATATTCCCTTGGCTCGTGCTCTTCATATTACCACTATTATTACTTTCTTGGAGTATCATTGATTACCCACGAGCTAGGGCATCCATTTATACGAGCTAGGGTATCATTGATTATTTCCTATCAATTATATGGCGTTGGTAAGTCTTCAAAGTAAAAAAAATAACGCTCATGGTATCACACCTATTGTGGTTGGATGTAATCTTCGGGGGAAAATATTTAATTCATATTCATACTATGAAGACAAGTTTTCATGATGATACACATAGAATTTGAATGGAACACTAGTATATTTGACCTAATACATTTGATCCAAGCTCCCATTTTGGCGCAGGCAAGAAGGATGCTGGCAAAGGTTATGGAATTTGGCATTCCACCTACCAATTGCATTTTCTTGAATGATTCTAACACTTTTTCAAAAAAATCCATTTTGTGTATATCCTACAATCATTGCATTCCATGAGATGACATCTCTTTTAGACATTGTGTCAAATAGTTCACATGCCTTATCTATGCTTTGACATTTTGCATACATGTCTATTAGAGCATTTACAACTGCTGTATCTGACAGAAATCCCCATTCCATTATAATTTGATGGATGTCCATACCCTGTTCCAAAGCTCCCATTTTGGCATAGGTAGGGAGGATGTTGGAAAAGGTTGTGGAATTTAGCTTTACACCTGCCATTTTCATTTGCTTGAAAATTTCTAAATCCTTTTCAAAAAATCCATTTTGTACATAGCCCGTAATCATGGAACTCCATGATACCACATGTCTTTGATGCATTTTTTTAAAGATTTCATGTGCCTTGTCTATAGTTCCACATTTTTCATACATGTTTACCAGGGTAGTTGCAACTACAACATTTGACAAAATTTCTTTATCTTTTATGCTTAGATGGATGTCCACACCCTGTTCAAAAACTCCCATTTGGCACAGGCAGGGAGGAGGCTGGCAAGGGTTGTGGAATTCAGCTTTACATCCACCAATTGCATTTGTTTGAAAGTTTCTAAAGCATTTTCAAGGAATCCATTTTGTGCATATCCTGCAATCATTGCAGTCCATGAAACCACATTTTGTTGAGGCATTCTATTAAACAACTCACGGGCCTTGTCTATTCTTCCACATTTGGCATACATGTCTACCAAAGAATTTCCAACCATAATGTTTGATAGAAAACATCCTTCCATTATCCTTTGATGGATGTCCATACCCTGTTCCAAAGCTCCCATTTTAGCAAAGGGAGATAGAATGCTGACAAAGGTTGTGCAATTAGGTTTTACACGTGCCAATTGCATTTTCTTGAAAGTTTCTACAACCCTTTCAACACATCCATTTTTAGTGTATCTTGCAATCATTACAGTCCATGAGACCATGTTTCTCTAAGTCATTCTCTCAAATACTTCCCGCGCCTTGTCTATGCTTTTACATTTTTCATACATGTCTAATAGAGCATTTCCAACTATAATATCTGATGGAAATCCCCCTTGTATTATGCTTTGATGGATATCCATACCTTGTTCCAAAGCTCCTATTTGGCACAAGCAAAGAGGATGCTGGCAAAGGTTACGAAACTTGGATATATTATTGCTAATTGCATGTCTTTGAAAGTATCTAAAGACTTTTCAACAAATCCATTTTGTGCATATCCTATAATCATGGCATTCCATGAAACCACATCTCTTCGAGGCATTCTGTCAAATAGTTCACGTGCCTTGTCTATCTTTCCGCATTTTGCATACATGTCTACCAGAGCACTTTCAACCACAACATTTGATGAAATTCCTCTATCCTTCATGCTTTGATGGATGTACATACCTTGTTCCAGAGCTCCCATTTTAGCACAGGCAGAGAGAATCTTGGCAAAGGTTGTGAATTTAGGCTTTACACTTGCCAATTGCATTTGTTCGAAAGTTTCTAAAGCCTTTTCAAAAAATCCTATTTGTGCATATCTTGCAATCATTACATACCATGAGATGACATTTCTCTGAGGTATTTGGTCAAATAGCTCCTGTGCCTTGTCTATGTTTCCACATTTTGCATACATGTCGACCAGTGTAGTTGCAACTACAACATTTGAAGCAATTCCTCCATCCTTTACACTTTGATGGATGTCCATGCCCTCTTCCAAAGTGCCCATCTTGACACAGGCTGGAAGCATGCTAGAAAATGTGAATTGATCAGGCTGGAAACCAATTAGTTGCATTTGGTCAAACAGTATTATTGCCTCATCAGGACACCCATGTCTTTTGTAGGCTGCAATGATCGTATTCCATGAAACCCTGTCGTGCTCTTTCATTTGGTCAAACACTTTACGAGCATCAACCAAACTTCTGCACTTTGCATACGTATAAATAAGCTTATTATGAGTTGTGAGTGTACCAAATACCCATCGTTTGTGAGTGATGAAAGAGTGGACATTTTTTCCTAGTGAAAGCACGTTCTTGAGAATGTAGGTCTGCAACAGTTGAAGATATATAGAGGAGTCTTCCGGAGGGTTAATGGCAATGGGAAGTTTGAAATGAGTAGTTAATGGCAATGGAATTTTATGATTGTAATTGAAGCATGTTATTCACCATACTCAAACATTGCCTACCATAGAGACATTGTCAGTAGTAAACCTGTGAGCATTTTCACATGATAGCATACAATCAAGTTTACTTTTTACCTTCTTAGGTTTACAATCTTTCTTGTTTTATTGATTCAACATTTGGAGGAACACTAGTTGAATGCAACAGAGTTATTGAAGGTCAAATGTAACTCTGTTACATTCAATCAGTGCAGACCAAATGAATCTCTTCATATTACAAATGAAGATCTCTTCAATTTCCCAAAAAAAGTCTCTTCATATTTCCAAATGCACGACTCTTCGCATGTCCCATGTCTCTTCATATAATAAAATATCAAATATTTAGAGTGTGACACCTAGCACACATTGAATGCCACATTGTGCTCACTTAAAATGATGGAAATCTCATCATAAATATCTTCTCTAGTTGTTGATGCAATACAAAGGTATTGTCCCAATTTCAACATATAGCAAAATCAGAGATAAAGATCTTTATCACAGCTACAATCTTCAACATAAAGACCCTATTTTGTTGTTGTATCTCATTTCTTGCTAGTCACATGATGTTGGATTTTGAATGATGTAATGAGAGTCAGTGATGTTTCTATATCCTATGAGCACTAAGTATGAATATATTAGGTTGATTTGCTAACTTATTACTACTATATGGAACCACTGGTTACTGACAATTGAGATCCTATTTACTCATGGATGGAAACTGCATATATCAATAGCTAGTGAACTAGACATAATTCTTATTTGTTAGACTATGCTTTTCTTTGTTTTGTATCCTTTGAAGAGACCTTAAGTTGGATACTTGTTCATTGGAAACCCTCTTTATGAAGGCCTTGAAGTTGACTAATTCTAGCTCAGGTATAGTTAAATTGTCCTTGCTTCCCTAGAATGACATCTTTGTTCAAACCATTGATTGCAAACAATTTTGAAGTACTTGAATATACAATAGAACAATAGTGATGAATGTATGATTATTATAATCATATGATTATATGTTATAATATTTATGTAATAAATGTAGTAATGATGGTGCAGTGCATTATTGATATAGGCTCAATGGCTCTTGTCAATGTGCCAAATTGTCAATGTAGTGGTGGGAAGTGTGTGTTGAAGACTTCACGGACACAGAGAAACCCTGGACAATAATTTTGGTGCTGCCCAAATAGAAAAAAGGTTGCTAATGTGTATATATTTAATGTTTCTAATGTAAATAATATTCATTATATTATAACAACTAATGTAGATTGGGCATCACAAGGAAATAATGGCTGCAGATACTTTAGTTGAGTCGATGATAACTCATTTGCATCTATCCGCCCATCTCCACTCATCCGTGATGAAGGATTTGAGTGAAAAATGTGTCTGGCTAGGGAAAATGCTGAAATTATATTTTTATGATGCCTTCTCTATATTGTAATTGCATATCTTTGTTGCAACCATATGCAGAGATGAGCTCAGGAATTAGTCAGTTTAGTATTTTCATATTGTAACTACTATTTTAATATGGATATGGCGTAACTTCTCTTTGCCTCAAGTGCACATATATATGGTTTACATCTTTTTTTACAATAATTATTCATGTTTATGGCTCAGGTGAGCCCCAATCTACTATCAATCATTTCCATTAAGGTTTACATTCAAAATTTGATTACAATAAGATCAATATATGATCAAAACAATATCATATGACCATGAATATTCTTCTTACATGATTCAATGACCTTTGAAGGCCATTTGGTTTCAACTACACCTAAGGATCCATCAGTGACCTTGGTGCTCTTCATGACTCCTACCTTTGACCTTGGTGCTCCTACACCAACTGCTAGCACGAAGGAAGATTTGACATAAAATATATGAAGGCTACTTAGTTTATCTTAGAGATAGAGATAATTTAATTTTAACTTTGGTTGTGTTAAAGGAACTATGTTGACTTTATTTTGTAGTTGTTTAACATGAGAGTTTGTAGATTAATAGGAGTTCACATTTTTATGGGAACATATCATTCAATTGAGCCTTAATGCCCATCTATATCTAGTGAGATGAACATAACTCATGTACCTCATGCTAGTGTGTTTGGATACCTTGTATACACTATTTTGCATTAGACTAGACATTATCCAAATAGTAAGTATTTATATAAAGTGCTTGAAGATCAAAGACCCAAGTCTAGAATGCCAAAATTAATAAAAATGACAACCCTCATAGGCGGTTGGATAATGTCTAGTCTAATCCAAGCACACTAGCATGAGGTACATGAGTTATAAACTCTCAAGTAATAACTCTCATGAGTTATAAACTAGAATGAGGTACTTAAGAATATCTCAATACAATACATATTCCCCCCATATCTTATTCAAATCTTATTTAATTAATTACTACATAAAGATATAATCTTTTTATATAAATATAGACTAATTAAATAATTGAGAGAGTTTGGATCAATATTTGATTATATAAGTTAGACCTAGCACAAGAGAGAGAGAGAGAGAGAGAGAGAGAGAGAGAGAGAGAGAGAGAGGAATGACAAGGATATATATGCTTTGCTTAGCCATTATGGTAAATGGCTAAGTGGAGCATCAATATCCTCATCATTCCCCTCCTCTCTATCTCTCTATCTCTATCTCTCTTTGTCTCTCTTCATCTCTTTGTCTGTCTCTGTCTCTATCTCTGTCTCTGTCTGTCTGTCTATCTCTCAAGGAAGATTTGGCTAGGTCAAATCTCCTTCGTGCTAGCAGCCTACAGAATTAGACCTTTATTAAGAATTCATCATATCAGATAAAGTATGTTTAAGAATTGTTGGGATTGGTCCTTTGGCATGTATTAAACATAATAGAATTTTTAGCATATTATTATCATTCTATTTCTTTGTTGTAAACATGCCATTGGTTCAGTTTTGTAATTTTTTTTTTGCTGTAAACATGTCATTGGTTTAGTTTTGTAATTTTTTATTAGGAACAATCTGGCCAAGGGCTAGATCAATACTAGTCACAATCTCATTGCCAAAGTGGCCAAAGACTATGTTAGGCTGATAAAATATGGGGATTCTCTTTACCACTACAAATATTTGAAGGTTGTTGCACTTGGATGAATGTGTACCACTGTTAAAAGAATTGGATCAAGTTTGGCTTACCTCGAACATGTGAGGCAAGATTTCTGTGGGTACCCTAATGTTGGCAAGAGTTCTTTTATTAATAAGATTGCTAGGGTGCATGTGGATGTGCAACCTTATGCTTTTAATACTAAGTCTCTGTTTGTTGGGCATACTGATTATAAGTACCTGAGGTATCAGGTTATTGATACACCTAGTATTTTAGACCACCCCTTGGAGGATAGGAACACCATCGAGATGCTCAACATTATTGCCTTGTCTCATTTGAAGGTGGCTATTTTGTTTTTCCTTGATGTTTCAGGTTCCTATGGTTATAGTATTGCACAATAGGAAGCTCTGTTTCACAACATAAAACCTTTGTTTGCCAATAAGCCTCTTATTGTCATTTGTAATAAGATTGATTTGCAACCACTAGAGACACTACCAGAGGAGGATGCAAAATTGGTTGCAGAGATGAGATCTGAGGCTGGGAAAAATATGGGTGGGTTCTTTGGGAATCAGGAGGGGGTGGGGGGATGATGGCGCACTACTCTCTATGAGTGCTTTGAAGGAAGAAGGGGTGATTGTGGTGAAGAATGCAACATGCAAGAGGTTGTTGGAGCAGAGAGTGGAAATTAAGATGAAGTTAAAGAAAATCAGTAGTTGTCTCAATAGGATTCATGTTGCAATGCCCAAGCTGCAAGATGGGAAAGAGAGGCTCCCTTGTATTCCTCAAGCTATTTTGGATGCTAGGGCACGTGCTGCCAAGGAGCCCATGAAGTTGGAGAAGGATATTGAGAATGAAAATGGTGGGGTTGGAGTTTACTCTACAAGCTTGGAGAAGCGATATATTTTGGCAAATGAAGAGTGGAAAGAAGATGATATTCCTGAGATCATGGATGGACACAATGTTGCAGACTTCATTGATCCAGATATCTTGTAGAGGATTAAAGAACTAGAGAGGGAAGAAGGGCTTAGGATGGCAGTTGAGGGTGATGAGGATGATGAGATGGGGGAAGTGGAGTTGAATCCTGATGAAAAGGAAGCTCTGGCTTCAATTAGGAAGAAGAATAAGATGCTTATCATCGAACATAGATTGAAGAAGAGTAGTGTAGAGAGCAGGCCTACTGTACCAAGGAAGTTTGACAAGAACAAGGAATATGGCTTAAATAGGGTGAGAAGACATCTTTCTAGCCTAGGCTTGGATCCTTCGATAATTATCTTGATAATAAATGAAGCACATGAAAGATGAGAAATTAGCTTCCAAAGAAAAATCTCATAAATGAACTGTGTGTACCCCAATTCCTGTGCCCTCTACGCATACCTAAATGATATATTTGAAACAACAAGGGTAAATTTAGCCTTACCCTTGTTGTTTCAAATATATCATTTGGGTATGCACAAAGGGCACAGGAATTGGGGTACACATAGTTCATTATGAGATTTTTCTTGGGAAGCTAATTGCTCATCTATCATCTACTTCATTATTATGAAGCTAATTATCGTAGGATCCAGGCCCAAGCTAGAAAGATGTCTTCCCAAACACATAAAAAACATGAAAATAAACACGACATCTGAGAAACATAAATGTAGATATCACAACAGCTGAGAAACATAAATGTAGGTATCATGGTCACATTTTTTTGGAGACAACATAATTGAGTTGTATACCTAGATGATGCAAAGCAACTTCTACTCCTCCGGTTCCAAGTTGACACTGTGGGTTCCAAAGACCATAAATAAGGAATAAATTTAGAGAGCGGAGGAGGGCCATAATGACCAAAATAATACATGACAAACCTCAAGTTAAATGAGGCAACTGCAAACATTTTAATAGATTTTCATTATTAAATAATGAAATTTGCATATACTAGTGTTCTAAGCTCCCTCATTACATGATTTATTATTGTAAGCCTCCTCTGACTTAAACATCTAGAAAATGAAACTACAACCTATTGGGATTGAGAAAAACCTTATAAAACAACAACAACTAAGAAGGATCGCTTGCCAACATATGTTGAATACAAGGTCCTCTAACAAATGTATTCAGCAGATGTTGGCAAGCGATCCTTCTTAGTTGTGTTGTTTTATAAGGTTTGTCTCAATCCCAATAGGTTGTAGTTTCATTTTCTAGACATGTAAGTCAGAGGGGCTTACAATAATAAATCATGTAATGAGGGGGCTTAGAACACTAGTATATGCAAATTTCATTATTTAATAATGAAAATCTATTAAAATATTTGTCGTTACCTCATTTAACTTAAGGTTTGTCCTATTTTATTTTGGTCATTATGGCCCTCCTCTGCTCTCTAAATTTATTCCTTATCTATGGTTTTTGGATCCCACAGTGTCAACTTGGAACCGAAGGAATAGTAGTTTCTTTGCATCATCTGGGTATACCACTCAATTACGTTGTCTCCAAAAAATTGTGACCATGATGCCTACATTTATGTTTCTTAGCTATTATGTCTCAGGACCCCTTATGACCCTTTAAGACTCTTTAGGATCCCTAATAATACATCTTATAGGTCTTAAAATGTCGTAAAGGGTCATAAGAGGCTCCTAGGAGGGGCTAGATGAGCTTCCACCTTCACGTGGTTGGCCCTGTTAAGTAGAGAATGTTAAACTATTCTCGAAAGAAAGAAGCTCAATAATATAAGGTCTCAGTCCATAGACAAATTAAATTAGACTTACTATCCAAATTGGACAAATTATGTCCAAGGTTGCATCTTGGTGGATGGTTTGGATGATGGGCAGAGTGCTAGAAAGGTAGCAGCCACACCAAGGGGAAGAGAAAAGAAATGACATGTTGGGTACCGAGACAAGGTGGATGAGTGATTAGATGACCATCTGCATCAACATGGGAAGTTTGGCTTGGGTGTGGGTTTTATTTCAGGGGATAATCTCAGGGATTGGCAAAATGAGGCAGCCAAATTGGAGGATGGGTGGGAAACTGTAAAAGGGAGAAAAAGGAAAAATGAAAAGGAAGCTTTTGACATGATCCTTCATTCTCAAAAAAAGGGTGGAGTTTAGAGAAAACTATGGAGGTGCTTTCTTTCTTTCTTCTGAAGCTTGTGTGACTGATGTGGGTTTACCAAATATTTGGGGAGATAGCTCTCCTGAATGTAGCTATCCCTGGTTAGGGCTAGCTTCTAACTTGTTATGATTAATAAAATTACCAATTACCATTAAAAAAAAATAGTAAAGTAACATAACAAAATACACAATGATATATGGGTATGTGTAGGATCATGGTATACCAAACTATGGCCTTAAGTGGCAACGAAAAATTAGAAAATTAGGGTTAGTCAACTTGACGTAAAAGGTTGAACATCTTATGAACCTTATGTGAAAAAGTTGTAAGAGTAGAATCTGTAGGAAATTGAATGTAGTTTCTAAACTACTAGCCCTTTTGAGTTTTTTTTTGTCTAACCATTCAAAATTTTAGATTTCAATGTAATACTACAAAAATTTCAGGGAAAAGATAAAGAGTACGTGTATGTCTGACCACCTTAATCACAATCAAATGATGATAAATTTTCCCAAGATTCTAGATATAAGTAGTAGACTCATGCCCATATGCGACTCATATTTTTTTGTAATTTTTGGTCAAATAAATAATTAATTATGAATTTTCTGCTACAACCTTTTTAGAATAAAAAAACTCTCGTGTCTGACCACCTTAACTAATTCAAAATTTTACCAAATTCAAAACTTTTTTTTTCTTATAGTAGCCGAAGCATAGAATGTGACACATGTTTCAGATTTCAAAAGGGTTACACAGTTTGAAAGTTATAGTTATTTTTCAATCAGTATGTCAATTACGACTTTAAAGGTAACTCAATTGAAAAATAAGTAATAATTACTTACTGAACTCAAAATTTGATAGCAATTATAATGATGGAAAGCTGATAATGTCTTTAAGAAACCCTTTTCGTTTGATTAATTTTGGGTGAAAAAATAGTCGTCAGCTACATGGTCGAAGTCTCAGTATCAAGAAATATCTCCTAAAACACGCCTAAAGGGTTGACCACCCACATTTGGTAATGCCCAAGCAAATTCCAAGCCTAATCGGATATTTGAAAAAGCCCGCCTATTTTGAAATTTCAATTGCCACACCTTTCCCATATTCAAGTGTCATAATAAATGTATTTTTTTAATAGTAATATTAATTGTGTTATATTAAGTTGTATTCTTTTTATGTTAATATTAATTCAAGTTTCATATTAAATTATATTTTTGTTAAGTTAATATTAATTTCATTTTAAATATTAATATTAAATAATAATAGCATAGCATAAATATTATACTATAAATTCTTATATTAGTATGTATTATATTATTTGATATACAAAATGATTTCAAAAAAATACCTACACAGTTGATTTGAGGATAGACAGTGTCAGCCCAAATCCTCTTGAAAGTATCCAGCACATGATTTTTCTATAGACTCCTTGTAATTTTGGTGGTCTAACTATACTGAATAAGTAGATGTCAATGGACTTCCCCTCAATTGAATATAATCAATTGATTTTTTAACTCTCAAAAAGAAATTTCACACAGATGTAGAACCACCGTACGCTCATCATTTGTTCTAGAAACTAACAGTGGCATAAAAATTGATGTAAGAACATTTAAGGTACATTGTCCACAAAAAGGTATATGAAACCCTTAAATATACATTAAAAAGTGGAGGTGAAGGCTCTAGATCTAAGAGAGAGAGAGAGAGAGAGAGAGAGAGAGAGAGAGAGAGAGAGAGAGAGAAGGGGAAGGGGAGATAGGGAGTGATGCAAGAGCATCTTGAGTCCTTGGAAATCCTGTGTCACCAACAAGATATTTGAGTTTGTCTGTGTTGCTTGGTTCCTACTTTAACCGAGTTGGTTGGTAGTTGGTCGGTTTCCTTTGGTTACCGAGGATGGTCGGTTATCTCTTGGGCGGTCGATTATTTCACTGGTGCTTGGCGATGCTTGTCTTTTGGTCAATCATCCTTGCTTACCGAGTAGTGTATTTTGAGTTTATGTTGAGGCCAACTTGTGCATTGATTATGGGTCATAGATTTAATGTTGGTATCCATCATTGGGAAGCATGTGGTCCCAGATTTGACTATTCCTTCCATTGATTGTGGATCTAAAGGCTGACTTAGTTCGGTAGACTCTTGTATAAATGTAGTTGTTTGGTTTTAGTTTAGGAGGCAGTTAGTTAGAAGTAAGAAGATAGTAGAATAGAGATTGTTGGTAGATCCTCGCATGTTGGAGGACTTCTGTAATTCATTCTAATATCTGGCCCTAACCAAGAAGGCCTTACAACCTGGCATGTATGAATCAATTTGAAAGAAATATATATCAATGATCTTGCTTTCTCTCTCTCACTGTGTTGTTTTTTCTTCCATGAGTTGTCAAGCAGGGTTGGATCTGTAGGGTGTGCCATCATTTGGCCCCTTTTGTCCCACTCTTGCATCAGGTGGTATCAGAGCAATGTGAGATCTGGATCTAGGTCTATGGATCTAGGTTTGTAGGTTCCTTCTTGTGAAGCCCTAGTTGAATTATTGTGGGGTAGCAGATTGTGATCTGACTTTCAATTGCAGAGGGTTCCAAGATGGTTTGTGGGAGGTGAGAAGTGGATCTAGGATTGGAAGGCATGTTGAGACAACTTTCTGCTAGGTTAGAAGCTATTGAAACAACCCAGAGAAGAGGCAGACATCTTGAAGATGTTAGCGATGATGAAGTAGAAGTGGAACAATGTGAAGTAGAACCTGCACCTTTGATGGATCAGGGTGAGGAAAGATTCTTGAAGGGATTGACAAGCTTGAACTCAACACCACATTTCAATTCTCTTGAATATAGTGGGAAATTGGATTCTGATGAATTGATAGACTAGATAACCGAGATGGAAAAGTATTTTGAATATGAAAATGTATCTGAAGAAAAGAAGGTGAAGATTGTAGGCACAAAGTTGAAAGGTCATGCATCCTTATGGTGGGAGCATCTGTAATTGGATCAGAAGAGGAAAGACAAAGACAAAATCAAGGTATGGAATAAAATGGTGAATAAATTGAAAGGAAATTTCTTACCTTGTGATTATTAGATTAACCTAGTTAGGCAAATGCAAAGTCTGAAGCAGAAAGATAGCTCAGTAAAAGAGTATACTGAGGAATTCTATAGACTAGATATCAGATCTGGACATGATGAGGATGATGTGGAAATAATTTCTAGATACCTGAATGGTTTGAGAGTTTCCATCCAAGAGGAAATCAGTTTGGTCAAGTTGGAGAACATTGAAGAGGCTTATCAATTTGCATTGAAGGTTGAGGAGCAATTGAACAAGAGACATGAACAGAGGAAAAGAGGTCAAGGTGGTAGATTCCCTAGAGGAAGAGGTAGATCCTATGGTGAAAATAGTAGATCTGAACTTGAAAAGACAAAACTGAACATAGGCAAGACCGAGTGGAAAGGTGAAAGTTCATCTAGAGGCAGAGGCAGTAACTACCAAGGTGGTTATAGCAGAGGTAATTTTTGAGGAACTTGTTACAATTATGGAGAGGAAGGACATAGATCTTTTGAATGTACACATGATAGTAAGAAGGCTGGTAGCAGTAGAAATGATTTGGTGCAAGAAGAGTCACCGAATGAACCAGAGAAGGAAAATAACTTGATGGTAAGGAAAGCACTGTGGAATGAAAGTAGAAAGGAAGATCCGGTAAGGAAAAGTTTGTTCAAGACCAAATGTAGAGTTTCTGAATAAGTTTGGAAGGTAATCATTGACAGTGGTAGCTCAGAGAATCTAGCATCTAAAGAGATGGTCACAAAGTTGTAGTTGGAAAGGTTGGCACATCCGAAGCCCTATCAGATTTCATGGATCAAAGATGAGCATACACTCCTAGTAAGTGAACAATGCTAGGTGAATTTAAAGATTGGAAATTACTATGATAAGGTGTTATGTGATATCATGCCTATGGATTATTGTCATATTTTGTTGGGTAGACCTTGGCAATATGATAGGCATGCTATATATGATGGGAGATTGCATGAGTATACTATTGTAGCTGATGGAAGAAAACAAATCTTGTTACCTTTGATGGAAGAACCTGTTAGTAATGTTTGCACATCTATGAAAGTTTTCTTGATGGAAGGAAGAAAGTTTATTAAGGATCTGAAGAAGAATGATGTATGTTTTGCTATGATTCCTAACAAGCTGAGTAAGAAAATAGAGGATAATGTCCCTGAGGAGATTGATAAGTTACTCACTGAGTATAGTGGTATCATTTATGATAATGTACCTGGTAGTTTTCCACTAAAGAGAAGTATTGATCATTGCATGGACCTAATCCCTGGAGCTAGTTTACTGAATAAGGCACCTCATCGGCTAACACCTACCAAGAATCAGGAAGTGAACTGATAGATTCAAGAGTTGTTGGATAAAGGTTTGATCAAAGAAAGTTTGAGTCCTTGTGTAGTACCTACAGCATTGGCACCTAAAAAGAAAGGAGAATGGTGAATGTGTATTGGTTCTAGAGCAATCAACAAGATAACAATGAAGTATAGGTTTCCTATACCAAGAATGGATGACATAATGGACAGTTTGACTGGAGCAAAGTATTTCACAAAGATTGATTTGAAAAGTGGATATCATTAGATCAGAATCAGAGAAGGTGATGAATGGAAGACTGCTTTCAAGACAAAAGAAGGTTTGTATGAGTGGTTGGTTATGCCTTTTGGTTTAACTAATGCACTGAGTACTTTTATGAGGCTGATGAATGAAGTTCTAAATAAATTCTTGGGTAAGTTTGTGATTGTATATCTTAACGATATTCTGATATCCAGCAAGACCAGAGAAGAACATTTGTTGCATTTTAGACAAGTTTTGTAGAGATTGAAAGAAGAAAAGTTGTTGATAAATCTTAAAAAGTGTTCATTCATGAAAGAGGATATTGTGTATTTGGGATTTATAATTTTAGCTGATGGTTTAAAGATGGATCCTGAAAAGGTTGAAGCTATTCTGAATTGGCCTACACCTGTGAATGCTAGTGAGGTAAGATCATTTCATGGTTTGGCAATTTTTTACCAAAAATTCATAAGGAATTTTAGTTTTATTTGTAATGCTATGACTGGGACTATAAGAGGAGATAAAAGAGAATTCAAGTGGACACATGGAGCTGATAAAAGTTTTGAGACTCTGAAGTAGAAGGTTTTTGAATTGCCTGTTTTGACATTGCCTAATTTCAATAAGGTATTTCAAGTGGAATGTGATGCAAGTGGTAGTGCAATTGGAGCTGTGTTGAGTTAAGAAGGTAAACATGTTGCTTTCTTTAGTGAAAAGTTGAATGATGCTAGAAGGAAATATTTTGTGTATGATCAAGAATTCTATGCTATTGTTCAAGCACTGAAGAAATGGAGACATTATTTGGTACCGAGTGAATTTGTGTTGTATACTGATCATAAGGCTTTACAATACTTGGATAGTTAGAGTAAGTTGAATCAGAGACATATGAAATGGGTTGAGTACTTGTAGAGTTATACATTTGTGATAAAACATAAAAGTGGAGTCACTAACTGAGTTGTTGATGCATTAAGTAGAAGAAGATCTTTAATGATCGAGATGAAAATTGAAGTTCTTGGTTTTGATGGAATGAGAGATTTGTATGAAACTGATCCTGATTTTTCTGAGTCATGGAGAAAGTGCAGAGCACCTATTCAAGATCAACTGAGTACAAAATGGGAAGAATATTTCATTCAAGAAGGTATGTTGTTCAAAGGTATTTAGTTGTGTATACCAAGAGGACAAATGAGAACTAATTTTATGAAGGAGAAACATAGTAGTTGTTTGGCTGGACATTTAGGTATTGATAAGAAATTAAGTTTTCTTAAGGAGAAATAATTTTGGCCACAATTGTATAAAGATGTTCAAAAATTTGTGAAAAGTTGTGGAATTTGTCAAGTTGCAAAAGGAGTAAGTCAGAATACTGGATTGTATAGACCGATTGTTGTACTTGAGAAACCTTGGGCTGACATTAGTATGGATTTTGTTCTTGGCTTACCGAAGACAGTTTGAGGTAATGATTCTATATTTGTTGTGGTAGATAGATTTTCAAAGATGGTACATTTTATACCTTGTAGAAAGACATCAGATGCTGTACATGTAGCAAATCTTTTCTTGAAGGAAATTGTCAGATTGCATGGATTACCAAGGAGTATTATCTCTGACTGAGACAATAAATTTGTTGGATACTTTTGGAAGACTCTTTGGAGAAAGTTTGGCACTGAGTTAAAATATAGTTCTACATTTCATCCACAAACTGATGGATAGACAGAGGTTGTAAATAGAAGTTTGTGAAATCTTTTGAGATTTTTAGTTGGAGACACACCTAATAATTGGGATTCTATGTTGGCACAAGAAGAGTTTGCATATAATAATTCAATGAATAGGAGTCCCGGAAAAACACCATTTGAGATTGTGAATGGCATATAGCCGAGAGGTATATCTAATTTGAGAGACATTGTTGATGAAAGTAACAAAAGTGCTGAAGGAGTGAAATTTGTTGATTACATGAAGACATTGCATGAAGATGTGAAAATCAAGCTGGAAGAGAGTAATTAGAAGTACAAAGATAGAGCTGATAGATCAAGGAGACATAAAACTTTTGATGTTGGTGATGAAGTGATGGTTCATTTGAAAAAAGGTCAGTTTCCTGTTGGAACATATGGGAAGCTAAAGATGAAGAAGTTTGGACCTTGAAAGATTTTGAAGAAATTTGACAGTGGAAATGCATATGAGATTGAGTTACCTGATGACATGGACATATCACCGATTTTTCAACATTGCTGATTTTTATGAGTATCATGAACTTGATGAAGACATGACAGTACTGATGGAATATCCTAAGAAACAGAATGAAGAAGTTGAATATATTTTGGAACAAAGAATTGGCAAGAGTACAAGAGGTAAACAGTATATGGAATATTTGGTAAAGTGGAAGAATAGACCAATTGAAGATAGTTCATGGATTTCATAGTCTGAGTTGGATGCAACTCAAACTAGACCTACTAAATGATTTGGAGAATCATTTTTTAATAACCCCAGGTGTCTGATGTAGAAGCATCTCGGGTCCTTGGCAATCCCGTGTCACCAAAAAGATATTTGAGTTTGTTTGTGTTGCTCGGTTCCTACATTAACTGAGTTGGTTAGTTTCCTTTGGTTACCAAGGATGGTTGGTTATCTTCTGGGTGGTTGGTTGTTTCACTAGTGCTCGACGATGCTTGTATGTTGCTCAGTCATCCTTGCTTACCGAGTAGTTTGTTTTGAGTTTCTGTTGAGGCCGACTTTTGCATTGATTGTGGGCCACAAATTTAATGTTGGTATCCATCATTGGGAAGTGTGTGGTCCTAGATTTGACCGTTCCTTCCATTGATTATGGATCTGAAGGCTGACTTAGTTCGGTAGACTCTTGTATAAATGTAGTTGTTGTTGGAAAAATGGTCAGTGCTCCCCTCGGGATTCATGACATGGTTTAACAGCCTCTTGTGTCTTCTATAAGTCTAGTGGTTGTATCAGGCATTAATAGGTTGATCTTTAGGTGCAACGACAACTACTACTTGTAACAAGTGGTATTAGAGCCAAGTTACAGGTTTGAATCCTTAAAACCCTCGGGTAATGCTGAGGGGGAGATTGTTGGAAAAATGGTCAGCGCTCCCCTCAGGATTCGTGACATGGTTTAACAGCCTCCTGTGTCTTCTATAAGTCTAGTGGTTGTGTCGGGCATTAACATGTCAATCTTTTGGTGCAACGACAACTACTACTTGTAACAGTTGTTTGGTTGTAGTTTAGAAGGTAGTTAGTTAGAAGTAAGAAGATAATAGAATAGAGATTGTTGGAAGATCCTCACATGTTGGAGGAATTCTGTAATTCATTGTAATATCAATTTGAAAGAAATATATATCAATGATCTTGATTTCTCTCTCTCACTGTGTTGTTTTTTCTTCCGCAAGTTGTTGAGTAGGGTTGGATCTGTAGGGTGTGCCATCATTTGGCCCCTCTTTTCCTGGCCTTGCATCAAGGAGAGAGAGAGGAGAGAGAGAGAGAGGTGAATGGCTCAAATAGTCTATGAGCTGGCCTCAACAATAATGTATGGATGTTGCACTATGGGAGGTGGTGAAATCTTGGGAGGGGGGACATATGTGTAGGATTTCACCCATTATGCCCATGACCTATCTTGCGAAACACCTAAACCTACACCCTGGTTCAGTCTCATACTCTAATAATTCACCTTGTGACTGAGCAAAAATTCAGCATACAATTTTTTAATAAAATTAAATGGGACATCCAAATTGTTGTGAGGTGGTTATATCAAAAACCATCCACCAAGGGTCCCAAAAGTTGTTACGTATTGCACTATTTGTGCACCATTTAATTGACAACTTGGTTTTTTTAGGGTTTACTTTTAGACCAATTTTAGGATCCACAAAATTATTAGCTATGTCATGTTTTGTTATATTTAGGTTCATGACTTGATCATAATCAAGCCCATCGTCAAACTGGGCGTGCATGGAATCACACCAAAGAAGTGAAGCACTATGTTGATGTGTAAGTTTCTCCATGTTTTCTATAATTGAGTTCAATGTCGTAAACATGGGGCACAACGTGGGGATATTGGCATATGTGGTTTGAAATCCTCTAAGTTCATTTAGATTATCTCCTCTTAGATCTTCTAAACAGTGAGGGTTTGTGACAGGTACATCTTTTGGAGGTGGGGGATTGTAGGGAGGTGGTTATGGATTGTTTGCAGGATCATTAGGAGGGTTTTCTGATTCCATGTCTGATAACAATGAAAAAAACAAATAGATAATTACAATAAATTTTAAAAAACAATACAAAAACTCATTGCTACCCTAATTTTTATATAAAAAATATATATTTCTATTTAAAAAAAAAATAAAAAATAAAAACAATAAAAATTAGAAGCTTTCACTTACCTGGCAATTTAGAAAAATTTGGATAGGAGATTTGGGAGCTAATATTCGATAACCCTAGCTGCGTTCACATTTTTACAATGAAAAAATGTTGAACACGTCTGTGTATAGAGATATATATCTACTGGCAAATATCGAATATCTGATATTATCAGATATTCATTAATATTAGATATCCGATTAAGCCTTCAGCTTTGGCTTTTGGCTTGGCCACGTGTACTGACACCTAGGCCTACTATAAATTCAATAAATCTATTTGTGCACTTTTGGACGAGTGAAAATAGGTTTTTTTCACATTGCCACTTTTTGGCATACCATGATCCTGCACATACCCATATGTTAATGTAAAGTAACACCTAAAGATAAATATCTAGACTAATCATCGAGCAGGATGCCATTGGTGATTACTCTAGATATTTATCTTCAGTTTTTTTTAATATTCCATTATTAGTCAAACTTTCAATGTCCTTTGGTCGAAACCCTCACAAAGATTGGTTTAAATTTCAACCAATTTCTATCAAAATTTTCCATTGTGGGTTTGGCATCTTGGTTGAACGGTCTAAAGATTTTGACCAAGTAAGGTCGAAAGGTCTAAATATTTTGACCTACTTTGGTCGATAGTTTGACCTGATAAATTCCTAATAGTAGATGTGAGTTTCGACCAAGATTTGAGTAGAACTTTCTACGTTAACAACGATATGTCAAACATTCGACTCAAAAAATAGCAACCAAACCATTGGTCGATTATTTGACCAATTGTCCATTGAAAATAGGTGCCAATTGTACTAGTGTGATGTTTATGAATGTAAATGTATGTAATGCAATGGGTGTATGAAATGAATATGTAAAATGTAAATGATGTTTATATGTAAATGCAAGGATACAAATGATATTTTTGCAGGTACATGAAGAATTCAAGTGCTCAGTCATTTGTCAAAAGGATGTTTAACTCAAGATGATGACTGCTTGCTTGGGAGTTTGAGAGACCTTCATGTGACCCTCAGTCCTTGTGATGTGTTAAGTGAAAATTTGAGATTACAAATGTCATGTTGAATTCAAATCATGAAAGACATGCAACCAAAACTAAATGCAAAATGCAAATGAAGTGCAATCCTAGAACTTAGTCATTGATCATTTGTCGGTCATTTTCATCACTGAATATTTTAGGTAACACTAGGTGTCGATACAATGCCCACTGGTTAGACCACCATGAACATATGAATATTGACTTTTAGTCGGATATGTTGGATTAGATATAAGCACCAAGACATAAGAGCCATGATGACCTGAATATCATGTCCATCTTGATTTAGCAATCTGTATAAGCATCAAAGCATAAATTTCATGATGACCTGAATACACCTTGCATACAAACACATCAAGCAATCGAGCTCATCCTTGTCCTTATGTGAATTACCCGTAGTGACCCTTTATCATTCACATCCTTGGGAAATGTTCCATTTCACACTTAGAGTAAGAAATCACTCATAAAGGAAAAAAAATAAATGTTATGCCCCTATCCTTGCCCATCTAAATCCATGAAGGACATCATCGATTAGCTTAAGGGACATAATATGCAAAAATATCAATGTGAATCAATCAGAATACAAGAAGATTAAAAGAGTGTCACAAAGATTGTTTTGTTGTAGCAGTGTGTTTGTTTGTGTTATTGTCACTGGATATAAGTCATTTGAGGTAGTTGAGGACCATAGGATATGACTAGGATTTCCCCCAAGTTGTAAGCATTGATGATTTTAGACTCTTGTTGCTTGGTGCACAGACCGACTTTATTGAAAACAAGATACAAAAGCAATTAAGGAGATATATACAAACTAAAGCATGATAGAAAGCTGGGAGATTGCCAAGATTGCATTGATAGATGGAGCATTTTGTACAAGTGGTGCCCATTTTCTAGGTTTTCACCATCTTGGTAGAGATTCCATTTTTGCTACCAAGGCGTCTGTTTACCAAGTTTTTACCAAGGCACTTTTTATTTTTCTTCTTTTTTTGTATTTTTCACTTTTCACTTTTTTTGTATTTTCCCATTTTTAAATTTTTTTTGTTGAATCATCAAGGTGCCTATTGCTAGGTTTTACTAGGATAATAATTTTTTCAGGACTTTTTCTAATTTTTATACTTTTTTTCAGGACATTTTCCACATGCTGAATGTCTAGGCATAGAATTTATTCAAATGAAGAAGATTGATTAGTTCTCGGAGCTGTTCCCTGTCAGTCATTGAGAGTTGATAGGCTCTAGAGCTAAAAGCAGCAGTGACAACAAAGGGACCCAACTAGTTGGATTCAAACTTCCCCTTGTGTTCTTGATGGGATTGATTTTTAGTGTTCTCTCTTAGGATTAGATCACCAACCTAAAATTCTTTGTATCTAACCTTCTTGTTGTAGCATCTAGACATTATTTTCTGATAGACTCTGAGATGATCATATGCCACTTGTATGCCCTCATCTAGTAGTTCAAGTTCTTGTAACATAGACACTCTGTAATCATCATCAGTTACTAGACCATGCATTATGATTATAAGTGATGGGATTTCAACCTCTATAGGTAGTACCGCTTCAGTCCCATTTACTAAAGTGAAAGTAGTAGCCCTAGTGGAAATTCTTATACTTGTTCTGTAGGCCCAAAGAGCTGAATTTATCATTAGGTGCCAATCTCTTCCTGTTTTATTGACTGTACGATGCAATATTTTCAATAAGTTCTTATTGGATACTTCAGCTTGTCCATTCCCTTGTGGATAGTAGACAGATGACCAATGTTGAGTAATCTTGAATTTAGAGCATAAAGAATCCAAGTCTTTGTTTTTGAATTGGCCTTTCTTATCTATGATGATGGTGTGTGGGATACCATACCGAAAAATAATATAATTTAGAATGAACATAGAAATTTGTTTGTCAGTTTCCTGTGTCAAAGGAACTGCTTCAACCCATTTTTTTTATAGTAATCAGTTGCTATGATTATATGGGTGTGACCATTTGATGAATGTGGATATATAGCTCCTATGATATCAAGTGCCCATTGTTGGAAAGGCCATTATGTTGTAAATGGAATCAGATCTCTACCTAGTGCGTGAATCAAATTACCATGGACCTGACATTTCTTACAGTTCTTAGCATATGTCACAACCTCTTTCTCCATATCTAGCCAATTGTACCCCTCCCTAATGAGTTTTTGAGCTAATGTCAAACTATTGGAATGTGACCCCCAAATACCTTCATGGACTTCCTCTAATGCATGTTTCAACTCTTCTCATTCTAAACATCTAAGGAGTGTGCCATCTAGACTTCATTTGTATAGATCATTACCAATGATGACATATCATGATGTGTTTTAGATAAGGTATCATTTTTCATGATGGTTAAGGTTATTAGGAAATAATTGGTCTTGAAGGTATGAATAGATATTTTTTTAGCGTGAGGAAGCATGACCAACAATAGTGTAGATTAGGAAGGTTTTTGGGAAATCATAGGAAGGGAATGATAGTGCTTCCACCAGGAACTCATAGCATAGCTCATGTTCTGGTTGCTGTAGTAAAGATGACAGTGTAGCCATGGCATTGACTGCCATGTTCTCCATTCTTGGTATCTGCTCAAATGTGATAGAAATGAAGTATTTATTGAGATCATCTACCATTCGTTTGTATGGAATGAGATTTTCATCTTTAGTTTGATACACATCATTAACTTGATGAATAACTAGTTGAGAGTCTCCATGAATGTGTATTTCCATTACTTTCCATGCTAGAGCTAACTTCATTCCATTTAACAATGCTTCATATTCTTCTATGTTATTAGTGTAAGGGAATTTGATCCTGAATGCCTTTGGAATGGAGTAACCTTGTGGCGTGATAAAAAAGATACCAACTCTGGATCTATTTTTTGTGTAGGATCCATCAAAGAATAACTGCCATGTTCTTGAAGATAGGTGCATTATAGAAGCATTAGGAAAATCCACCTACAGTGGTTGGTCATCAAATAGTGGAGCTTTAGCTGGTTGATCTGCGATGGCTTGTCCTTTGATGGATTTGTGTTCAACATACTCAATGTTGAACTCACTCAGTAGAATTACCCATTTTGCTAGTCAACCTATGAGGGTAGCTTTGCTTAGTAAGTATTTAATTAGATCTCTCTTTTCTACTAAGTGTGTAGTGTGAACCAACAAGTAGTGTCTCAGCTTTTGTGATGCAAAGATGACAGCTAGACATGCCTTCTCTATCATAGAGTAATTCTTTTCATAAGCCACCAAGGTTCTGCTAATGTAATAGATAGCTCTTTCTCATTTATTCTCATCATGGTGTGCCAATAATACCCCCAGTGATGTATCAATTACAGAGACATATAGTATCAATGGCTTTCCTTGAATAGGAGACATGAGGATTGGTAGATTTTCCAAGTATTGTTTTATATGATTAAAATTCTTTGCACATTCCTCGCTCCATTTGAAGGTCACACCTTTATGCAATGTCTTCGTAAAAGGTTGTGATATATCAGCTAACTAAGAGATGAAGTGTTTGATGGATTGGACCCTTCCTTGTAAGGTATGCATTTAACTGATGTTCTTAGGAGGTTGCATCTCCATGATTGCTTTGACCTTTGCTGGATCCACTTTGATATCTTTCTTTGAAACAATGTATATGAGAAGTTTCCCTGAAGTAACACCAAAGGCACATTTCTTAGGATTTAGTCAGAGACTAAATTTTTGCATTCTATCTAGTATTGTACCCAAGTCAGCTAGATGGTCAGATCTTTTCATTGATTTAGCCAAGGTGTCATCAACATAATCCTCCATATTCTTATGCATCATATCGTGAAAGATAGATGTCATGGCTCTTTGATAAGTGGCACCAGCATTATTAAGACCAAATGGCATTACTTTCTAGAAGAAAGTACCCCATGCACAGGTGAAAGCTATCTTCTCCTGATCTTCTGGAGCTATCTTTATTTGGTTGTGGAAAGTCATCCTTTAGGCATGATTTGTTTACATCTTTGAAAACTATGCATACTCAAATGGATTTATCTGGTTTTGACACCGGAATAATGTTTGATATCCATTCAACATAGTCTATTACTCTGATGAATCTAGCTTTGAGTAATTTCTCTAGTTCAGCCTTGACAAGAAGTGCAACATGTGGATGCATTTTTCACAACTTTTGTTTGATTGGTTTAACTCTTGGAGCTATAAAGAGATGATGCATAATAAAATTAGGATCCAATCCTGACATATCTAAATATTTCCATGCAAAGTTTATCTTCTTCTCTGTTAAGAATTTGGTAAATGCCTATTTTTCCTCTTCTGATAAGGATTGTGCAACATGAATCATTTGAGGTTCTTCTGCTATGCCCAAATTAATAGGATGAGTTGGTTCTATAAAAAATGGTGATCTGTACAGTAAATAACTTGGAAGGACATCAAATATCTCATCCTTGGGTGCCTCAGAGAGGTTATAACCTTCGGATACGTCTTTTGTTTTTACTATTTTTGGTTCTGAGACTGCCACATAGTGGTTTTCACCCTCAGAAGTCTTTTTAAAAAAAAAATTCTTTTGACTAAGATATTTGATATCTGACTCTGTCATGCTAACGCTCGGTTCATTGATGGAAGTTGTCATGGGTTCAATCGCATTTAGGTAGCATGCCAAGGCATATTCTATTTGGAAAGTATGGATATCTTGGCTTGGGTCATTAGACATTTGGTCAATAAGGTCGAGGTGTTTGATAGTTGTGTGCTAGAAAGTAGTCACACTTCTGTGAATCATTACATTCAAGAACACTCAACAATGAGGTCTCAAATATCGGTTCACAGCTCTCTATTCATGGAGTGCAAAGGTTGTGTATGAGGCCCTCAGATTGACTTTATTAACCCATTCAAGTACACCAAGAAATGAGAGATTCGAGGATGAGAAGCAAGAATGCTAATCTCCATTGATCTTCAAGTTATTGCATGTAAATGAAACTAATCTAGATGATAGCAATGCAAAGAAGAAAACTATTCTATTGAAATGGAAGTTTTACTCTCCTTTGCTAATTAAACTATATGAAGATTAAGCTAAAACAATGAAAGAGACTAAGCTAAGATGCTATGAAGATTAAGCTAATATGTAAATGTGAAAGCTAAAATGAAATGATCTTCAAAGCTCCAATGTCGCCAAGAAAACCTGCAACATAACAATATTATGAAAATTCTGGATTCTCAAATGAGAAGGAGAGGGCTCCTTATATAAGAAACTGTGGAAGAGAATGCATCTCCAAGAGCAATGTCGGATAAATCGAAAAAGAGGAAACAAAGCTCATTTTTAGAAAGTGTGAAGAGAAAAGGAATTTTCTTTATTTTTAATTATTTGTTTCCCTTTTTCATCACAAAAGAGCTTTAAGAGGATTTATTTATTTATTTATTTAAAAGAATGTTTCTCTTTTAATTAAATAAGATAATATTATATATTTAAAAGGGAGATATTATTTAAACAAGATAAAATCATTTAATTAAAAGGGATTTTAATTAAATAAAATTATTTTATTTAAAAGATATTTCTTTCAATTAAATAAGGCTATTTTATTTATTTAAGAGATAATATTTCTTTTAATTAAATAAATTGATCAAACCTTAGGAAATATTGAAATGATTGAACTAATTAGGATTGATCAAAGGAATTGATTTGAATTTCACAAAGTATTGATTTAGGAATTTGATAATTTAATAAATGGGGCCCAAAGTCTAGGCAACCATTTTAGGGTGTATACATTTGCCCCTCTTTGACTAATGTGAGGTCGATTTGGGATCACATGCAGTCAAAGAATGGAATTGAAGTGTGAGATTGATTTGGGATCACAAAACAACCCAGATGTGTGTTCGACAGATGGGATCACATCAAGACAAAGATAAGTTGATTGAAAAAGACAAGGACAACACCCCTGTAAATAGGTAATTGTCAAGTCTCAAGCAAGGTTTGATTGATAGGTTTGATAAAGCTGAATCAAGGATTGAAGTTTGATAGGTACTGCCCCCTCATGATTGAAATCAAAATGAGATAGAGGAGAAATAGTAAATTGAAAAATTTGATCAAATCGAACTAAAGATAAGGATCACAGAACCAAGGTAGATCATCATGAAAGGTTATGCCCCAAGGTTGAATTAGAAGAAAAGAAGTGGGGTGAAAGCGAATGGAAGATAGAAGTTTGAAAGAAATGGAAAGAAATGGAGAGAAGAAAGAGAATTTGCCTCAAGAAAGAGGATGCCCCAAAATCAATCAACTGTTTAAGATAGAGAATTTCAATTGAGATCACGAAAGAAGATAAGGAAATGAAGATTGGAATGTGATCACAGTTGATTAAAAGTCCATAAGAAAGATGAAGGAAAACCCTCTCAAACTCATAATGTAGCCTAAAAATGCAATTTAACATGAAATCTAACAATGCAAGCTACATGAAAATGCAAAGGTGTACTTGCAATAGAGCAACTGTAACATAGGATTTTTGTTCATCATTCATTAGAGAATGTTAAGAAACTTATTTTCATCATTGGGCCATTATTAACGGACATCAAAAAATCACACAATCATCACTAGTCACAAGCGCAGCTATGAAGATATGAATGTGATTTATATCAAATTGGAATGTGGAAAGATTCTAACATAAGCATCAAAGACATAAAGGTCAAGATGACTTCGATGTTAGCTTACCCAATTTAATATAGGAAAACCACTCTCACATCAAGGCATAGATGCCAGGATGACTATAAGAGTGGCTGTGCAAAAAATAATCAAGGATGATGCCCCAAATCTCCTAAGTGTTTCAAGGGAACAACAAGAGACACTCAAGATATTCAAGAACACACCCACAAGCAGAAAGCAAATAAAAATATGCCCCATTCCCCAAGTCCTCTAGTTATGCATCATGGAGAGACTTATTAGACAAGGACACTCAACAAAAATCAATAACAGTCAGCACACAAAGAAAACATCATGACATAGCTCAAGCGTTAAGTGTTGTGTTTAAAAATTTAAGTGTGTTCACTGATATTGAGTTTCGAGGATAAGGATCAAATGCTTGCAAGCAGGTAAAAGCACATGACAAAACTGGGTAAGACCAAACCAAGAAGTGTTGAAAAACACTCGATGTCAGGGGTTGGGTTGAAAAACACAGTTGGGGTGGTGTTGAAAAACATTGTTTGTGAGGTGTCCTAAAGAATGACGCATCCAAGAGACCAAAGCTAACACAGTTATGACCCCTAAACAAAGACAAAGACCAATTCCAAACCAAGGCAACAAGGAGAAGGCATGATGGAGAAAGGCTAAGTGTCGAGTATGCATGCTAAGAAACAGGGGTGCAAAGGCCTCAAGTAGCGCCCATTTCCAAGTTTTCACCACTTGGATTTTATTGCAATTTTTTTTAGGAGTTTTTATAATTTTTATTTATTTATTTATTTTTCCTACCAAGGCGCCTATTTCCAGATTTTCACCAAGGCACTTTTTCTATATATTTTTTATTTTTTATTTTTTAATTTTTTAATTTTTTAATTTTTTTGGTATTTTCAGAATATATAATTTTTTTGAGATACATCAAAGTACCTATTTCTAGGTTTTCACTAAGATGATCATTTTTTCAGGACATTTTCTAATTTTTAGAATTTTTTCAGCATCATATATGAATTTTTTTGGTATTTTTTTAGGATCAATAAATATATACAAAGGATGCCCCCAGACAGAACGAGCATCAAGGATAGAACTTCTTCAGGTGCAAGACATTGATAGACTCAGGGAGTTGCTCCCCCTCTTCAATGGATAGTAAATAAGTACCTGTCCCAAAAGCTGCAGTAATGATGTATGGTGCAAGCCAATTCGGTTCAAATTTTCCCTTTTGTTCTCTATGTTGTTGGTTCTTAGGATTTTCTCGTAAGACAAGATCTCCTACTTGGAATGCTCTAGGGTGAACCTTTTTGTTGAAGGCTTTAGACATACACTTTTGATAGACCCTCATATGGTCAAATGATGCTTTATGCTTCTCATCTAGAAGTTCTAACTCTTGTAGTCTCATGGCACAGTAGTCTTCATTGGTAACTAGACCTTTGAGAGAGACTCTAAGTGAAGGAATCTCAACCTCTAAAGGTAATACTGCTTCAACACCATAAGTAAGGGCAAAAGGAGTAGCCCCTGTTGGAGTATGAATACTCACTCTATAAGCCCATAAGGCTGGATTTATCTATAAATGCCAATCTCTACCATTCTTATGAACTGTTCGATGGAGAATTTTGAGAATGGTTTTATTTGAAGCCTCTGCTTGTCCATTTCCTTGCGGGAAGTAAATGGAGGACCAATGTTGTTTTATCTTGAATTTCTTGCAGAGTTGTGTAAGGTCCTTATTTTTAAACTGACCTCCATTGTAAGTGATTATCTCAGATGGCACTCCATAATGATAGATGATATGGATCAAGATAAATAGAGAAACTGGCTTGTCCGAGGCAACAAAAAGTGGAACAGCTTCTACCCATTTGGTAAAGTAGTTAGTAGCAGTGATGATAAATTTATGTCCACCTAATGAGTTGGGATGAATCTTCCCAACAAGATCAAAGGCCTAGTGCTGAAATGACTAATGAGATATGGAAGGAATGAGCTCCCTACCTGGAGCATGGATTAGGTGACCATGTTTTTGAAATTTTTTGCATGATTTCGCAAATGCTACCGCATCCATCTGTATGGTAGGCCAATAGTACCCCACCCTAAGCAACCTTCGAGCCATGGAAAGACCATTGGAATGTCCCCCATAGATGCCCTCGTGAATATCAACTAGCGCTTGATCAGATTCCTCCTTTTCTAAGCACCTAAGAAGTGTCCCATCTAAACCCCTCCTATACAAATCACCAGAGATGAGGGAATGGTGAGAGGCATTTTGGGTAAGGTTTCTTCTTTCAGATTGATTAAATGTTTCAAGGATGATGCCATCACTGAATAAATGGCACTGTAGCGGGATGATTCATGACCGACAATGGTACATATAACATGGCTTTCTTGGGAGTCATAAATAGGATAGTGTAGCTCTCTCACTAGAAATTCAAATCTAGACTCATGCTGCTCTAACTGAAGAAGTGAAGAAAGTGTAGCCATAGCATTAGCTGCTTTATTTTCTGCTCTGGGGACTTTCTGAAATGTGATGAATGTGAAATACCATCTCAATGAATCAACCATTTTCTTATAAGGTACCCGTTTCTCATCTTTGGTTTGATATTATTCATTAACTTGGTTGACTATCAATTGTGAATCCCCATAGATGTGTAGTTCTATGATATTCCATTCAATAGCCATCTTGAGTCCATTTGTCAAGGCTTCATATTCAACAATGTTGTTTGTGCATGGGAACAATAGTTTGTAGGACTTAGGAATTGTGTACCCATGAGGAGAAACAAACAACACTCTAGCTCCTGAACCATTCTGCATAAAAGAGCCATCAAAGAACATCTTCCATGTTCTCTCAATCATGTACATTAGGTGCTCATTTGGAAATTCAACTTGAATGGGCATGCTATCTTGAATTGGGAAATCGGCCAATTGATCTGCAATGGCTTGGCCTTTTATAGCTTTGTGCTCAACATAGTCTATGTCAAATTCTGAAAGAACCATCATCCATTTAGCAATTCTACCTATGAGGGCAGCCTTACTGAGAAAATACTTGAGAGGATCAATTTTTTCTATGAGGTGTATTGTATGCGCAAGCATGTAATGTCACAATTTTTGGGAAGCAAACACCATAGCAAGGCAAACTTTCTCAATACTAGTGTAATTGACCTCATATGCAACAAGGGTACGACTAATGTAATATATGACTCGTTCTTTCCTAGTGTCATCAAGTTGAGCTAATAATGCCCCAAGATTCTGTTGTTGAAACATACAATATGAGAGGTTTTCCTAGGATAGGAGGCATCAAAATTGGAGGATTTGCCAAGTATTCCTTAATCTGATCTATGCTCCTTTGACAATCCTCATTCTAGACACATTTGACCCCCTTATGCAAGTTCTTATTGAAGGATTGAGCTTTATCTACCAATTATGAAATGAACCTCCTGATAGATTGAAGACATCCTTACAGACTCCTCATTTGGCTAATGTTTTTGGGAGGTGGCATATCCAATATTGCTTGAACTTTCTCTGGGTCTACCTCTATTCCTTTAGCTGAAATGATAAATCCTAGAAGCTTTCTAGAGGTGACGCCAAATGCACATTTTTTTGGATTTAATCTTAACTGAAATTGCTCCATATGATCTAGAATGACTTCTAAATCGCCTAAGTGTGTGTCTCTTTTCTTTGGCTTAGCCAGGGTGTCATCCACATAATCTTCCATATTCTTATGCATCATGTCATGGAAAATTGTTTTCATAGCTCTTTGATATGTAGCTCCTACATTTTTCAATCCAAAAGGCATGATGTTCCAACAATAAGTACCCCATGCACAAGTAAATGCAATCTTTTCCTAGTCCTCAGGAGCTATTTTAATCTAATTATATCTAGAAAAACTATCCATTAAGGAATAGATCTCATAACCCGCCGTCATGTCCACTATCATGTCTATGTTAGGGAGTGGAAAATCATCCTTTGGGCATGCTCTATTGACATCTCTGAAATATGTGCAGATTCGAATGGATTTATCATGTTTTGAAATTGGTACAATGTTGGATATCCATTCTGCATAGTCAATAGCCCTTATAAATCCTGCACTAAGGAGTTTTTCCAATTTTGCTTTGACTAAAAGAGCAATGTGAGGATACATTTTTCTCAACTTTTGTTTGACTAGTATAACACCTGGAGCTATGGATAAGTGATGCATAATGAGATTAGTGTCCAATCCTGGCATGTCTGAGTAAGTCCAAGAAAAATTGACCTTCTTGTTTTGTAGGAACTTGGTATATGCTTCTTTTTCCCATGTTGATAGAGACTGAGCCAAATGTACTATTTGTGGTGCCTCTTTTGTACCCAAATTTACTGGCTGTGTAGGCTCAACAAGCATTGATGATCTGTCTTGAAAATAACTAGGAAGATGATCAAGTACCTCATCCTTAGGTGCCTCAGAGAGGTTTTCACCTTTGGATACGTCATTTATTTTTACTTTTTTCGGTTCTGACACTGCCACACAGTGGTTTTCACCATCAGAACTCCTATTCTTTTTATTTTCTTTTCTCTTTATTTTGTGACTAAGGTACTTGATATCTGGTTCTGTCATGCTTGTAGTTGGTTTGTTGGTGGAAGAGACTATAGGCTCAAGAGCATTTAGGTAACAAGCTATCTCATAGTCATTCTGGAGAGTTAAGAGCTGAGGCTCTTGATAGCGTTGAGACCAATCAATTAAGTGGGGGTGAGCAAGGGGTAAGCCAATGGCTAGTTTAATGTTGTGGATATAGATAGTATCATCTCTAGTGACTGCAGAGTCAGAGTCTGTAAAGTATTCTTCTAAGTTACCCAAATTAGGATTCGGCCTAACAAGCAAAGAATCATCCACTAATACAACACGTGGGTTCCAATCCTCTAGCCTTACATGTGAATCATCAACTAACTTAGGTTGAAAACTATAGGAATGGATGACATCAACACCCATGTCAACTATGGAACAATTAGAGAGAGAGTCCCACTCATACTCATGCAAGTCTATTTCTAAATCCCGGCTAGGATGTTTACACTAGAAAGGCTTGGGATGCCTTGATGTAGAAGCTTTGATGTCATGAAGGGTAACACCTTCTCTTGGGTCAATGTCTGATCTATCTTGTTCTATGCTTGCAACTATTGCATGAGTGGTTGGATTATTTGAATCTTCCTAAAGGAGACTAGGAGAAGGAATCCAATCGTCACACATGTCTTGGATTATGTTAAATTTGGTATGCACTATGATTCATCCTCATTATCTAACTCATCAAGGATAGGAACAATATTCTTGTTATTATTTAAAAAACCTAGGCCAACTATCTTCTTAGACCTGCATCCAAAAAGAGCATGATTGAGATGTTCGGCTCTAGCATCTAATCTGTGACTGAGAGGGCCACATCTAGGATAGCCCATTTGTTTGACCAATGTATATCCTCTCCCATAAGCCTTAGGAGAAGGAGAGAAGTTCTCATTGTGCATATACTTCTCCTCTTTTTAGATCCAATCTTTAATAGCTACTTCTTCTTTCTCATCCTGGATAGGCACTGAAGACTCAACAAATGTGTCAAACAAAGTCATGGCCAAAGAAGAAGGTCTCATCTCTTGAGAAGGCTTACCATAAGACCTAGGGGAAATGGGCATCTTTGTAAAGGAGTTAAGTTGGTATCCCCCTATACCAAGGTCTATTGATTTGAACTTATCTTTGCACTATGCTAGAGTTTCATTGAAATCCTCTGCTTCTTTGTTGAGGGGAACATGGGTCCTTGCCGAAATGGAGTTGATAGATGGGGTTTTATTCCCAGGTATACAAAATTATACTCCATTGTAGGGGAACTTAACACACTGGTGGTAGGTGGATGGAACTGCTTTCATCTCATGGATCCGGGGCCTACCAAGCAAGATATTGTATGCTAGAGGACTAGCATCAACAATTTGGAACAAAATGTCTCTCTCAATGGGGCCAATCCTGATAGGAAGAACAACCAACCCCTTGGAACTCCTTTTTGCCTCATCATAGGCTTTTATAGTGATCTTCTTTCTGGTATTGATCACTTCCTTAGAATAGCCCAAAGTTTTTAATAGACTCAAAGAATAGATATTGAGCCCAGCACCCCCATCTATCAATGCACGCCTGACATGGGTTTTATGGATCATGACTTTGATGTGAAGGGAAAGATTATGTGGGTGGTTCAAGGCTTTTTCATCATCTTCTGAGAATTTAAGGTAGTGAGGACTGGTAATATGATTAACCATGCCTTGTAATTGGTTGACATCTAAATTGTTGGGAACATTGGCTGTGCACAAAGCATCCTCAAGGACCTATTTGTGTCTTGGGGACAACTCTAAAAGCTCCAAGATTGAAATCTAAGCTAGTGTTCTTTATAACTGATCAACAAGGTTATAATTCAACTTGGGGTTGGCAACTAGTTTTATGGTGGCATTCTTGGATACCACTGGCTTTGGTTTATTGGGTTGACCTGAACTGGGCCCTCTAATGACAACAAGGCCTTGACTTCTTGTGATAGCATTAAGAGCCTGAGATAACATCCTAGAGTGAGGACCCCTCAGCACCACAACAGGTTCTTCATCAAAGATAGGGGAGAGTTCACATAGGATTCATAACCATAGGGATCCTTGTTCCTCATCATGTTGACACTTTCCTCCACAACTTCAAGCATGTTGACCACATTTTCTACAGTTGTGTAGGTGTAGTTGATTGCAGCCTTGCCATCCTTGGTTTTAGAGGTTTCCCCCTTCTCATACTTAGGCAACGACTCTTTAAATGCTTTGTGATCAGAATTGGTGTTCAAACCATCCACCTTAAGCTTTCCATTCTCAATGAGATCTTGGATAATGTGCTCGAGTTTCCAACAATTCTCAATGGTATGCCCAATGCCATTATGAAACTTGCAAAAAGCTTTCTCATCCCACCAATGTGGTTTGACATCAGGAATATGGTGCCTTGCAGGATCTTGAGGATGTGCAAGATTGTTGGCAATAAGCATTTTGAAAACATCCTCATAGGAATCATCAAGCTTTGAAAATTGTCTCTCCTCTTTCTTGGGCTTATCTTGATACCTTGGCCTGCTCTCTTGTTGAGGAGGTGCATTGAGCTTCATAGCTTGAACTGCACTAGACAAGTGGAGGACACCTTGATCCTTAGGTTGGGGAGAGTCCACAAATCCATCATTGACCACTTATTTTTTTTTGTTCCAATGCACATTCTTCCCCTTATCCTTGCTGGAATTATTATTGTTTTGACCATTGTTGTTATTGTTGCCATGTCTGGTCAAAATTCCTTTCTCTTTTAAAACATCCTCAATTCTACATGTGGTTTCAACCATGTTGTCAAAGGAATTGAAGATCATCTTTCGAACCTCATACCACATTTCAGGCACTAAGTTGCTGAAAAGGATGTCAATTTTCTCATCTTCATGAATGGTCATAGGATAACGAGAGCACTGTCACCTCCACCTTTGCGAGAATGAGACAAAGGATTCCCCTTGGTTTTTCTTTAGGTTACATAGGTCCAACATAGTGACAGATCTTGAAAGATTTTACGTAAAGTGTTGAACAAATCTATGAACAAGCTCTTTGAAAGTCTTGATGAGGGGAGTTATGTTGGTAAACCATTCCATTGCTTGCCCCTTAAGACTCCTTGGGAATAACCACATCAGGTAGGAATCATCTTGGTGAAACTCAAAGCTCATAGTGTAAAATTGATGTACATGATCATGTGGATCACCACTACCATCATATTTGTCATACTGAGGGAGTTAAACCCTTCTGGGAAAATCCTTCATGCTCACACTCTTGTTGAAAGGATTAGGACAAATTGAGTCTAGTGAGAATGAACTCTTAGGTGCCAAAAGTTTCTCCATTTTCTTCATTTGTTTGATTTCCTCTTCTTGTGATGGACTTTGCTTCTTAATTTTGTTATCCACATCAAAATTATAAGGGAATCTTGCACCCTTGTTGATTAGACTTTTGAGGAACTTATCTTTGTTCTATTCTAAGTACTTCTCCACATATTGTTGGAAGAGCAGCTCTTGTTGCATTCTCATGAAGTCTTGAGAATTAAGATCAAAGTTTGAGCTACTGCCCCCATGTTGAGAACTATGATGAGCATGCTGTGAATTTTTCCTCGAGTTCCTAGGAGGTGTTTGTCTCCTATAATGGGCATGTTGTGAGGTCCTTCTTCCTCTAGGACTAGGAGATCTTGAAGGGTTTCTTGAACGCCTTCTACTGTGTGGTGTTCTGGAAGGAGTGGAGGAAGGAGAGTTGTTGCTACTATTGGCACCCCTATTGTTGAATTGGGTATTAAGTTGTTGGGCTAAAAGCCTATCTTGCTCTTCTTGAGAGGCTTTCCTTTCCAATTCTAACAAAGCTTGTCTCTCCACCTCAAGTTGTCTAAAATTTTATTGCTTCACAACTTGCTCATCTAAAAAGGCTTTCTTCTCCCGCTCAATCCATTTGAGTCTTTCACTTGTATACCTTGAGGTTATTTGAAGTGGTGAGTTTGGTTTGACTGTTTGAAAAAGTCATTAGTATACGTTGCATTGACATGAGCATCACAAGGTTCATTATCTTGGTCTTCATGTTGTGACCATTATTTTGGGTGAGCTCGTCTCTCATGCCTTTCAACTCTTTGATGTGCATCTGAGTACCTAGTATTGATGGGGGGTGAACTAGGTTGAGCATCATGAGAGGAATTACCAAATAGAATGTTGTCTTTGTGTCTTTCGTAGAGGTCATCAAGGTTTTGATCCATAGCTTCCCTCTCTCATCGAGTCATGGTATAACTCATATCCATACCTGAATGGGAAGATGCTAAGGGGGTTCTCAACTCAGTAGACTTTCTCCTAGGTGATTGGTCAAATATGGGTTCATTTCCCTTATGCTTTTGATGAGTTTGGACTGGGGGTAATTGATTAAAGACAACCTGAGGTAATTTCCCTTGACTCACTTGATACATTGTCCAACAATCCCCCCCTCAGTGTCATCTAAGGGGATTCAAACCTGTGACCAAGCTCTGATACGACTTGTTAAAACTAGTAGTTGCTATTACACCGAAGGATCGACCTGTTTATGCCCTATACAACCACTAAAATTATAGATGACATAAAAGGCTCTTAAACCATGTCACAAATCCCAAAGCAGGATGTTGGCAGTTAGTCCAACATTTTCTACTAATTTCCATAGTGAAAGAAACGTCACGATTCCTTCTTTTGTTTACATGCAATGAAGCACTTTTCCATATTATTTTTCATAAAAGAATAAAACATGTTCAATTTTCATCTTTATGCTGTAAATTATGGACAAAATAGCCCGTTGTTTTACAGTTTGACATAAGAACTATTACTAATCAGTCATACATAGATAGCAATGATAAAACCCAAAGACTTTGGTTTTCCTTTCAATAGTAAAGAAATCATAGAAAGAGCAAGAAAACCCTATAAATATTCAATAAAAGAGATAAGAGTCGTCACCTATAAGGGATAGGTCATGGTTTGCAAAGTAGAATAAACAAAAGAAAAAGGTTTTTAAATTCTTTCTCAACAAGGATGGAATTCACAACATACCTATAATAGAGTTAAAGATCAAAGTTGATAGAGAAAGCTCCAACAATCCCCAATATTCCTCCATTTTCTTCTAGAAACCCTAGTTTTCTCAGGGCGCTGCCTCAAAAAAGAATTATCCAAAAGAGTGTAAAGTTTTGGCAATGTTGGAATGGACTTAGGCTTTGATTCCCTAATGTTTTCATCAAATGGAAAAAGAGATATGCCAAACATTATTTTAATAAATAATTTCTTTTGTAAACTAATATTTATAGTTTACTTTATTTTATAAATTATATATTAAGATTTATGTTGTTTTTTTAATATATGATTTCTAAATGCAGTAAAGTATAAATATTACTTTATTTATGAAATTATACATTAAACTAATGCTTATCATAAAAAACAATATTTATATTTATTTGATTAAAATTAATAAACTTCTTCAAATAAATATAATTATTATTATTCTATTTATGTTCAAGGGAGTTGTTTTTCCATGGAGGAATTGCATGCCCTTTAAAGGTTAAGTTATGTTTTGGAGAGAGAGGGGATTTTCTGATTTTTGACAAATGGAGGTGTTTTTCTTTTGCATGCATGGGCTTATGAGGTTATTTTTTCTTTTGGATTTAGAGTTCTTTTTTCAGGCCAAGGAGGATGTTTTTGTTTTCTCACACATGCAGATAGGCCACGGAGGGATTTTATTTTCTTTGATTTACATTGGGTATTAATGAGGAGTTTTTCATTTATCTTGAGGCCTTTTGAGTTCATTTTTGGTTCTATATAAGTTAGAAGGCCTTTTGGAGAAGTTAGACTTCAATTATTATCAGTTGTGCCCTTGATTTCATGGGATTTATTTCTACATATGACCCCATAAGGTTTTGCATGATTTGAGGTAGTTAGAGGCATTTCTACATCAATTTGGAGGATCATATACATGAAGATTGAGTTGAGAGGATTTCTAGGTGGTCAACTACATGTTTCCAATAGTTTGACCCCTCTTTCTTCTTATTTTTCCCCTCCTACTAGACCCTTCATGGTTTATTGCCTATCTATTGTATATTGACTTCATTTTTGGGGGTTTTGGATTTTTTCCATTATTTTGTACATTATAAATTTTGGTAGAATATTTTGGGCATATGGCTTGTAGCATATTTCCTTGTTATTCATATACAAATATTGATTCCTTCTCCATTATTTTTTTGTGTCTAGAATTGATTGTGAGTTATTTGATTCAATATTGTGTTTATTACCTTTTTTTAATTAATATCCTTTTAGTACTTTATGAAAGATATGATATCACATGGTGCAGACATGTGATTGTGTCTTACGTTTTGATGACTGAAACTAAGAAAACAACAGTGTTTTCCTCTTCAGATATTAGAATTCTAGAACCTTTCATACAAGTCAATTTTGTAGGGTTTTTCTAATTGAGTTGTGAGTTTGTAGTGTTTTTCTTATGAGTAATTCTATGAGGTTTACAAGCTACAAGTATGATAATTACTTCGGTGCACCACCCTTTAGTTTTAGATTTCCATTTACAAAAGAATTTATTTATATGCCTTTTCCCATCTAGATTTAGTATAGGTGAGTACCATAAAGGAATTGACATTTTAATCTAGAAGATTAACTCTCTCCATAGGATTACCCACAACTTGTGATTATTTCCATGTTCCAATAGGATAGCTAGATACCACATCTTTCTATAGGTGCAATCTTGATTGACAATAGAGTGAAGTTGCAATATGGGGTTTTGATTAAGATATAGGTGTTCAAGTTAAGAATTGTCACCCTAACTCAGGCATTAGGGCTACATGAAAATTCTATCCTAACAATGGAAACCACCTCTAGCTATGGGTAGACTATGAATAAGGAGGAATCTTCAGACTCTAGGCTAGTTCCTATCAAATATGGAATATCACCTTCCTGATTTGCAACTTAGTGGGAAAAGGGAGAAAGAAACTTTAAACTGGAAAAAGGTAGGGGTGATACACCAAGAATAGATTCAAACTATTTAGAAAGATAAAAATAGTAACTCTAACTCATATATGAAAACCTTGACAATTCAAATCTCTGCTCAACATATAGGTTGATAGATTTTACTATTAGGGTTAAACCATAAATAGCTCCAAAGTCAACAGACATACATTCTCCATACAAGGTTTTGAATAACTGATCACCTTAAGAAGGAACAAAATGAACTCACTTCTTTTAGCCAACAATGAAATTAACACTTGTAAGGAAAGATGAAAATAGTGTCATAAATCAAAACTCCAAATGTATGAGCTAAAACACCTGCTTTATTTCTCCAAAATCTACAAAAATGGTAACAAAAACATGAAATAGGGGTAGAGGAATAAATATGTTCACTCTACCCTTCCTTTCCACTATTCAGAACCCCTAAAATTGACTATTAGCCTTAGCTAAATAGCCCTCCTAACCCTAATCTGGAAATCCAATCACCCCCTTAAAAATTAGCCCTAGAAAAGCTCAAAATTTTAGCCTATCCACAACTAATACCCATAAATATTGGTTTTAATAAGGATAACAACTAATTTTACAATGTTTACCAATATTTAAAATAATTTAATTTTGAATAAAAATTGAAAATATAAAAAATCTACACTACCTTATAAAATAAACCAAGAAAATAAATTCCTAAGTCCAAAAAATGCTAAGTGGAAGAGGGTTGACATGACCACTCTTCCACTTACACATTATGTAAAAATGAAGGTAGTGAGGTGGCACTTGGCAATTTTGAAGTACCGATAGTCATTGTACTATGAAATTAAGTGGCTTTTATTTATCTCTATTGTGGATTTCAGAATTATATTAAACTGGGCATATTCTTGGACTTTTCATTCAATTGATTCTCGCATTGCTTTTGATATTTGGGGAAAAGACTAAAGTCTAAACCCTAGTTCATGACCGTTATCTGCAGACAGACAAATCCCTCTATGCTTGAATCTTTGAAATTTGGCAACGATCTATTCTCGACCTGTGATGATCACGAGCTTGACTATCACTTGTGTGATTGAAAACTCTGCAAGTTTAGATTTGAGCTTTTATGCAAGATCAAGCAGTATCTGCTAAATGGTGACTGTTCTTAAAGCTCAGGACTTAACTGAGCCTCATGGCTTGACTGGGAGCTCATTGGCTACTAGCTCGATAAAGATTGGTGAGCTTATGCTTGACTTTATGCTATTGTAACTTGATCTATTGTTAGAACTCGACCCTTTTAAGAAAAATGACTGGTACTCAAGTCTTAGTCTTTGAATCTTCTTTCTAGTAGCAACATTATCTGAAGCTTGATGAGCTTGACCCTTATTGGCAGCTTACCGTGAGAACTCAATGCCTAGTATTGAACATGAACTCTGAGTTTGGACTTAGGGTGAAAGAAATGCTTAGTCTATAGTTATTTGAACATGAGCTTTGAGATTGAAGGTGGAGTCCCTTGTTGTGTTTAGTATCACAATGCTTGGGTTGTAAATGGGAGATCATGAATCCTAAGTCTGGGAGTTTGAACTTTTCCATTTGATGAACTAACACATAGCTATGCTTGCAACTCATGGTTTTTACTGTTGAAACACAACCTCCAAGAATTACTCATAGGCTATAACATGAGCTTTACAAGTGAGTCTTTGATGGTACTCGACTATGAACTCAAACCAGACTGGAACTTTGATTATCACGCTAAGCTTTTATTTTGGGAGTTTGTGACTGATACATCTGGTAGTGAAGTCGGCTACAAACCTCCAGTAAGCTTCGAGCTTGGCCTTATTGCCAGATAAGTAAAACTTAATCTCTTGTTTCCCATTATTGTGTAGAATTTGGGCATAGATATATTTTCTGTGACTACATGAAACTTGATGACAGCCGGCTTGCACCTTGAAAACTCACAGTTTTGATTGGACATTTTACCTCTTTTATTAAGCTTGGTTGTGCTTGTTAACTGGCTATGATGAGCACATGATTGACAGTGAATCTTAGCATTTTCTAAAAATTGACACCAATAAGAAAGAGCTCACAACTCCAAATTCAAGCTAAGCTCGATACTTGGAGATAAGTACTCTATTTCTCCCTTTGCATTTTTCATGAATCAAGTTGTTGATTATTGAAGTTGATTTTATAAAACTTTGGACCTCTTCCTTGCTATTTAATAACTCACCATATTTTGTGACCAAACCTCCAGCTCAATCTTGACTGATTTATTTAACTATTGTTGACCATAGCTTGGATTCCCTTGGCTGTAACTCTTCACATTTTGAAAATGGCCATTTGCTTGCTTAAGCCGTAACATAGAGGATTTCTTTATGCTTTCCTCTAGTCTTTATTTTGCTGAATAGTACCTAAGGAATAACTAATCCTTCTTTGCAAAAATCCTTCTTTGAGTTGACACCACTGTAACAAAAAGTTGTAAATATCCTTGAAATATATTTCTTATAGCCTTTTACTTTTTGAATCAATACTATCATGAAAGATGTATTATGAATAAAAAGGCATCTCTGCAGCTGGTATTGTTGTTTTGCTTATTTCATGTCTGTAGTCAATGATGAATCAACACAATATAGCTCATATCCATTTATCCATTTTATTGCATGTTGAATATGAATTCTGTTCTTGCCTACATAGGCACAAATTGTATCATTTGAACACTCTTGACAGCGAGAATCAGAATTAGTGATTGCATACCATTTGATACTCTGTTGTATTCATGACTTAGATATGCATATACTTGTAACACAAATTTTCACTTCCAGCAATGCGATCTATTTATGGGGTTCGAGCATGGGCTCGTGACACCCATAAATAGATTTCTATGTTCATGCACTTGATATTTTGAATTTTCTCAGCATATGAATAATATTTGAACAACTCACTACATCTTTTATAATATATTGACCGTGACAAATACCAGTCTATTTAGATCAATGCACCACTCTGATTAGCTTTAAAAACATCAAAATAAATGAATGCATTATGTTAGTGAACATGACCCAGTGGTCAATTTTGGGCATCCATCAGACCACTGGTGTGCTCACTAACACAAAGCAATACTGCTTTCTTTTAACACTATTTTTCACTTCATGTGCATACTCATTTTGTTATTGCATTGAATACCATAAAATATACAACTATGAAAGAATTTGATATTGTATGATGTTTTCATTCTCCGCATTGCTTAGATCCAATTGGATCTAACAAACTCTTAACCATGATGCAGGACAACCCTTAAAGACTTAGAACCAAATAGATGCAGACTCTAGCTGAAAATCAGAGGACTAGGACCAAACACGACAACCAGCTCCCGATATGTAGATGAATCCAAGGCAATGCAAAGGACCCACTCATACTTCTATCTCTTCTTTCTATTCTACACTTGTACTCTATTTATTGATAAGAAATATGAAGTATGAAAGGAACATTTGTAAATTACATTCAGTATGAATGCACAATGTCATGATCAATTATGAATTTGGAAAATTTTTAACATATGATCAATACTTAGAGTACAATGAAAAATCTGATTTGAATGCAATAACAAAATGATGATTCACATAGCCCGAAAAGAACTGTTGAATGAAAGAACCTAAATGCACCCTGACTATTTTTCTATTATTTTGCATGATGAAAAATAGGGTAACATTTTTGGTGACTTCTGCTGGATGTCTTCCTGCTAGACACGAACTCAAACCTTATCACTGGGCAATAGGAGTCAAAAAATTGGAACATGCATGAATGCAACCTTATTGAAACAAAAAAAGCACCTAAACCTAGACCTAGACTCATGCAACCTAAAACCTAGTGTTGGACTAAACTTATTGAAATGAAACCTAAACTAACCTATTTTAACCAGCTTGAAGCCTGGTTAAACAAAACCATTAACTAATTGTGAAAAATAACTTCCTATCCTTCTCAATTCACAATAATCAATATGCTTATGGAAAGCTATCATAAGATGAACATAGGAGATATAAATGACTAGTTGCTTGACAAGGATCTGATTGATATGTAGTTTACTTATTTGATCCAATTGATTGTAAAAACCATTATTTTGAAGAGAATCAACTATCAGCAACAAGACTTTGCTTGCTTGGTCATAAGGGACAACAAGCTGATTTAATTTATTCTCAGTTTCATCTTTCAGAGGCCTTGGCACAATTTGATCTTCTTTGTTAGCCTCCATTCTGGCCAAATGCCTGATAGGAAAGCCATGAGAGATGATAAACTTGGAGCTCTCTTTAATAGATATAGGTTCTGTAGAAATAACTTTAGTTTGGTAGATCTGCTCATCATGTTGGCTAGGAATAATATCCTCCTGTAGCTTGTATGTGCTTTTTGGAAGTGCGGTCTTATCAACAAGATGAAAGCAAAACTGCTCATCTCATCCCAAAAATGATCTTCTTCTCCTTCTTCTTGATTCTTTTGTAAGAGAAGTACATTATTGTTAGCACAATAATTTTGATTTGTTGAAATCTTCTTTGTCTTGGCTTGTTCAGAAAGATCCTGCTTTAGCATATCAACAACCTTCTTTTCGATGGTCTCTTTTTATTCTTCTAGTTGGAGACACTTTTCAATCTGCATTTGATAAGCTTCTTTATACTTCATAGTTGTAGAAGCCAAGATCTTTATCTTCTCTTCTTGATCCCGGAACTCCTTTTCATGAAATTCCTCATGAGCTCTTGAATCTCTTTGCACCTCTTCTTGAAATTTCTCATGAAACTCCTGATAAGATTTTAATTCTTTTTCCTTTTCTAACTTAAATTTAATACCTTTATTAAACATGGCATTTAAGAGCTCTCTTCCTTATTGAAGCTTCTTTTCATAAGCATCTTTCTGTGTCTCTAACCCACCTGTAAGCTTGGCTTCATTCTTCTTATATTGCTCTGCCAGATACCTCCTGTAACCTTGATTTTGCAGAGCCAATGCTTGCTGCTATTGGATCTGGGCATGATAAGCACGCTCTTCTAGCTACCTGTCCAACTCTTGCTGGAATTCAAACTCTTGCTACCTTTTAATATCCTTAATTTGCATAAACATATTCTACAACATACTTGCAGTATCTCTATTCTATGAACCATTATTATTTGTAGAACGATGAAAATCATATTGTGATTGCTGACCTTGATAGGGCTGCTTGAAATGATTCTCTTGAACAAAATTCAATTGAAATGATGGAAATCAACTCTTGATCTTTGCAACTAGCTCATCTTCCTCCATGGAACATCAGATATGTGAAATATGACCTCTTTCAGGTCTAAAACTTGCTGATTGCACACCAGAACCAACAAGTAATACAATGCAATTTGACTCATTCGTTGAAGAACGTGTCCCACTAGGCATGCCAAAAACTATTCAGGTTAAGAATTGTCACCCTAACTCAGGCATTAGGGCTACACGAAAATTCTATCTTGACAATGGAAACCTCCTCTAGCTATGGGTAGACTATGAATAAGGAGGAATCTTCAGATTCTAGGCCGGTTCCTATCAAATATGGAATATTACCTTCCCGATTTGCAACTTAGTGGGAAAAGGGAGAAAGAAACTTTAAACTAGAAAAAGGTAGGGGTGTTACACCAAGAATAGATTCAAACTTTGTAGAAAGATAAAAGTAGTAACTCTAACTCATATATGAAAACCCTAACAATTCAAATCTCTGCTCAACATATAGGTTGATAGATTTTACTATTAGGGTTAAACCACGAATAGCTCCAAAGTCAATATACATACATTCTCCATACAAGGTTTTGAATAACTGATCACCTTAAGAAGGAAAATGCACTCACTTCTTTTAGCCAATAATGAAATTAACACTTGTAAGGAAAGATGAAAATAGGATCATAAATCAAAACTCCAAATGTATGAGCTAAAACACCTGCTTTATTTCTCCAAAATCTGCAAAAATGGTAACAAAAATTTGAAAAAGGGGTAGAGGAATGAATATGTTCACTCTACCCTTCCTTTCCACTGTTTAGAACCCTTAAAATTAACTATCAACCTTAGCTAAATAGCCCTCCTAACCCTAATTCGGAAACAATCACCCCCTAAAAATTAGCCCTAGAAAAGCTCAAAATTTTAGCCTATCCACAACTAATGCCCATAAATATTGGTTTTAATAAGGATAACAAATCCTTTTACACTGTTTACCAATATTTAAAATAATTTAATTTTGAATAAAAATTCAAAATATAAAAAAGCTACACTACCTTATAAAATAAACCTAGAAAATAAATTCCTAAGTCCAAAAAATGCTAAGTGGAAGAGGGTCGACATGACAACTCTTCCACTTACACATTATGTAAAAATGAAGGCAGTGAGGTGGCACTTGGCAATTTTGAAGTACTAGAAGTCATTGTACTATGAAATTAAGTGGCTTTTATTTATCTCTGTTGTGGATTTCAGAATTATATTAAACTGGGCATATTCTCGGACTTCGCATTCAATTGATTCTCGCATTGCTTTTGATATTTGGGGAAAAGACTAAAGTCTAAACCCTAGTTCATGATCGTTATCTGAAGACAACTCCCTCTATGCATGAATCTTTGAAATTTGGAAATGATCTATTCTCGACCTATGATGATCACAAGCTTGACTATCACTTGTGTGATTGAAAACTCTGCGAGGTTAGATTTGAGCTTTTATGCAAGCTCAAGAAGTATCTACTAAACACTGACTATTCTTAAAGCTCGAGAGTTAACTGAGCCTCATGGCTTGACTAGGAGCTCCCTAGCTACTAGCTTGATAAAGATTGGTGAGCTTATGCTTGACTTTATGCTGCTATAACTTGATCTGTTGTTAGAAATCAACCCTTTTAAAAAAAATGACTGACACTCAAGTCTCAGTCTTTGAATCTTCTTTAATTGGTAGCCACATTATCTGAAGCTTGACTATCTTGACCCTTATTGGCAGCTTACCATGAGAACTCAGCACCTAGTATTGAACATGAACTCCGAGTTTGGACTCAGGCTGGAAGAAATGCTTAGTCTATAGTTATTTGAACATGAGCTTTGAGATTGAAGGTGGAGTCCCTCACTATGTTTAGTATCACAATGCTTGGGTTGTAAATGGGAGATCATGAATCCTAAGACTGGGAGTTTAAACTTTGCCATTTGATGAACTAACACATAGCTATGCTTGGAACTCACAGTTTTTACTGTTGAAACACAGCCTCCAAGCATTACTCATAGGCTGTAACACGAGCTTTACACATGGGTCTTTGATCATACTCGGCTATGAACTCAAACCCGACTAGAAATTTGGTTATCACGCTCAACTTTTATTTTGGGAGTTTGTGACTGATACATTTGGCAGTGAACTTGGCTACAAACCTCCAGTAAGCTTTGAGCTTGGCCTTATTGCCAGATAAGTAAAACTTAATCTCTTGTTTCCCATTGTTGAAAATCATGCTTTCAGCTTGTTGCTTGAAATCCATATTGTGTAGAATTTGGGCATAGATATATTGTTGCGAGTACATGAAACTTGAGTACAGTCAGCTTGCACCTTGAAAACTCATGGTTTTGATTGGATGTTTCACCTCTTTTATTAATCTTGGTTGTGCTTGTTAACTGGTTGTGATTAGCACATGACTGATAGTGAATCTTAGCATTTTCTAAAAATTGACACCAATAACAAAGAGGTCACAACTCCAAATTCAAGCTAAGCTTGATACTTGGAGATAAGTACTCTGTTTCTCCCTTTGCATTTTTCATGAATCAAGCTGTCGATTATTGAAGTTGATTTTGTAAAACTTTGGACCTCTTCCTTGTTGTTTAATAACTCACCATATTTTGTGACTAAACCTCCAACTCAATCTTGACTGATTTATTTAACTATTGTTGACTATAGCCTGGATTCCCTTGGCTGTAACTTGCCACATTTTGAAATTTTCCATTTTCTTGCTTAAGCCGTAATATAGAGGATTTCTTTATGCTTGCCTTTGGTCTTTATTTTGCTGAACAGTAGCTAAGGAATAACTGAACCTTCTTTGCAAAAATCCTTCTTTGAGCTGACACCACTGTAACAAAAAGCTGTAAATATCCTTGAAATATATTTCTTATAACCTTTTACTTTTTGAATCAATACTATCATGAAAGATGTATTATGAATAAAAAGGCATCTCTACATCTAGTATTGTTGTTTTGCTTATTTCATGCCTGTAGTCAATAATGAATCAACACAATAAACCTCATATCCATTTATCCATTTTATTGCATGTTGAATATGAACTCTATTCTTGCTAACACATACAAAAATTGTATCATTTTAACACTCTTGACAACGAGAATGAGAACTAGTGATTGCATACAATTTGATGCTCTGATGTATTCATGACTCAGATATGCATATACTTGTAACACAAATTTTCACTTCCAGCAATGCGATCTATTTATGGGGTTCGAGCATGGGCTTATGACACCCATAAACAAATTTCTATGTTCATGCACTTGATATTTTGAATTTTCTCAACATATAAATAATATTTGAACAACTCACTACATCTTTTATAATATCTTGACTGTGACAAATACCAGTCTATTTAGATCAATGCACCACTCTGATTAGCTTTAAAAACATAAAAAAAAATGAACGCATTATGTTAGTGAACATGACCCAGTTGTCAATTTTGGGCATCCATCAGACCACTAGTGTGCTCACTAACACAAAGCGATACTGCTGTCTTTTAACATTGTTTTTCACTTCATGTGCGTACTCATTTTGTTATTGCATTGAATACCAAAAATATATGCAGCTATGAAAGAATTTGATATTGTATGATGTTTTCATTCTCTGCATTGCTTAGATTCAATTGGATCTAACAAAATCTTAACCATGATGCAGGACAACCCCTAAAGACTTAGAACCAGACAGATGTAGACTCTAGCTGAAAATCAGAGGACTAGGACCAGACATGACAACTAGCTCCCGATATGCAGATGACTCCAAGGCAATGCAAAGGACCCACTCATACCTCTATCTCTTCTTTCTATTATGCACTTGTACTCTGTTTACTGATAAGAAATATGAAGTATGAAAGGAACATTTGTAAATTACATTCAATATGAATGCACAATGTAATGATCAATTATGAATTTGGCAAAATTTTAACATATGATCAATACTTAGAGTACAATAAAAAATCTGATTTGAATGCAATAACAAAATGATGATTCACATAACCTGAAAAGCACTGTTGAATGAAAAAACCTAAATGCACCCCGACTATTTGTCTATTATTTTGCATGATGAAAAATAGGGTAACAATAGGTATATGACAACTCAAGGATTTGAGACCAAGTTTGTGGATGTGTTTGGTTGGGTTTGATTTTGATGGGTTTAATTTTCTATTTCTATTAATTGGATGATACCTAAATGATACATAAAGCTATATTTTATTTTCTAAAATGAGGTGGAAGGGATGTGGAGGTGCAAGGCTAAATGTAATTCCTAATGATGTTGAGACCAATAGACATGTTCACAAAGATAGTAGGGATGTTTGGATCTAACATTAAGTGTGGTTGGTTAGGCAAAGATGAGACTAGAAGTCACTTGGATAAAAGTCAATGTGGGTGGTGTTCACATTATATTTCACTCGATAGGCTAAGACAAGATGGTTCTGATTTATCAATTGGGTGTGTTCCTCTCTTCACTCAAGGATCCTCTCAACTTCAACCATGTGTTGGGAATATTTGTTGATACAATATTCTTTCTTTCTTTTATACTCGGGGGATAGTGGATCTTGAATTATTTGTGTTTCCCCAAGTCAAACATTGGCTAAAAATCTAGTCAATGTACAACTTAAGTGTGATGGCAAAAACTTGGCAATAATAACAAGGTTGACAGGATTTGATTGGACTTAGCAGATTTTTTGTGTTGGTGAACCCATTGGACCATGCTGTGTTCTTGATGAAGTTTGAAAAATTGGAAATGTCTATGTTGTGTTTACCATGTTTGGCTTTTTTGACAGGGTTCCCACTAGAATTTGACCGTTAGTGCATTCTCACAGAATGGGACAACGTTCCCATAGGACCTAAAAATATTGACCTTTTTTTGCAAGAAATCCTTGCGAGAGATTCAAAGCAATCATGTAGGAGTAAACAATTTTTGGAATATTTTAGATTGAATTGGACCTCTTTCACAAAAGAATTGACTTGTTGATTTTTCATTGGGGTATGTTTAAATGGCCATTTCAAGCCACAAAGTTTTCACTTGGTCAAGAACAATTAAAAAAAAATCAAGTACTTTCTATCCTAAGGTCATGATTTCAATGCAAAATTTGTAGGCTCACATGCATAGAAATTGCTTTCCAAACTTGATGTTTATAATCCTCATGTGTATTGTCCCTCCTAGAAAAATAGCTAATCCCATGTGGAGAATAAGGGAGCTTAAAACACTTCAATAGATCTTTGAGGAGTGGATGACCAAAGTACCCTAGTTCGAGTGGCAATAACCCAATCTTAGAAAATACTATTGCTAGCCAGGACCAAGACCTTCACCTCATTCCAAGGAAACACATATGGTGAGTAACTTTAGAGGATGACATAATCCTTTTATACTAAAAATGAGACACCAAGGTAAAAATGGAAGCTTCTATTTTAATTCACTTTTAGTTAGATCTATGGTGTCTGCCCAATCTGGTTGTACAAGATTAAGACACTTAAGTATCTAATGAACCATGTCATCTCCTTATGCACATAGGCATGGTCAGAGCTATCATCCACTCTTCTGCTCAAGCTTAGTTATATTAGGACATTCTAGGACTTATCCCGTGTCCTATTTATATATTGTCTAGGGTATTTACTAGGTTTGAGGTTATGCTCTGGTGGTGATTACTTCCCTCAAACATGCCTCTCTAAAAAAATCAAGACATTAAAATTTATTTTCTCTTGCACCCAATACCACAAGAGCAAGGGGAGAGGAGAGTGTGCATTATAAGTAGTTCCAATCTATAGATGTGCAAGCACACCAAACACAATAGACATGGAGTTAATCCAGTCTAGAAAATGAAACAAGCACACATCAGGTTCTTTTTATGACACCAAAATAAAGTGTTCTTTGTTTGTTCAATTTTATTTTGCACCAATTTGAAATGTGAAGAGTTGTCTTGCTCAAATTTTTAACCATTGTTTATTTTAGGTGAACCAAATGAAATGTGAGATGTGAGTGTGTTTATGCAAGGTTATTTTGGATGAGTAAGTTTTATATTAAAAATGTTTAAGGAACGTTCCCACCTATACGCTCGCTTCCTACTAACTTGCATAGTCACAAAAACAAAAACCTGTTTGCAAGCGTTCTCGTGGAATCAAACCACGTTTCTGGATGATTTTTAGAAAAAGTTTTAAACAATGAGTAAAAAAAAGATTCATACCTAACTTTGGAGATAGTTTTCCTATCGAAACAATCTGCATTCCTAATGAGTATCTGACTGGTAAAATACTAGAGAGTGGAAACAAAGATGAAGCATATTTTAGATCATTTTTTTTTCAAGTTTTTACTTAACATTTACAATATGCGTTCCTGCAAAATGAGACCACATTTCCGCAAAATGATGAAGGGGACAAAGAAATAGAAAAATACAAAGAAGGGGATGGAGAAGGGATTGGTTTATGGGTTTGTGTTCCTACAAAATGAGGTAAGGTTCTCATCAAATGAACCTCCATTCCTATTAAACGATTTTTCTTTCACTGTGAAAATTTGACACCACTATCTAATGCACAATCCTTCAATCTCGTCGATTCTATAGTAAAATGTTAAGAAAACACACTAACACACCAAAAATCTTTACAAAATGTTAGAGGTTAGTGTGTAAAAAAAGAGAGAATGACCCATGAAGTGGAATCCACCAAGTGTGCCAAAATGTGTGAGAGGAAAATAGTGGATCAAATAGGAATGCAATAACAATGAAAAATGTTCAAAAACACTAAATTAACTCAAACATATACATTAGGAATGAAAAGGGAACAAAACATACAAGAGAATGCAAACCTTGTTAAACCCTTTAGAAGCTCCCTTATTGAGTGGATTCATCCAAGCTTGTGGATGATAAGTGTGCTCAAAGTTGTTGCTCAGGCTTCAATAGGGTTTTGAGATGATTTTGGCATTAGGACGTTTCTTTTCTTATGATCTTGGAGACAAAATGAATGGATAACAATATGATAGAGGTGGATGAAAATGAAGGAAAATAGCCTTTAATTTATAGGCAAGAGGAGGTTTGAATAGATGGTTGAGATGTAAAGGTGAGGAAGGGTCAAGATGCATTTTGAGGGAAGCACATGGATTGTGCTTTCTCAAGTTCATAGCATGGTGACAATTGTCACCATGTGAGGAGTTGAGAGGACATTAGGGGTTGGGAAGATATGCCATAAAGACATATCTTGTCTCAAATCCCAAAGGTCAAGTTTGGAGGAATGTGACCATTCTGGGAAAGGATAAGGGTTTGGAAAAATGGGAAGAAGAAATAAAATATTTGTTGGAGGGGAAATTAAAGATGTAAGAAATGTGTTTGAGGGTGCAAGAGCATTTAATGTTCACAAAGGGGAATGGGTTAGGATTGGATTTGACAAACATAAAGTTGACTTTGGCTTCCTAATCCTTTTGATTAGGATTATGAAAATAATTAGGAATGGATTAGGCTTGGATTAGGAGGCAAGTGGGGTTATTAGAAGGATGTGATAGGAGGAGATAAAATGAGTGGAGGGTTAATTAATTAAATAAGGGTAATTAACTATTTAAGTGTGGGTTAGTATGTGCAAGTGGGTTGGGTTGAGTTAGAACCATGGGTTAGTGGTTGGAGGATGCTTAGGTAAGGCTTAAAGTTAGGAGTCATGTGCTCAAATAGATTAAATAGGATTTATTTAATCTAAAATAGATGAATAAAGGATAAATGAATTAATTAAACAAATAAATATATTTGTTTAAATTAATAGAAGGATGAGTTTTAATTAATTAAATAGTTATGGATTTGTATTAAATTAATTAGACTATACTTAATTAATCAATTAATTAACTAGAAGAGGACATAAGTTAATTAAATAATGATGATAATTTAATTAATAATGCCTAGGAGAAAACTAAACTTAAATAGGAATTAAACTAATCAAATTTAGGTGTCTACAACCTTATATATGATACTTTAGTGGATCTTTTGGATCTATTATCTATTTTCATATTTGACATTACCTATATAGTGGGAGCTTCTCACTGTGTATGCCGCACTTGGAACTTGTTGTTGTGTAATGTCCCTGCTAGGGAACCCATAAGGAATCAGGGTTTTTAACCTAAAATTACAAGTAAATTTTTTTTTAACATTCTAACATTTCATTATCCATAAAGTACATTCCTTAAGGTTCCCTTATTGAATTCATTTTCCAATATAAAAGCATTGCATTTCATTACTAATCAAATTGAATTCCATTTCCTTTTCCTTTACTTTGCATTTCAGAATATAAGAGAAAGGTAAGAAAGTAATATTTCATTCATAACTATATCTTTCACTTCCTATTTCTTTTCCATTCCTTTTTCCTTCACATTGAATAACTACCATTTTCAATTTTAAATAAACCTTTACATTTGAGACATTGCTTTCAGTCCAACGTAGGAGAGATAAAAGAAAGGATACAAGATTGCATTTTAAATTATAACTTTTGAATCTTCAAATAGCATCCCTTGAAATAACCTTAAAACTATCCCTCCTTGATTACATTTCTTTATTCTTTCCATTTCCAATAATAAATACAATTACAATAACAATTATATTGAATGGCCCGAAGGATTACAAAGAGATATTTACATCTCACATTACAATAGTACAAGTTACAAATTGAGAAATCTTTATCACTGCATAGAATCTGAACCACATCCAAGCCACGAACCACGAATATTACCTTGAAAGACATTTGCCACCCAACCATGTGAAACTAAGAAGTTCTATCCCCCATGCTAGGAGATAGAACCAAGATACTCACAAGGCCTAAAGAAACCTAAGGCTTTACAAATCAAAAACTTGAGAACAAAAGACAAGACATAACAAAATATCACTTTACTATACACAAAGGTTAGGTTTCTATCATACCACTTAGGTGAGTGTCATCACATATCCTGCATATTAAGATCCTTCCTGGCAACCATGTAACCCCGATCCCCCCCTTATGAATAGGGATCCATCTTGACAGTTACCTATGGCCTTGGTACTCCAACAGGTCTATGTGGATGCATGTTTATGTGTCTTTTATTATCTTTTGAAACCCCCCTTTTCCCAAGTATCATTATTAGGTTATCACTTTTTACTAACTCACCCATAGGATCATCTAGCAACCCCTTTGGGTTCCAACACCTATGGTGAGCCACTCACCTAGGGTACCTAGTCCCCTATCGACACACACAAGCCAAGAAACCATAAAGTACTCCAAAAGGTTCAACGTGCACCTATCTAGGGAACCTTCCTGTGCACTTAGGCCACCAAGACGAGTCCTAGCCTCATAATATGAACACGATTATATGCCAAGTACCAAAAAATCATAAGTGACACATTATAATTCTAAAAAGACAAGAGATGGACATACATAAGTGATACAAGTTGTAGCCCAAGGTTAAGAAACATGTAATAGAGGTCACAAGCCCAAAATCTGCCAAATTTGAGCCCCCAGGACCCTCTAAATCCCCATACGACAATCTATACTTGCCCATACGGAAATCCAGGCATGCCCATATGGAAATAAACCAAAAATCATATGGGTACTAGTAAAAACTCATATGACATCTCAGGATGCTCATACGAGACTATGCCAAAAATCTCCCAGAATTGCTTGAAATTGAGATTTTTAGGTGTGGAGAGTGTTTGGGGAAGGTTCCCCAAGGTCTACCTGATTCAAGTACCTTAGTACCACTTCTAGAATACTTCCTTGACACATCCTAACACCTAGAACAATACTATTTAATCAAAACTTCAAATTTGAAAGCAAAAGCCTACACAAGCAAGGAAGGGGAAAACCAAATGCATCCCTTCCCTAATCCATCCTAACATTCCCTAAAACTTCCTAAAATTCCCTAAACCATCAATAAATAATAAAATACACCCATATATAGGATCACAAGAAATTACAAACTCCTAGGAAGAATTTACAAGAAAACCTTGTTGGATACAATTGTCTGAGGGAGATTGTTGGATACAATTGTCTAATTGTGTGTTGTCTTTGATGTCACACAAATGTCATATCAATAAGTAGATCTATCAGTCTACCAAACTCAGTCGGTCAGCAAGGCAGTTTTAAGTGTCTACCAAGATCTCTTAGACGTCAAAGGAAAGTATGGCAGAAAATAGTGTTAACCGAGCTTCCATGGTTATCAAAGGAAAGTTAGTGTTTATCGAGTTCACTCGGTCTCCAAAGGATGTTGCAGAATTCACAGTGGTAACCAAGTTCACTCCGTCACCAAAGGAAATATTTTAAGGATTAGTATTTACTGAGCAAGGTCATCCCAATAAAGGATTTTGTTAATTTGAGAAATAAAGTTTGTTTATTCCAGCCGACTGTTGTAATGAGCGTTAATGTTTGTAATGATTATTAGTGCTGACTTGACAATCTAAATGGTATATATAGAAGGTCAAGTGGTGAATTTAGTATGGAAAGAATAATGTGCAAGTGTGGAAGTTTGTGAGCGAACATGCAAATCATTTTGAAGGAAGGTGTGTGCAAATTTTGAAGGATGGTTAGATATCCTTGAGGAGCAGCGTAGATTTATTTGATCAGGAAGGATCTAGTGAAGCAGAACAAAGATCTATAATCAGCAATTCAGTTGCATCATCATTCAGGTCATTTCATTGTTACTTTATTACCATTGTAGTAGTGATTTCAAAATCTCTTAACCGAGTTGGTTTAACAACCATTTTGTAAATCCTCTAACAAGGTGATAGTTCTATTGAATTGTTTCAAGACCTCTTACAAGGCCACTCCTAACAGGGTGATTAAATCCTCTAACAAGGTCACACCTAACAGTGTGTTTTGTAACCTTTTACCGAGTTGGCTCCTAATAGGGCATCACTTCAGAAGAGTGAAAAATAGTAACTAGTTACATTGGTGGTTTTTCCCATATTGGGTTTCCACGTTAAATCTGGTGTCTCTTGTGTTCATGTTATTTTCTTTATGCATGCATGTTAATCACTGATGAATGCTTAAGAATAGTTATAATTAATACTCACTGCAATAATCAAGTTTCAACATTTCTTTGTATGTTTACCGAGTGACATCAGTAAATGAATTAATAAGACAACTAAGGGATCTGTGGTAATATTTTTGTGGTTAACTGATTTCGCCCCCCCCTGCCTCTCAGTCACTCCATCTATATTTCCAATAATTGGTATTAGAGCTTTTGGTGCTTGTAGGAAGGGTTTCAAGGACCTAAGCTAAAGATCAGGATGTCTTACAAGAGAGAAATTCCAAGGCTTAACAAAGATAACTTTCAGCATGGCAATGTCTCATGAGACTTTATCTGGCTTCCATTGGTGATTCAGGATGCAAATATCTTGATGAAGAATATACAGCTCCTACTGGCACATTATCTGTTGAAGACATTGCCGAGAAAAATAACCATAACACCATGATGATAGACATTGCATCAGCTCTCAATTATGAAGAATTTGATGAGATCAAAGACTGCACAAATGCTTATGCAATGTGGAACAAGCTGAAGAAAATTTATGGTGGTGATGACAATGTGAAGAGAGCCAAAGCAGAAAGCTTAAGAGGACAATTTGATCAGATGAAAATGAGAGAAGATGAAAACATTGCAAAATATGTTGAAAGGATCAAGGCAAGTGTTAGTGCAATCAGAGCTTCTAGAGGAACAATTAATGATGAAACTGTTATAAGTAAGGTTCTCAGAACATTACTCCCAATCTATGCAATAAGAGTATCTGCTATTCAAGAAAGAAGATGTGAAGAAAATCACAATATAACTTTGGATGCCTTAGTTGGAAGATTGACAGCCTTTGAGTTGGATAAATATGACAACTATGTTTCAAAAGTAAAAACTATCAGTCTGAAGATATTTTGGAAATTGTGCATACTAATTTATGTGGACCTATTGGAATTGAGAGCTATACTGGAGAAAAATTCTTTATTCTCTTTGTTGATGATTACTCTAGAATGATGACTCTTATGTATTTAAGAGAAATGTCAGAAGTATTTGAGAAATTCAAATGGTATTTGGCAAGAGTAGAAAAGGAAATAGGGAAAAGAATGAAGTGCTTGAGATCAAACAAAGGTGGTGAATTCATCTCCCATGAATTCAATAATTTTTGCATTGAAAGAGGAATCAAAAGACAGGTATCAACCCCAGGAACTCCTTAGTAGAATGGAATAGTTGAAAGGAGGAACAGATCTATCATGGATTGTGCAAGGACTCTAATGATTGAAAAGAACATTGCTATGAAATACTAGAAGGAAGCTATCAGCACTGCAGTTCATACCTTAAACCGAGTACAGTTGAAGAAAGACACATTCAAAACTCCTTATGAGTTATGGTATGACTATAAACCCAATGCAAGTTACCTGAAAGTATTTGGTAGTAAATGTTACATCTTAAAAGAATCTAGAAAAGGCAAATTTGATGTGAAAAGTGATGAAGGAATATTTTTGGGATATTCTTACAAAAGTAAGGCATATAGATGTTTGAATTTGTCTACTCACAAAATCATAGAAAGTGCACATGTGAAAGTTGATGAGTTTGCAGAAAAGACTGAAGAAGAAAGCAAAAAGGAACCAGAGGATTACATGAGATTTGTTTACATTGAACCTGATACATTACCAGACACATTTTTCAATAAGGAGACTGCATCTACCGAGCCCAGTACAGTAACCAAGTCACAAGAAGAAGTTCAAACTGAGTCACAAGAAGAAGTTCAAACCGAGTCACAAGGAACCGAGTCTCAGTCTGAAGCTACCAAGTAAATATCTACCGAGCCTGAGCAACTAGAACTTGAGGATGAAATTCAAGAAGATGACAATGTAACTCATTCAAGAGGCAAGGAACCTATATTGGCCTGCAAGTATGTCAGGAGGCATCATACACCAGATCAGATTATTGGAAACAAATCATAAGGTACTATGACAAGAAGTAAACTAAAAGGTACATGTTTACTTGCTGATTTTGAACCTAGAAATGTCAAAGATGCATTGGAAAATGAAAGTTGGATTGAGGCTATGAATGAAGAAATAGAACAAATAGAGAAGAACAAAACATGGACTCTTGTACTTAGGCCTAAAGATAAAAATGTAATTGGAACAAAATGGGTATTCAGAAATAAGTTGAATGAAGATGGTCAAGTATCAAGAAAAAAAGTTAGATTGGTGTGTAAAGGATATTTTCAAGAAGAAGGCATAGATTATGGTGAGACTTTTGCCCCTGTTGCAAGATTAGAAGGTGTAAGGACTCTACTTGCATATGCAGCACATAAATGATTTAAGGTATATTAGGTGGATGTAAAATCTGCATTTTTCAATGGTATTCTTGATGAAGAAGTCTACATTGAGCAACCTAAAGGTTTTATTGATCCAGACAAAAGGAATATGGTCTGCAAGTTACACAAAGCTTTTTATGGTCTGAAACAAGCCCCTAGAGCATGGTATGAAAGATTACATAACTATCTTATTCAGATTGGTTTCAAAAGACCTAATGATAACAATAGTTTGTACATCAAGGAAGGACCAAATTACATAATTGTTTTGGCAGAAATATTTGTGGATGATACTGTGTTTACAGGTAATGATGATCAGTGCAAAGAATTTTTAGAGCAAATGAACAAAGAATTTGAAATGTCTATGTTTGGTCAAATAAAGTTCTTTGTTGGTCTTCAGATTCAGCAGAGCAAGAATAGTATCTACATTACTCAGTCTAAATACATCAAGAAAATACTTAAGAAGTTTGGTATGGAAGATTCAAAATCAGTTGGTACCCCCATGTGTACTGGACTAAAGCTTACCAAATATGATAATTCAAAAGAAGTAGATCAGACTTTATACAGATCAATGATTGGAAAATTATAGTATGTAGTGCATACAAGGCCTGATATTGCCTTAGCAGTTGGTATAGTAGCAAGATTCTCAGCAAAACCTAGAGAAAATCATATGATGGCAATCAAAAGAATTATGAGATACTTGAAAGGAATTGAAGATTATGGCTTGTGGTATAAATTTGGAGGCAATCTAGACTTAAAAGTGTTTACTAATGCTGATTGGGCAGGAAACATTGATGACAGAAAGAGTACAAGCGGTGGAGCATTCTTTCTTGGCAAGAGGTTGGTATCTTGGACCAGTAAAAAGTAAAATTGCACATCCCAATCCACAACAGAAGCAGAATATGTTGCTGTAGTAGTAAACTGCTCTAATATTGTTTGATTTAAACAATTATTAGAAGGCATGAAGGTTGAGATCAAAGAACCAGTTGTTATGTTTTGTGATAATACAAGTGCAATAAATATTTCAAAGAATCCAGTAATGCATTCCAAAACCAAGCACATTGCTATAAAATATCACTTTGTCAGAGAATTGGTGCAGGACAAGGAAATCAAATTGGAATATGTTCATACAAAAGAACAGATTGTAGATATATTCACCAAGCCACTACCTAAGGATGCATTTTTGTATCTAAGAGGTAAGTTAGGGGTCATTCCCCTATCTGAAGCTCACTAAATAAAGTTTTAGTGATGCATCAACCAGAGCATGTTGAAGATCAGTCAGTTGATGTAGCATAGTCAAAGAATCATTGCATATGAATCAGTACTTAAGGTACATTGGTATTCACCGGTAGTGTGTGAGTTGTCTTTGGCATGTGTTGTCAAAGAGGGAGAGTTTGCTATCATTTCAAGAAATTTCTAAGAAGGAGATTTTGAGAAGTTAAGAGGGAGAGTTTTCAATTAGAGAGAGAAGTTTTCTGACTAAGATGAGAATCAGAATGAAGCTAAGGATATGTTCCTTATTCTTTGTTTTTTGTAAAATTTCATTGTGCTATGACATGTGTTGCCATCAATGCCAAAGAGGGAGATTGTTGGATACAATTGTTTGAGGGAGATTGTTGGATACAATTGTCTAATTATGTGTTGTCTTTGATGTCACACAAATGTCATATCAATAAGTAGTTTTGTGTGTCTACCGAGCTCAGTCGGTCAGCAAGGCAATTTTTGGTGTCTACCGAGATCTCTCGAACATCAAAGGAAAGTATGGTAGAAAATAGTGTTAACCGAGCTTCCATGGTTATCGAAGGAAAGTTAGTGTTTATCGAGTTCACTCGGTCTCCAAAGGATGTTGCAGAATTTGCAGTGGTAACCGAGTTCACTTAGTCACCAAAGGAAATCTTTTCAGGATTAGTATTTACCGAGCAAGGTTAGCCCAATAAAGGATTTTGTTAATTTGAGAAATAAAGTTTGTTTATTCCAGCCGACTATTGTAATGAGCGTTAATGTTTGTAATGATTATTAGTGCCGACTTGACAATCTGAATGGTATATATAGAAGGTCAAGTGGTGAATTCAGTATGGAAAGAATAATGTGCAAGTGTGGAAGTTTGTGAGCGAACATGCAAATCATTTTGAAGGAAGGTGTGTGCAAATTTTGAAGGATGGTTAGATATCCTTGAGGAGTAGCAAAGATTTATTTGATTAGGAAGGATCTAGTGAAGAAGAACAGAGATCTGTAATTACAATTCAGTTGCATCATTATTCAGGTCATTTCATTGTTACTTTCTTACCATTGTAGCAGTGATTTCAAAATCTCTTAACCGAGTTGGTTTAACAACCATTTTGTAAATCCTCTAACAAGGTGATAGTTCTATTGAATTGTTTCAAGACCTCTTACAAGGCCACTCCTAACAGGGTGATTAAATTCTCTAACAAGGTCACACCTAACAGTGTGTTTTGTAACCTTTTATCGGGTTGGCTCCTAACAGGGCATCACTTCAGAAGAGTGAAAAATAGTAACTAGTTACATTGGTGGTTTTTCCCATATTGGGTTTCCACGTTAAATCTGGTGTCTCTTGTGTTCATGTTATTTTCTTTATGCATGCATGTTAATCACTAATGAATGCTTAAGAACAGTTATAATTAATACTCACTGTAATAACCGAGTTTCAGCATTTCTCTATATGTTTACCGAGTGATAGCAGTAAATGAATTAATAAGACATCTAAGGGATCTGTGGTAATATTTTTGTGGTTAACTGATTCCCCCCCCCTCTCAGTTACTACATCTATATTTCCAACAAACCTTTGCATAGAAATTCATTATACTTTCTGAATGCATAGTTTGCAAAACATGGAAAACAAATCATATATATTTCCTTATCAATACATAGTTTATCTACATTCTAAAAATCATTATACATAAGTCACACACACATATACACAAGGAAGAAAAGAGATTCATCCTAGTTCCAGGCCCTACCTAGATTCCTGCGGAGAATCCTCTCAAAGATTGGAGCACACCACTGTAATCCCTTCAAGCTTTGAGAAATGGTGAGATGGTGGCCTCCTAGATAGATTTTCCTTCGAAAACCAATCCTTCCTCCTTCCTTGAAAAACTCTCCAAATGCCCTCACAGAATGGTGATGAATTATAAACAAAAATAAAACCCCCAAAAATGACTTCCAGAACAATTCTCCAACTAATCTCCAAATTTTTTCCCAAACTTCTAATCTCCCCAAACTCCCCTCAGACAATAATTTATCCCCAACTATATGGTTGGATGAGTTTCTTTATGGGAAGCAAGTTCTCCAACTTTCATGGTTAGTTGAGGATTAAACAAAAACTTCCCGTAAACAAGTATTAAAGCCTTTTTATTATTTTAATTAAAATATTCCTTAAAAAACACCATAATAAGAAAAATAAACCCCAAAGCTATCAAGTAACACACATAGCTCAATTGGAATCAAACTAGCCTAAATTCTAGGAGGTCTCAAGTTCAAATCTCCTAGATAGCTAGTTTTACCAAAAGAGCTTCTTATTTATTTATTTAATAAAATTTATTTAAACATTAAAGATACAGTTTACACAAGAAAATAAAAACACATAAGTAATAATATGTATATATATGCATGGGTATATATGTGTGCACCCACATATACGCATACATATATAACATACATCCATCTATAATACAGACACACACACACACATACAAGAAATCAATCCAACATCAAAACATAAATATCAAAAAAACATCAAAACACTGGACACTCAAATCCCCCAACTAGGGTAACCTCCTAATAAAAATCTAAGTCCACGGGTTTCCTTGAGAGAAGTTTGGTAAAATCTCCATAGAACAACAATTCAAAGATTTTGAAGGCACGCTTAGACCTGTGTAGCTAGGTGGAGTCGATGCTTGGTACTTGCATCCTACAACACCAACTGATATATATATATATATATATATATATATATATATATATATATATATATATATATGCACAAACAGTGGCAACAAGGAGGGAGAATGCGACATTGTGTGGATCTCCCGTATATATATACATATACATACATATACATATATATATACATATATATATATATATATATATATATATATATATATATATATATATATATATATATGCACAAACAGTGGCAACAAAGAGGGAGAATGCGACATTGTGTGGATCTCCCGTAAGAGTAACTACGACTGCCTCATAAACTTAAAAATATAAATCAAGTATGAATCATTTCACAAATAGTTCATTCCTATACATTCACCATTTTATGCCAAATCATTTATTATCTCCATAATAAATTATATTAACCATATATATATATATATATATATATATATATATATATATATATGCTCAAATATCCCATCATAAAATGAAATAGTCCAAACATATAATCCAAAGTAATAAAGTAATAATCCCGCTAGTCCTAAAATATGCAGATACTAGGGTGGGCATTACATGTTGCATGTTATGGGTTGTATATTTTAGATGACATGGGATTCACTTGTTATGTTTTGTATACATTGGAGGTATGGATAGTTGGATGTGTTAGCACTTATTGTGTATGTTATTTTGGCTATAGATATTGGTTCTTGATAGCTACCAATGCATATTGATACTTTTGAATTATATGTTTGTGTTTGGAATATTAGTTGAGATACAATTTATGATTTGTTTGTGATAGGCTGTGTGGATTTTTCTTTGGATGGCCTCTTACGTATGTTCAGATTTAGTGACATGATGGAGGGTGAGAGCATTTATGTATGAGATCATTGTTACTCTTTTCTTGTTGCAAGTATCTTGGTAGAGTACTTTGATTCATGGTGGTATATGTGGCTAGAGGGATTGTTCCTTTGTTAATATGCGTGCCTACTTATTGACCCCTTTATATAATGTATACAACAAGTGGGAGAATGTTGGAAAAATGGGTGTTGTACACGTTACATAATAATATTTATGATTTTAATATTTTATTTATAATGTATGTTGCACCTAGATGGATGTACAACGTGTTGATATTCCTTTTGGAACATTCTTGAATAAAGTAAATTAATAAAGTACTTAATATTAAATGTGGGGTCAAGTGGTTAGTAGCACATGGTTCATGTAATGTCACTTGGAGGTTTTGTAGGACCATGTTTCTATCAAAGAAGCTACAAGGATAGTTGTTGAGGTGTAGCTAACTTAGCATTTGTGAAGGTTGGAAGCATGACATGAGATTTGTGGTTACATGCTTATTCACATGAAGTGTTTGTTGATGGTTCGGGTTTGAAGGTTTTCATGGATGTATTGTAATGTTACATCGTTGAATAATACATAGATGATGGATTCATTGAGAGGCTAAATTTTTTCCTCGTGAATTTTTCCTTAAGATATATCTTGTGTCACAACTTTTTTTCAGTATTTTCTCTATTCTTTTTCATGTAGATCTTGAGTATTTATTTGATTGATTTATCATATGGGTTATGTGAAAATTGTCATTGTTTGACTGCAAGTTTCCTTACATTCTTAATCATAAGGCTTATTCTCCTAATTCCTATTCCTTCTCACATAGAATATTCTTCTTCTCCTTTTGGGATTTATTTCCTCCCTTTTTCTTTTGAACCTAGTCCACTACCCCTTTCTCCTAAAAAACTATGGCAATTAACAATCCTTCCATGCTTGATGATGGAAAACACTCCTCATTAACATACAATGCTCATAGAAGAAATTTGAAAACATATAATGCTCACATGTATTTCATTAACATCTTGTAGAATATTGAAGATGTTCCCAATAGGTTCAATGAGCTCACTTACCTGCAAAATTTAGTCTTATCAGGATGTGTAAGCTTACAAGAGTTGTGCAGTGACTTTCAATGTCTGAGAGGATTAAAATCATTAAATTTGTCTAGTTTGAACAAATTTTCAAGCTTGCCTTTAAAATTTGGGAAGAATATAATGATGAAAATACTTTTAATAGTGTGAGAAGAATTTAATTGTGAAAATACTTCCTAACTGAATTCTTTCTTTAAGTTGCATGCCTAGTTTGGAGCTATGTTTTAATATATTATTATAGCTCTCAATGACATGGTTTTTCGCATAGATAGGCATACATACCTAGCCTCTCTTGCAATAAACCATGCACATATTAATTGTCATCATACTTATATGACTGTCATCCCAATCGAATTGACCTATTTGTTTAATTCTCATTATTTACGTCATCCTAATCAAATCCAATTATCTTGGGCATTGATCCAAATTAGTTTGACACAAGTCATGTCCATGTGTGCAAAGTTGTCTTCATACCTACATTATTGATTCTTTTAACTATAAAATAAAAAACAAACATTTAGCTAATTGGACCCACCTTACACTTTGATCCCAAATCAACTTTGCAAAAAATTCCCCTCTATAGTATTATGTATAAATAAATTATTTATATACTCATTTAAAATATTAGAAAATCACTGTAGTATTTCATACCATCCAATCATTAAAGATCATTGATTATTATCACCCAATACTTATTTCTTTAATCTAAATACTTGTTTAAACCTTATTATTATCCAAATAATTTAAAATACCATTGACATAATAGAAAACCCTTAACAATCTACTTTTGATAATTCATGGAAAAACTCTAGATACTATAAAAAATGAATTTGTAGTTAAAAATTAGAGATCTACAATTCTAATTTATATCCAAACAAGAGAGAGAGAGAGAGAGAGAGACCACACTTATCATCTAAGTGGTGGATAGAAGAAGAATGATCATATAATTTTAGGCTATAAATGTAATTTAGATATTAGATGAAACGAGTTACAAAGAGAAGAAAAGCTCCACTTGAAATAAAAAAATTAAACTGAATAGATGGAACTTACAAATCCAATAGAAAGTGTCTTTTATAGCAATTTCTACATGAAATTATTGAAATATGCATGAAAGCCCAGCAGGTTGTTGTATCAAACATAGAAGGAACTATATAAAAGAAAGAAAATGCTACATATAGGTTTAATTGCCAAGCTTAGAGACAAAATATACTTACTTGCAATACGTGTATAGGGTTAGAGTAAATTTCTAAGCTTGTAAAAGTCAGGGGAAAACAAGAAATAGCTTATTGTTGTTAAGTTAATAGACAAATTGGGAACACAACAAAGACACAAGTTTTAATGCGGTTCACCAATTTGCCTATGTCCACTAGAAAGCAGAGCATAGATCTTATTATTATTATTACATCTTACATACAAAGGGCTTTGCCCTCATATTTATACAACAGTCTTCCATAGAAGATGAAGAGACAAATATGGGAAGAAGAAAGGAACAACCGGGGAATACGAATTGAGTATAGTCGGACTTCACATCCAACAATCTCCCACTTAAAGTTTCACTGATGTCGCGACTTCACATCTAAACAACCTCCCACTTAAACTCTGCTTTCCTTTACCAATACCATGGTAATCCATTGCCAACAGACAATCTTCAATTCTGAAATAGAAACCATAGCCAATTGCTAATCACATCCAACTAACCATACAACATCAGTAGATTTATAACTAGCATATCCAACCCATACAACTCACCATGTATGAGCAATGTCAACTAAAAGTTTACTCAATCTACCAATCAGTTGTGCCAAGTATCATCTCCCTTACCTCCCCCAAAAAGAAGAGCATTTACAACACCCAATCACCATGGATGAAAGCTCTTGTAAATAAGAAGATCAAACTCAAAAACATTCTAAAACTAGGAACAATCTCAACCATATTCCGAGTAGACCAAGAGTGGGGAGTGAGAATGATCCTCTAGGATGTACCAAGTCATAAATGACTTGTCTCCAAGTTCAATCTCCTCTACGTCCAAATGAACTCACATCCATCCACAGGTGTAGGATCCTCAATCTTCATGCTGAAACCTCCAAAAAGAAACCGTCTCAACAAATGTTCTCTAAATCAAGAAAACTATAGCTTCACCCAAGCCTCTTAGTTGTCAAGAGCACCTCCATGGTCAATCTGCCAAAGTACTTGATACCAAGAGCACTAACCAGATCAATTGTCAAAAATCCCACTGCACGTCTGCATATTCCGGAAACACAACCTGACAACTTGATCTCCACAAATCAAAAACTTCATGCTCCAAAGAGCAAAACCTGTCAAGAGAACCTGTATCATGCCAATGCTCTAATCAAGAGCCCACCATGGCACAAAAAAATTGAAGCTGCAATTGCTCGACAATCTACAATCATTATCAATATCACTGCCAGTAAAACTTTACCAAAATACAGGTCCAAAAAACTGCCTCTGTTTGTGCCCATCATCAGATGCCAAACAAAAAATTGTCAAATTATAAGATTCCTCTTTGTTGCGCCTCTTCATGGGCTTCTATCTACCGTGTGTGCCCATTCATTCAGATCCACTTTCTCCACCAACGAAAAAACTTTTGCGCGAGCTATGTCTTCCACTTTCCTGTCCTGCACACTTGTGTGAATACAGACTAACCAGCCAGTCTTGGAAAGAAGTGAGAAGCGAGGTACAATGCCTGGGTAATGAAGGACGTGGAGAAGACATTCCAATAAGGCACGTTAGACTCAGAATCCATGCCATAGACCGCCGTCCTTGAAGGCACATTTAGCACAACGAGATGTGCGACCGTCCATTTAGTGTTGTTCACAAAACTAAAAAAAAATGCTTAATAGATGCATAGAAGTATTCTGGTATTTTATCACCAGGCCCAAATCATCCAATGGCCCCGCCATGAGTCTCACCTCACCGGGGGACACTAGTGATGCTCAACACCATGATCCGGTCCCTTTATCTTTTCCTTGTCCCCATCTTCATCATCTGAATGTCGCGTGGAATTAAATTCTGGCAATATCTTCACCTATGAAAAATCCTTTGTGCAGGCCGTGTCTTCCACATTCTTCAAGCTTGTCACTTTTAGAGGCTCTGCAATTTGGCTTTATTATCATAGCTTCCACCGCCATTCCACCATCACATGAATTGTGAAAAATATACCATAGAATGGAAACTGCCAGTTGGCTGGCCAGATCAGATTCTCTCAATATCTTCTTAGCAATGACTACTATAGTCGAAGCATTGCCACATGCAGCCAATCGGTCTTCTGTGCAAATACAAAGGATATTAAACAAGGCATGAAATGGGATCTATATTAAATGAGAAAATCAAGGGGCCTGAGAATTCAAGGGAAAAGTCATTGCCAGAGCTCCCAGCCTGCGCTCTTCTCCCCTTTGATTGTCCCACTACCATCCAACAATACCAAAGCATCACAACCCTCAAGAATATGCAAAGAAAAATGATTTGGATCAAACATTAACTGCTCTGCTCTCTTGGATCGAACACCGCATGCTCTGATACCAATTGTTAAGTTAACAGATAAATTGGGAACACAACAAAGACACAAGTTTTAACGTGGTTCGCCAATTTGGCTACGTCCACTAGAAAGCAGAGCAGAGATCTTATTATTATTATTACAACTCACATACAAAGGGCTTTGCCCTCATATTTATACAATGGTCTTCCACAGAAGACGAAGAGACAAAGATGGGAAGAAGAAAGGAACAACCAAGGAATACAAACTGAACAGTCAGACTTCACATCCAACAATTATTTGTAAAATGATAGAATTTTAGGGCCAATGACATAAATAAAAAATAGAACAAGGAAAAAGAAACTTTATGACACAAATATCTTCAATACAAGAATATATTATTACACAGAAAACTCAATACAAGTGCCGCATTTGACCTGCAATGTCCAAAACAAAGATAGGGTTAGGGAAAACGTTAGTTGATTAGAGATACATGGGGATTAAAGTTGGGGCCAAATAAATGTTATGGTAGAGTGGCTTGCTCTCTCTCTCTCTATAAGTCAATAAGTTTGTCGACATCCTCCAGATTATTCGCAATCACCTATAAACACAAAGACAAAGGTTAGGGAAAGAGAAATCCACAGAAGGAAAGAAGAAGAAGAAAATGATTGAATGTGTAGGGTAGTACCTGAGAGCAGGGGATTTTTTCTTGCATTGATACTCCTGGCTAAAGTCAAGATGGATGCATGTATATATATTAGCAGTAAATAGCATCAATGACACTTTCAGTTGTTTAAAAAATAAAAAAAATAAAAAGAAACGGCTATTGCATTGGATCGTTTATTTGCGGACTACTGTGGCATTGAAAAAAAAAGCTTATTGAGCCATTCCTTTGCCCTCATCCCAGAATGCGATGACTTTGGAACACAAATATCTAATGAACTGTTGGAAAAAAAATTAAAGAATCATTTGAACAAAATAAACAGTGAACCATATCTATTGAACCGTTGGCAAAAAAGAAAAGCCACTAAAACCATTATTTTTTAAGTGCCATGATGTTAATGAACAAGGGCATCAACCAATTCAAATATGTTATCAGATATGTGTAAAAGTGAAGATCTCAAGAGCATTCAACATAAGCCATAAAATGAAAAAAGCCGAAAGAGAGTCAAAGTGGGTAAACCTAATTAGATTGGTCAACAACGATTAATTTTATACAAGAGGAAAATACACATAAAATTTGACCATATTGTCAAACACCCACAATGACATAACATAACATTACAATGACCAAATCTAGTGATGCAGACATACTCATCGAGCATCCAAATACGTCATGATTACATCAAATCGAATACACCATAATTAAATCAAACATGATACATAACTACCCTCGGGCAACTCTCCATCTGTAGAAATCCATGTCTCATAAGCCCCCAAACAACTTTCTATCTTTTGTCTTGAGACGGGAGCGTGGCCTAGGTGCTTTTTTCGCCCAACCATAGAGTGGTTAGCTCCCCTGGGGCTCTTCCTAACATGAAGAGCACGCTGACTCTGCCTGAGAAGCCTATCAAGTTGGAACTGGTGAATTTGGTGCAGTCGTGAAACTAACTACAAAGCACATATGCCTAATATATAACATAATCACAGATGTGGGAGGGAGATGATACATAACCATGCATAATAAGGAAAAATATATTAAAAAAAATACTTTTTGCCAAAGCATTTAATACCAGAATTATACTAGCTAATAGAAAGAAAAATACAACATTTTCATTTTTACACTTCCTTGGTGATCGCAAATTATGAGAGCATGACTAACAAACATTTCTAAACAAAAAAATGGAAACAATTTTCCTTAACCAAAGCGCTGATCAAAACATACGAAAATACATATCCATTTTCTCACAGAACATAATAATGGGATTTCCTTTTAACAACATGCATGCCTAAAATGATTTAAAAAAGAAGACTTTCAAATTTTAAAATAAATGAGGAACCTGGTAATAGTGTCTGATGAAGTTATGTGAAGGATCATTTGATTTTTGCCCAATCAATTCCAAAGTCGACTATCCAGGAAAGTCTTCCCAATCTCCCGTCCCAAATTCAAAGAATTCCTCAATCTCCTCCATGAAAACTCCATGTCCCTCCACCTTTTTTTTTCCCATTTACCAGACTTTAAAATCCCTCTCCCCATTGCATGTTGACCCCTCCAAAATTAGAATGCAGGAAATTCTCTTTATTTTCGGTCAGATCATGGTTCATAATAACGTTTTGCATTCAAATGGAGAATTAGATTTTGTAAATGTTATTCTACCAGTGATATTATTGTTATATTTATTGTTTGATCTTTTATTATTTATTATTTTTATTTTTCTCATTTGAAAACAATGATGTATTTAATTCATTTTATAATTAATATGAATATATTTGAAATGAAATATTCTATAATAAGAATTTACAAAGGAATATTTCTTAATAGATTTTCTACATATCAAATTAATAATAATGCATTGTTGGGTATATGAAGCCCAACGGTCACTTGACCATTCATCTTCCAGACTCTTCACTTATGGCTGAATACATTTGTATAAATATATGTGTACATATCATGGACAGATTGTATTGGTTAAAACATTAATCAGAGAATTCCCTGCTTTGAGAGTGGATGTAGGCAGATTTGCCAAACCACTATAATTTGCTGTGTTATGTGTTTTGTCTTTTGTTTATTGCTGTCTTAAATATGTTTATTAAGTTTATCTGCTCGATTAAAAATTACAATTGGTATCAGAGCTTGGTTGAAACTAAGGAGCAGATATGGAGTATGGCGATGCTCTTACTCTGACTACAACAGAGGTTGCAAGAAATGGTTGGGTGCTTGATACGGGAGCATCATTCCATACTACCCCACAGGGAGTTTTTCAAAACCTTTCATAACAACAATTTTGGTAAGATATTTCTCGCAGACGATAATTTTCTTAATATTGTTGGAAAATGAGATGTTTTGTTGAAACTAATGAATGGAAGTAGTTGGTTGTTACAGGATGTTAAGTATGTCCCTCAGCTTAAAAATAATTCCATTTCAGTTGGGCAATTGTTCTCTCAAGGATGTAAAGTCAAGTTGGAATCCATTAAATGGAAGGTGACAAAAGGGTGCCTAGTGATTGCAAAAGGAAGCAAATTGGACACTTTACATGTAGTAGAGAGTCAAAATCAAGTGGGAGTTATTCGCAACAATGACACAAAGCTTTGGCATAAAATTTCTAAGAATTCACCTCACCAACAACTGAAGCGTAAGGTGAGAAATTGGGAAGTAAATATTAATTTCAATTGTACATATAAGAAATTAAAAGAAGAAATAATGTGTCATAATGAAAGAATTATTGTTGCTGCTAAATGTGAAATCATGCCCATGGAAATAGATGAAAATTCTGTTGAGTATTTTTCCACTGAAATGGACATAGATGTAATTGATGAATTAAATCAGAGAGAATACAAAACATTTTCCACCAAAGAGTCTTTGGAAGGTGAAAAGTCAAAACAGGTTGTGAAGGAGCAGGGAGGCGACAAGAAGAACGACAACAAAAGGTTGTTCTTCAAGAAAAAGTTATGCTACAAGTTTAGGGCAGGCACTTGCCCTTATCAGAATAATTGTAACTTTGCCCATGGGATGGAGGAACTGCGGAAGCCCTCTCCTAACATGGAAGAAATTGTGGCAAATGATTTGGATCATAAAAGCGATACGGAGATATGTTATGTTCCTTATTACAGAAGGAATAAGGCTTCTATAGAAAATAACAAGGAAGAAATGGAGGTTGAGACAACCAAAAGATTTGGAAAGGTAATAATTGACAACAACAGAAATATTATTGCTAATGTTGTTAAGGATGATGAGAACGGTGGAAGGATTACTGCAGCCGGTGAAAACGAGGAAGAAGAGTCCTCTTCTTGTGAAGAAGAGAGCATGTTGGATGGCACAATGGGTGATCGACGAGATTACCGATCACCTGGGGATGGTCGCGGTCCAATACCAGGGGAGTGACAAAATTGCAGGCAAGAGCTTTTCATCACTGCAAAGGGTATGTACACTTGCCAGTTTATTTACCGTAGTCAAAAGGTTAATTTGACTATGGGTAATATCCTTCTGTTGAGATTCATTTCTGGAGGTATTTTTGAGAGAGTCTTTATAAACTATGAGTCTGTCATGCAGCATATAGGAAATTGCAATTTCCATGAGGAGCTATATCGTGCCTTTATAGCACATGCTTCCACTGTCGAGGTTCAAGACATGGTGACCACTATGTCTAGGGAAGTTTCAGAAAAGATAAAGAACACATTGGTTCTAGAGAATCGCGTTGCTTTCCCTAATGCGAAGTTAGTTTATGGTGGCCACAGGAACCTGTACAGTGCATCAACAGGTCCCAATTCTATGAGTGAACAGAGTCCCAAGATGGGCAGCAAAGGAGATGAGGAGCCGCAGTTGAGGAAGCTTAGAAGTGAGGAAGTGAGCTTAAGATACATGCTTCCCACCATTTCTTCATTCGCCGTCTGTGTTTCTCCCTCCAACAATGATTCCCCCAATTTTCGTAGATCAAATTCCCCAAACAATTGGAGCCACGTTATAGTGGGAAAGATATGGTCGGTTGTAGTATGATTAGAGGTGCAAAGGAAAAGAGACTGCTTATTTTTGGACAAAGTATTCTGGTAGAGTCTAAAGAAAGTGACAGAAATAGTCTTGTGTGCATGGCATGGGGTGGATTCCACCTGCGGTGGAATGCCTGTTAAACACACCACAAATTGGAGTTGTAATGCTCCCAGCATGGTGGATGTCGTGGACACCAATACGGCTCTCTAGAGACGTCCCTCTAGAGAGAGATCACCAAACACATGTCATAGATTGTTGTTGGACTATATTGGTTATTGTTTCCGACAAGGGAGCTCTGTTTCTGACATTCAGGCAACTACGCTGGATTACTCTGCAATAAAAAATGGTGATCAACTTGTTTATGAAGAAGCTAGCCCAGAGGACAAAAGTGAAATTGACCCATTTAAATCATCAAATGTTGGTGGAAGGTGCGAACCCAGTAACTTAGACTGGCGATCCTTTCAAGCAAGTCTTCTAGCCTTAGAACAGATTCACAAACCTGATAATAGTGAATCAGAAAATGTAATAGAATTCTCAAGCGTATTAGGCTCCAAATGGACTCATCCAAATTTTGTGCTTGAACATGTTTGTGTGCTTGTGGCAACTGAAAAGGTTGATGGTCAAATGGTGGATCAGTGGGGACAAATTTGTGTCGCTATCGAGATAAGCAAGGCAACAAAAATCACACTTCAAGAGGTAGATGACATGATTGTAGATGATCTGTTCAGAGTTGGAGAGAAGGAGAGCAGACGAGAAAGCTATTGTATTGTGTATATGCTCACGGATTCCTTTGTGGATGGAGTTGTTTACTCTGAATTTGCAAAAACTGGAGTTCCTGATTTTGGATATATGGGTAATTTTGCACCTGTAAAAGTTATAATGGAAGATATTATGATGTTAGATTGTATTCAATTTGACAAAATTTGGAGAAGATTAACTCACACTGTTCGTGAGCAAAGTATGGCGAAGATGAAGTCTTCTCATGGCCTAGTTACAATGTAACAATAAAAGTGGAAATGCAGGGACTATTCATGGTTGTACCGATTGGACTTCAAGTGGGAGATTGTTGGGTATATGAAGCCCAACGGTCACTTGACCATTCATCTTCCAGACTCTTCACTTATGGCTGAATACATTTGTATAAATATATATGTACATATCATGGACAAATTGTATTGGTTAAAACATTAATAAGAGAATTCCTTGCTTTGAGAGTGGATGTAGGCAGATTTGCCGAACCACTATAATTTGCTGTGTTATGTGTTTTGTCTTCTGTTTATTGTTGTCTTAAATATGTTTATTAAGTTTATCTGCTCGATTAAAACTTACATACATTTATTTTTCTAATCACAATCATACAAGAACATGTTAAATTGATGAAGGAAGAGAATAATTATATGTATTTTGATTTTCCACATTTTGATCACATGAGGTAATGGGAGAAACAAAAAATCAACACTCCACGAAATGCATAGTACTAGTACGTGGTGTGTGTGCAACTAGTCTATCCATACCCACCACTACCGAGGATCTAGTCTCCTGTACGTCGACCACACTCTCACCTTCTTTTTGCAACCACTCAGACACACTCGAAACCACATTAGTAGGTCAGTGCCCAATAAATCATAATCAATAAAATAACAATATAATTATATATTCCACTACATAAAATTGATAAAATAATCCTTTTAAATCTCTACATCATCAACTATGCATCATCGTGAAACCAATTGAACATCATAATAGAACTCACATGATTGAAATAACATGAAATTATCCTCATAAGGTCGAAGATGTCAAGCAATTTACTAATTATTATATAAAAAATAATGTCTAAAAAAATCATATCAACATAAGTCGAGGTCCAACCAACCTAGGCAACAAGTTAGAAAAAGTCGCTAAATGATCCTAGAAAGTAGGGCGTCAAATGTCGAGTCGTGACAATATGTCAAATAAGCGACCATAGCCTTCAAGTGTAGAGTGCCAGACCTTACCGGACACTGTTAAAAGGAAATTTCGAGAATTAGGTTTACCAAAGACTCACTAGAAGCTTCGAGAAATATCCAATAAAGTTAAGAAAATTTATGTATTTATTTGTAATAAAAATTACTTTTCTCCTTATTGTTTTTACTTTCAACCAATAGCAATAGATATAACTAGCTTTTTTTAATATTTTAAAAATATGCATAAATTTATAAACATAAGACATCAATGTATATTCAAAAAAATTTCAAATCCTATTAGTTAAATTAACTACCTATTTGCATCCAATAGATGCATAAGTATCCTCCTAGGAGAAACTAATAATTATTGGTTACCATTCCACATAACAAAGTAACCTCTCCTTAAGCTCTCTTGTCCTTATGATGGCTCATTAAGTGTGATCATAAACATTGACATAAAAATTCTAACATAGTCAATGGGCCCTTGGTCTGCTGTGAAGTTGAATGGCTCACAATGAGCCTGCCATGGATCAAGTCTTGTTGAGTGCAAGACTCCGACATCATAAGGGATGAGGCCTGGGCAAATTTGGCGGTGTGGATGTCCCTCAGAAGATGTGGTAGCTCGTAAGCTTCGTGCCTTGCTAGGCTGCCTCGCAGATCTAAACTCTCCATAAAAAATAAACTAAAAATTCTAACATAATCAAAATCCAGAAACACTAATTTCTTATTCTATAGATAGTAGAAATCTGCTAACTCTTACAAAGTAACCCCTTTCCTTGATACTGTAAACCAAAAAACCTGATGTATACATTTGTAAACGTTTTCCGGACATTACCTTTTGCTAAAAAATTCAGGAGAGTCATTCCAGTGCCGATTTTCTTAATGAAAAGACACGCATCACGTACATTTTCCACAAACACTTGACCAGACTAAATACTTGTCTAACTTTGTCGTGCTGTTTGTGTCAGTGATGGGACCTTCCTAGAGTGGGAAATCGTTCCACTCGCCCCACTTTACACTCTCGCCAAAATTAAAGCAAGGTGTGATTACGCGCTTTTGTCAGTGCGCACATTTCTCACAGAGATTTAAGTGTTTAGTGACACAGAGATCAACGTGCTTTCCTCAAAACACATTATAAAAAGGACTCCCTGCAATTAGTTCCTTGCCCCCTTTCTCTGTTTTTGCTCTCTTTCTGTGTTTTCAACCTCTTTCCCAAATCTCAGCCTGTTTTATTTTTGTTATCTCCTGCACTTTCTTTCATTCTTTCAATATGGCTTCCTCATCTTTGTCTTCTGTTGAGCTCGACCAACGCATTAATCAAATTCTGATCACAAACACAGATATGCCTAACTTCGATCTTAGTCAATTTGTCCAGCAAATCGATGTTCTTTATAAATATTACTACGATCGGCTGGTACAAAGCGTGCCCTAGTTTTATTAATTTCATTTTAGATTTTCACTAATTGTAACTAAAGTACAATACCATTCGTGTGATTTTTTTGCAGAAAAAGAAGAATCCAATCGGAGAGAAGTTGGGTGAGCTGCCATCTGCGCCAGAGGTTGCTAATTTTGCAGAGCAGGTGTCAGCAAATATGAAACAGATTGGCAATGAGGTACACACAGCATCTTATAATTATAAATATTTGCGTACTATTTCCAACTATTTTCGTTTTGTTGGTGTTGACAATAGTATGGATGAACTTTACAGAGGCAATCTCTACGAACAGTCAGTATAACTTATTAATACTGAATATAAAATAAAATGGACAATATATCGTAGTGTTGCACAGACTGTCACAGCGGCAAACAATAAAAATCAAAATGAATGGTTATTAGTAGATGTGATGGTAAATGTTTTTGATCTTATGAGCGAGTTTATAAGTAGCTATTTCATTTCTGGTATAATAATAACACTCAAGTTAGATTTCGATCTCGATGACAAGAACACTAATACTACAACTTTATGCACTCTGCTAATAGAGATATTAACAAATTTTATTATATAAAAATGGTTGTTTTTAAATACTATTAGTTACACTTTAGTGTGCAATGGGTATGTCAAATAAGTTAGAAAAAAATTTTGTTCATTTTTTTCATACATATGTGTGATATGTGAGGTCAACTAGCAGATGATATCCTTTCTACAATAAAAAAGGTTTAATGGAAAACTGATTTATTCAAGTAAACTATGCATAGACACTTACATGAATTTAAACACAATAAAAAACCCTCTAAATCAATAAGATATTAGGCTCCTTATCTAATAGGCTCATGCAATGTTTGTAATAGGGAGACATGGAGAGAGGGGGGGAGATATGGATAGAAAGAGGAAGAGATAGAGGGGGAAACAGTGAGGGAGAGATGGAGATAGAGCTAGGGGATAAAGATAGAGATAGAGATGGTGATGGAGATAAAGAACAAGGAGAGGGACATGGAGAGGATGGAGAAGGGATAAAGAGAGAGAAGAGAGATAGATATGGAAGAGATAAATATATGGAGGGTGAGACAAAAAAGATAAAGGTAGACATATAAGGTCATATGTAGATGGGGGAGGAGGGAGGGAGAGATAGAGAGATGGAGAGATAATGCGATAGAGATTGAGGGAGATACTAAACAAAAAGTATTAAGAGATAGAGCTAGAGAGGTAAAAATGTATACACGTTGAACTCTTGAAAGAGGGAGGGGAAGAGAAAGGGAGAAATATCTAGGGTAGAGGAGGAGAGAAGAAAATGGGGCCCAAATAAAAAGGAAGAAAAAAAGAAAGATAGATGGTGAGAGAGTGATAGACGTATAAGGAGGTATAAAGGGGGAGAGATAAATAGATAAATAGATTTAACAAACAAGGAGAAGGAGGGAGAGAGAGAGAGAGAGAGAGAGAGTTCAAAATGTAATTATTCTATAATAATTCAAGTTTAATTTATAAAAGATAAATTATAAAATGAACTGCTTCAAATAGATTTTATTAATTATTATAATTTCACATTTAAATCTAAATTAAAAAAATAAAATAGAGTAAAAAAAGGCGAAGTCAAAATATATAAAATCTAAGTGTTAAAAAAAATAGTTTTAAATTAATAAAATCAATAATAAATGATACTTAGCTTAGTATATAATAAGTTTATATTAAGTTAATAAATTAACAAATAAAAAAGTATTATCGTTTAGTTTGTTAGGATTTAAATATAAAGGAAATATTTGAAACCTATAAAAAAAATTGATCAGTAAAAGGTTATAGTTTTAATTAGAGATTGGTTTTTAGCTTCATCCAAACTAGGGGTGGCAATAATGAGGAAACCACCTCCCCATGAAAAAAAAAGCACCCTAGTGCTCAAACCCATTAATAGGTCTACACATTAAGATTTTTTATTTGCCCCTCCCTTGGTCTGGGGATAAAGTAGCATATTGAAGGCTCCTTCCTTTTTTGCCTTCTTATCTTTTCTCCCTTTCACAACTTGCCAACTGCCCTCCAATTTCATATCCTCCTTTTGCCACACTATTGCATCATCATTACAGAGTATCGTTTCCTTAGTCAATACACAAGTAGCTTGCTAAGCTTGACCAACAACTATCTAACTTTCTTCCCCACTCACTTGCCACATCATATGCCCTTTAATATCCAAACTCTCTGATGTAATTGATATTTCTCACGCTTCAACCCCTCTTCATAGGTAGCATTAACCCTATTCACCTCTAGCCTAGAAACCTTGTCTCAGGCCTCAGGGGAAGGAAGGCTATCCTTATTGCCTAAAGCTAAGGAGGAAATTTTATGACTCTCATCCATTTTATCCATTGTGTGGAGGAGACACTTCTTTCCACCATGTTGTGACTATAACAATTCTATTTTTATAACATTGAACAAAAAAGTACCTAGTTTGAAAACATCTCCCGCATCCGAACGAATCCCTTCATAGTCCAAAGTTTGTTGCCAATAGTCATTTGAGCTTTTAAATGGAATCTCTTTTGAAAGCTCTTTAAATACATCCATTTCAACCAAGATTTGAGCATAGGTAGTATGCAAAAGGCTTGAGGAGCCCTCATCCATCATCAAAAAGATGGTTGATGTAGAGGTAGGGTTCAAATCACAAACTTGTAAACATATTTCACAACAATGGGCTAGGATATCAAACTCTTCTTCAAGTTGACATGAACTCTTCAAGGACTACAAACCAAAACTTGATTCAAACCCTCAATCTTTGCACACCAAAACATGGAATATCATTCAAATGATGAATGTGACATGACAAGACCATACATAGTCATCAAGAACTGGAGAAGATAAATGATAGGTATTTTGTTAATATCAATTCAATTATGAAGGATCTCTAGCAAGATCTTAAGTAGTCATTGAAATGATGAAATGTGTTTGATGTAGTGAAGTATTAGTTGTGATACAACATAATTTCAATAGACACCTCTTCCATTTTGTTGAGGGAAGATATAAAGGAATAACTAATAAGGTTATGAAGGGATCAATGCACCAAAAATTCGGCACTTACATGAATTGAAAACTACGATTAACTCTATAGAGGTATATGAAAGAGATTGTTGCACATTTAAATCTTAAGTTTTCCCTCTCTAGTATGATCAAAGAAAATATGATGGAATATATACCGAAGTAAATTGTATACAAGTTTTAAGGTTTAATGATCTTATATGATTTACTCCTTAATATTTTGCCTTAAAAATATTAAGGATGATTAATGAATCAAACTACAAGAAACTATTTTAGTGACACAAATTCTTTGAAATTAGCCTTTAGTTATTTGTAGTAAAATGATACCTTTGTTGGAGAAATTTGATGAAATTATAGTTACCATAGTTCATTATTTAATACTGTTTTAATCCAGTTTATTATTAATAAAAAAAATTAGAAAGATTTTATAAAACTCTATCTAGAAAGTAACCTACAATAGAAGTTGGATGTAATAACATAAATATGTTCAAAAGACTCATCATAATTTAAATGAAAAAATTTAACTAAAAATACGTATAACAAACAAATAAAATTATTAAAATAAAATAGCCCTCAAGTATGTGAAGACATTGTTTATTTTATCTATCTACTAAACTATCTATATTTATATCATTATAATTAGTAATTCAAATAGATGGTAGATAATGATATTCATATAGAAGAATTAAATAATTCAAAATGTAAAAGTAAAGTGACATAGTTCTCTTAGATATTAGATATATTATTCGAAGTATTTAAGATTTCTATGTTTCTAATTTTTTTTTATCGATATATACTTTGTTGAGTAGTGTGACACATCTTCATCAAATAAAATGTAAATATTTTATATTTTCTTTATCAGTAAAATGATAATTTTTAGTTTGGTCTGAGTTAGGTGAGGCCACAAATAGGGGATCTTGGAATTGACATGAATGTATTGCATTGATGTGAATAGTACAATCTCATGAGCTTGGTAGCCTAGCAAGGGTTCAAAACCTTAGAACATGTCATTCCAATGATGGTCTGGAGCACAAATTCATTGGCATGAACACTAATAACTTCAATGCAAAGGTTGAAACTTGCTAGTATAATGGATTAGTAGAGCACAATGCCCATGAGCACAATAATCTAGTAGGAGGTTTGAATCTTAGTGATTAGAACAACAATACTAAGGCTTGACCATTGCAATATGTCATGAAAGAAAACATATATTCATTTGACTTCATAGATTTTAATTCATTTGAAAAAATTATTTCATTTATTTTTAATTTGCATTTATATTTTTTTTATATATTAAATCTATTAGAAAAGAAGACTTCAAGATAATGATAACATAAAACATAAGATAGATATATATATATATATATATATATATATATATGCCGGCAACAGTGCAAGCATCATAGATAGAGACAAAGGAAGCTTTCCCTCACGTAGTTCCACCAGCATAAGATCCGTGGTTGGAATCTCCCTCTTCTCAGAATGGAACTGCTAGAATCTGATACCGCTTTCCTCGAAACCCCGGGGATTCTATTCATCGTTGTAGAATCTTTATTCAAGATCACTGTAGTTCCCTTTCGGGCCCCCCCATGCAGGGTGGGTGGACAAAAGGGTCTTCCTGAACTATACCCTTAGAATAGTAGGGGCCTCCCACCCCTCTTACCCCCCATATATATATATATATATATATATATATATATATATATATATATATATATATATATATATATGTATGTATGTATGTATGTATGTATGTATGTATGTATATGTGTGTGTGTGTAGACAGACACATGTTTTAATCTTGATATTGTAATGCGTGTGTGTGTGTGATTATTAGATGTTAAAGAATGAATTTATTTTATTTATATATATATTTTTATAGTTGCTACATTAATTATTAGGTGTTGAGATTTACAAAGAAATTAAAGAGGAAATCTTCATCCTATTTATTAGTAATTTGTTTGTTTTAAATTTGTTATTGGCCTTGTAGATAAAGGAATACTTTGGAGACAAACATCAAACAAGCATAGCGGTGTTGAATGCTATTGGAAATGTTCATTGGATTGCAGTGGGTTTCTTAGTGGTGGGTGCAGCTTTTGAAATTGTAGACAACATAAAAAATAACAAGGAAGAGTGTTTAAGACTTTTTAAATCTATGATTGACTTGTCAAAAATAATCCTCCACTTCAAGGACTTCTTGGTTTGCAAAAGGAGTTGCATGCTAAATTGAATGATTCTATACAACTAATAGTGAAAGGAGCCATCTTATGTTGCTCCTAGAAGAAAAGAAAAGGATTTAAAAGGTATATAATGAATCTACCTTTGAAAAGTTTTTGTTTAAATATTAATATGCATTTGTTGTTATCTTTTTAGTTCTTTGGTAGGAGGATTAGTTTTCAAAGTACCCACTTAATTTAGTGTTGTAGATGAAGGTGTTATATTTGTGTTTTTTTCACTTAACACCTAATTCAATATTCTTTTTATGTGATTGGATAATGTAAAGAGTGTTTAAATCTTCAAGGGATAGACAAGAGCTTCAACAACTTAGTGATGACATGGATTGCATGTGTGAGATGCTTCATTTACAAATAAGCACCTCTAATTTGCAAAGGATGTCAATTGCTCCTCCCCTTATTCCAACCCTTGATAATGATGCAGGTAAAACATCACCAACCAATTGTTATTGAGCTACTCTCTTGTTAAGTATTATATGTGGTACGTTGACATATTGAAACATTTCTTTTGTTTTTCTTACTGGCAGTTGGAATAGAAGAGAAAATAAAAGAAGTTATTCAGTGGCTCAACTGGGAGAGTAATAGTGGAACAACAGCAGTGGTTATATATGGTATTGGTGGCTCTGGTAAGACCACTTTAGCAAATTTAGTTTATTCCTCTTTGAAGGAAAAACTTCAGGGTTGGAAACACTCTAGAGTTACTCTCATTAAAAATTTAGAAAAGGATCCCGAAGTAGAAGAACTCCAGTCATTGATTTTGCAAGATTTGACTGGCAACAAACATGATGTAAGAGATTATCAAAGTGGATGTCAGATTCTGAGAGATATTATAGAAAAAGAATCCATTTTCTTATATGTTGATAATGCTTTGTATTTGGGACCATTGAGAAAGCTTTTACTGAAGGATGTTACAAATGCAAAGAAACTTTGATTGCTTTTAACAGCTAGAGAAACAAATGTCTTAGAAGTAATCGAATCTTGTGGAATTGAACCTTGCAAGTTATATGATGTGGGATCTCTTCCTATTGATGCAGCGCTTCAAGTGTTATGCAAACGAATAGATAGAAAAAAAAGACAAGGAGTCCATATTGAAGGAAATGCCTCAAGTTATGAAAATAGCAGAGAAATGCAATTGTTGTCCTTTGTTTTTGGAGGTAATAGGGGCTTATCTTCATACTTGAAAGAACAAAACTGAATCTTATGATTGAGTACTTCAGTGGATACAACCTGGAGATGAGTTTGGTGGCACTAAGAAGTACAAATTTGATGAGTCCAGGGTTTTATTTTCCTACAATGAGCTTGAACCAAGTGCTAAGGAAGCATTCCTTGACATTTACTCATTCTTCTCTCGTTGGAGTTGGGAGGAAGTTTCATGCATTGTGGGAGAGGAAGAAATGCTATTCTTACAAGAAGGAGCTCTTATCAAGAGAGAAAGTGAGAATATAAAGATTCATGATCTTATTCTATTAGCTGGTCAGAATAAATAAAAAAACAATGTACGTATAAATTTTCATTAAATATAATTGAAAAAAAATATTAAAAAGGTTTTAATATTTTTTTTTTCACTTTCTTAATCTTAGCATAATTTTATTTTATTTTTTTTGAAATAAAACTACTTTGTTTGAATTCCTGTATTTTTTTTTGGGTTAAATTAGTTTGATAGTGTGCCTCAATTTTAACAGCTTGATTCCCAAGTAAGAGGAGTATGGATAAAATACAGAAAGAGACCCTTATGTTTATCAGCAGAAGAGTTGGATCATATGAGCCAGTCATTGCGGGTGTTTTATTTGGGACATAGTGCGCAGCGTTTGACAATAATGAAAGGGAAATGCAGCAAACAATTTGATCAGCTAAGGTTTCTTCATGTGGAAGGCGGAGTATACAATTTGCCGATGAATATATTCAACCTCAACCATTTGAGATACCTATCAATAGGTAATTTGGAGGAGGATGTCGTTTTGAGTCCATACATGGTAAGTGGATTTCTTCCTTCTCAATTGTGATTTTTTACTTTTTCCTTCAAGTTTTCTAATTTTACTTGTCAATGTTTAGCATTTGGAGATATGAAAAAAGTGTGGTATGAATTGTTAATTAACCCTCCTCATTGTTGTTGCAGAATCTTCCAAATTTGAACGTGCTCAAGTTGACAGGCAGGCGAATACATGGAATCGCTGAAATTGCGCATCTTCGCTCATTGAAGCAGCTGGATTTGGTTCAATGCAATGCTGATTGAATTTCGGTGTGTTTTCCAAATTTACATCATCTGCAAAGGCTGAAACTGTTCGAATGTGGAGACCTAGAAGAATTGCCCGAATCTCTTGCCAGGCTCCGATCTTTACAGAAGTTGGATTTGAGTAGGTACGGTGAACTGAAGCGGTTGCCAGCTGCATTCGGGGAGTTGGTTAACCTTACTGAGCTTGACCTGTCAGATTGCTCGAGTTTGCAAGAGCTCCCATGCGATTTGGAAAAGCTTACCTCATTACAGTCATTGAATATAGCCCGCTGTTCCAGTCTGCTTTGCCTCCCAGCTGGATTGGGAAACTCAACATCTTTAACATCTTTAGAAATAGATGGATGTGAAAGTCTCACATGTATTCCCCATGGCTTAATTTCTGTGTGGGGATCCAAAATAAATTTTGATTCGTGTTCAAGTTTAAGTGAAATACCAGAAGAAATTTGCAAACAAACAATGCTCACAAGTATTTCATTAAGATATTGTAGAAGATTGAAGACGCTTCCCATCAGGTTCGGTGAGCTCACTTGCCTGCAGAATTTAGACTTAAGTGGATGTGAAAGCATACAAGAGCTGTGTGATGACTTTCATTGCTTGGGAGGATTAAAATCATTAGATTTGTCTGATTGCAAGAGCTTGTCAAGCCTTCCTTTAGAATTTGGGAAACTTAGGGCTCTCGAAGAATTAGTTTTGAGAAATTGCAAGAGCTTGTCAAGGCTGCCCCTAGAATTTGTGAAACTTAGTTCTCTAAAAACTTTAGATTTATCAGGATGTGATAAACTGGAGGAATTGGGCACTAACTTCCACTGTCTTGTAGCACTAAAACATCTGAACTTGTCTACTTGTGATAATTTGCGGAATCTTCCAGACCATTTTGGCGAACTTGGCTGCTTGGAAACGCTAGATCTATCAGGATGCTCTAATTTAGTAAAGCTTTCTGATGATTTCCATCTTCTCCAATCTTTAATAAGATTGAGGCTTTCCAAGTGTGAGAGTTTGGGAGGTGAATGGATGGATAGTGTGGAGAAAATGAGGAGCTTATGGCGCCTCGACATTGATGGTAGTGAAAGACTGATACAACGGTGGATGGAAATGAAGACCCAAAAAGAAAGGAATCTGGTGGTGGTAGCAGACTCCCCTCAGGTATGAGTTGTTATTTTTACTTAAGCGCTAAAATGTTCTAGATTTAACTTTGAGCAAATAATTATTATTTCGTTGTTGTCTTGGCTACCCATGTGAAATTGAAGGATATATACGTGGATTAAAACAGGATATATTTAAGTTGAAGAATCACTTGTTTTTCCGTTCCATTCCATTACAATAGTTCATGTTATTTGCGCTACAATTGCAGGTTGAAAGAGGTGAAAGGGCTTTGTTGTTAGGAGGAGTTTTGTCGAAGGTATTTGATGAGGAAGGGGTTCTGGTTGACGCAGATGAACGACCCTTCCATTCATCCTCACTTCAACCACAAACTCCACTCATCCTCATCATTGAAGAGAAATACGCAGGCTGGTGGTCGTTGAGAGACTTAGGAAAGAAGCTGCAGCAGCTGCAACGTAATTCAAAAGATTTGCAAATCATATATGTTGGAACCCGTTTTAACATATTAAACTCTCAATCGGCCGTCAGAATCCTGGCTTATACACCTGACAACTCCCGGAGTTCCTCTTTCTGTCATAAGTTATCTTCTTGCTTCGACATTTCTGGCGCCCTTTTCAATTCGTTTGCCACTTATGGCCCTCCAGTTTTCCGTAGCACTGATCAATTCGAAGATTATGGGGTGAAGGGCTTGTCAACATGGGAAGACATATCCGAGAGGAAGCAATTTGATGAATTGACATTACTCTCAAACACTGCGAGAGAGAGCAATTTTGAATTGCTTAAAGAATTGCTGATAACTGAAGAAACAGATTATCTCTTGCTCAATGGAAATAGTCAGGTATTGTTTTCGACTAATTTCGTTTATAAAATTTAGTCCCACTTTAATTGTGAAGCAAGTGTTAAGAGTAATAAAGAATAATAATTGCAGGTAAAGGTTGCCGCTCTACAAGGAAAATTGATATTACTGCTCGTCACATATCTTCATGAAGACCTGGAATGGTGTACCTCAGCAGCCGTGATAGAAACATATCTGAAGTTCCAACAGAGCCATGATGATGTGGTGGAACTTGTTTGGATTCCAATTCCTCAGTATTGAACATCATGGGAGGAGTTTGGAGAGAGCGCTGCCAAGGCTCCTTGGCCAGTGGTAGCAAATCCATGGTTGATACAGGATCGAATACGTTCTTTTTTGGGGGAGTTCACTCATAATGCCATGCGTTTGTGTGGTGGACAGAGAAGGGGAGGGATTTCAAACAAAAATGCATTCCCGATGATAGAGAGGTGGGGGGTGGAGGCGTATCCATTTTCTGAAGCCCGTGAAGCAGAACTGAGGAAAGCAGCGTGGGAGGGATTAAAACTCAATTCTTTATCCACTTTGCAATTCGTACTTCAAAATCTGGAGTTTATCTCAAGCAAGGTGAGTTTAATGAAACAAGTCAAACACCTTTAAATCTCAGAATTGATGTATCAGTATAGCTAGTTGCAAAATGATTGAAATTTGAGCTGTCGTAGTGATAGGCACAAGGAGATAATGGATTGTGGAGCAATGATGTTGTTCTGCGTGGGTCTACCTGAGAAGATGATGGAGCTCGTCCCTACCTTGAATTCTGCTTTGACAATGTTGGAAATGGACTTCCACGTCTTCTATGTTGCTCACGAAATGGATTGCTGCAAAAGACTACTACATGGCTTGTGAAAAGTTGAAAGAAAATGTGTCAGAGATGTGTAGCATAGCAAACCCATCCTTCTACGAGATAAGGAGATTTTGGCAGCGTGTTGAGCATTTGCAACATGAGCTAATAAATGGAACGGGGACAGATGAAAGGATAGTGAAGGTGAGAAGAATGGTATTGGGTCTTGCTAGTGCAGAGAGGGAGAGTAGGATAAATGCAAGGGAGATCATGAGGATAGTGTTGGTGGATGGAAATGGTGAGATGGTGAGCGGGAGGGGAATGGAATTGGTGGAAGAATTGTGTTATGGTGAGGAAGAAAAGCAAGTCCATATTGGTCGGAGGAAATAAAAAAGGGAGGAGAGTAGAGAAAAGTGTGAGAGAGCAGATGGAGAGAATATGGAATCATCCATCCCAGACATCATCCCCAACAATTCTCTCCTCCAAACTACTGCTTCCTGTTGCCACAAAGTTGCTGTTTATGCGGTAAAAAACGAGATTGGAGTAGTATGTCAATGCAATGTATGCGAAAAATATGTCATATGTAGGGATCATGTGAGTGAAGATAAGAGATGAAATAGTTTTTTGTACTGACACCTTGATAAGAAAATTTGTTTGTGTACAAATACATGAAAGCAATGGCATCTTTCAGCTATCGTCAATTTTCTCTTGGCGTTTCATTTAAAATTGTTTGATAAGATTTATAATCATTTAAAATATTTATAAACTTTAAAATTTATTTGAAGAATATATAAAATTTATAGCTTTATTAGATGGAAAGCCTTTGTTTATTCGAAAATTGTTTGACATTCTATATGTTGTAATTTATATGAATTTTTTAATTCATTGTTACTTAATTCACTATTTTTAAAGTCATCCTATTTCCATCTGCAAAAAATATCCACGATGCCTATTCCTTCAGCTCTAAGTATTTCCATTTAATCTCTATTAAGATTTTTGTTTTAAAAATATAATTTTTAAAATAATCATTATATTGGAGGAGAATAATAATTATTCTGGTCATATTTTTTTTCTTCTTGGGTCATCTCTTGTCTGAAACTTTCCATGATGTCTGGGCGTCCTAGTTTCATTGTGGGTGTCAGTTCGAATGTTGAACTCTATTTGGTATGCTCATCCTTGCATATAGAATATTGCCCTAGAAATTATAGGGTTCTGTTGGAAGTTGAGGCTTGGGAAGAGCCATTCCTTGGGGTCATTAAGGATGATATGCTTGCTTTAATCTTCATGTGTGATCGTCCCTCATATTCAGCCGTGGCATTAGAAGGATCATTGGTTTTGATATTCTTTCTCCCTCAATTAGGAGAGTCATTTACCCATCGCAAATTCTCTTTGTGTTCTTTTCTAACATTTTTGATCTAATTCAATCCCCCACCCAATTAGACTTAATAGCAAGCCGCTATGTCAAACCAATTCTTTCTTCAAGGTAACAAGCTTGGGAAGAGCAGTGCAAAGGTATGACTTTTGGGGGTGAGTGCTGCTTTGATTGGGGGTTTGTGCCAGTCACCATGCTGTTTTGATAAACCATGGAGTATTTATGACTTTCGAAAAGCATTAAAAAATCTTTGGAAAGGCATCCCTTTCGCCTATTAAAGTTTCCCCTTCAGCAATATGGGGGTTTCTTGAGTAAAGGAATGCATCAGCAACATTCACTAGATGGTTTTTGCAATTCTTGATTTATTGGAGGTAGATTCTCTCAATCAGCCAATTGCTCCTGTGCAATCTTGACCTATTCCTGATCTAAATCTTATCCTTGGATCTGCGGATGTTTCAACGCCTCATAAGGAAGGTTGACTGCATATTTCTATATGGTGCATCTTGGTCTCTTGCATTTTTTGATTTTTTGTGCAGGTACTCGAAGGATTCATTCTCAGTAAGTTCAAAGGGTATTCTTGTTTTGCTTACAAGATGACATTTTGTGATAGTTTTCCTCCTCGACGCATGAGCTTTTTTTGATACTTTCATTGTAAAATCTTCTTTCTCCGTGGATGAGGAATTTTGTAATTCCGGACTATATGTAACGGTTTTATGGGGGTGTAAAATTTGCCCTTCGAGGTTGTATGTATTTATTCTTCAGGGACATATAACTATGTATCATCTTGATGTAAATTGGAGGCATTGCTTCAGGAGAATTTCTAGCCCTCCCTCATAGTGATCCTTCTATTCTTTGTTCTCATGATGGGGTCAAGAACGAAGTTTTTTCTACCTAGTTCTTTTCTCCGGGATTCCCTGTACCTTAGAACCAGTAAAAATGTAAAAATGCTAAATATTTTATACACACACACACACACATATATATGTATATATGTATACATACACACACACACACACACACACACACACACACACACACACACACACAGCATATATATATATATAGTATATAATACATATATATATATATAGATATATATATACATAGATAAAATATATACATATGTATATACATATCTATACATATATATATATACATATATATATATACATATATATATATATATATATATATATCTATATCTATATATATATCTATATATATATATATCTATATATATATATGTATAGATATATATATATATCTATACATATATATATAGATATGTATATATATGTATAGATATATATATATTATAGTATAGATATATATATATACATATCTATACATATATGTATAGATATATATATATACATATCTATACATGTATAG